>CM031600.1:91870503-91905503 GCA_018398815.1 Conus ventricosus
TGCATGCGCAGTTTCTATTTAGTGTGGCCAAACTTTGCCAACAATAGAAATACAAGTTAAAAGAAGTGTACACACGGAAAACAGTTAAACAATACTAATAACTAGAAAATAAAGGAAAAGACCATTCAGAGAGAGAGAGAGAGAGAGAGAGAAATGAAATGAAATGAAATGGTTTAATGTTTTTAGGCCATGGGCACATAAACATGAAGGAATGGAAAGGGGGGGGGGGGGGGGGGGGGGGTGAATGGGATTGGGCTGGGGTAGGAGCTTTCATACATCAATAAGTACAGCATTACATCCATTAAACCTTGACATAAACACTATCGACTTACTGCCTATAGTATGCACATGTTGCTATAGAAATCACATCACATATCTGCATATTTGGTTTTATAGATTACTTTCTAAAAATTTCTGTCTCTGCCTAACAGCGTGAAAAGTAAACTTTGAGACCACAATGGACAAGTGTTTGGGTTCTCCAGCTAACAATCTTTCAACTGAAACATTAATTCCATTGGGAAAAAATCTATTTCTCAATTCCGAGTACAACGGGCAAACATATAAAAGGTGTTTTTCATCTTCTACATGCATTTCACAATATGGACAGTAAGACTGTGCAACATCATTTCCATATCTATTCATGTTGTTGTTTATTGGTAGCACACCACATCTAATCTGCGTTAATGCCACCCGAAAACAAAAGATATTGATTTCATTTAGATATGTACTGATATTCAAATTATCTTTAACCAATCTATACAAGCTATATCTTTCTCTGTCTCTGACTGTGCCTGACCACTCTTGGAAAAACATATCTAATAAACGCTGCTTGAATATTTTCAAAATGCATTAACGTTCTGAACACCTTGGTTTATCCACACTTCATAAAAACCCGCCTTAGAAAGCATTTCTCTTATCTCCGTTACCCAGCACCTTTTATTATCGTTGTCCATCGATAGCATCATTATGTATGCCTGTTTGGGTAATCGGCTTTGTTCCATTTGTAACAATCTAAACCAGTATTTAATACATCTAATTTGTGAATTTAAAAACAAGGGATATCTACCAAGCTCACTATAAACCATTTTATTTGGGTCTTTAGGGGTAAACCTAAGTATCTTTTACAGGCTAATAAATGCACTTTCTCTATACTTTCTAACCTCTTATAACCCCAAATTTCTGATGAATACAATAATACAGGCTGTACTTTAGCATCAAAAATTTTAGGTATATCTTTGGTGACATTTCTTTACATTTTTTAAAAACCTGACAAAGCCAATATACAGCCTTTTTCCCTTTAGCAACTAAATGATTTGTACCACGTCCTAAACTCAGCATTGTTGTGAAAGAAAAACCCAGATAACAATACATATTAACAATTTCTAGTTCTTTACCCTCAAAAAACCACCTTTCTCTTGATCCTAAATACCCGCCTTTCCTAAATACCATGATCTTAGTCTTATCTTTGTTAACAGATAATTTCAATTTATCACAACAGGTTTTTAAAGAATCTAATTGGGCTTGTAATCCTCCCGGTGACGTTGATAACAAAGCTACATCATCTGCGAATAGCAAAATGAACAATTCAATCAGAGTAGGTAATAGTTGAAACACCATGGACACCAGTGTTATTAATGTGATTTGCCAGTTGATTAATAAATAGAGAAAACAATGTGGGACTCATGACACAGCCTTGTCGTACACCTGATGGACATGTAAAGAAATCTGAAAATTCACTGTTCACGCGCACACAAGAGATTAAAGAATCATACTGCTTTTCAAGGCACCAAAAAATTTCCCTCTTATACCCTCATTATAAACTACTTTCAGTAGTTTTGCATGGTTAACAGAGTCAAATGCCTTTTTGAAATCAATAAAAGCAACATAAATTTTCTGTCTTTTCTTATTTAAGTATTTCTGAACAATAGCATAGAGATTAAATATCTGGTCTGCTGTTGAATAATCTTTTCGAAACCCAGCTTGGTTTTCAACTATTATATCAGTATCGTCTAGCCAAGAAATTAATCTTGCGTTTCAGAATGGATGTATAGCATTTACAAGAAACATTAACCAATGATATCCCTCTATAGTTGTCTGGCTGGTCGGCATCACCTTTTTTGAAAATTGGAACAACTATAGCTTTACGCCATTCCCGTGGGTAGATCCCAGAGTCAAACACTTTATTGAAAAGCTTTGTTAGGAACTTAACGACCACCTCTCCTCCTGCTTTCAACATCTCCGAAACAACACCGTCTAAGCCCCTGCTTTCCCATTATTTAGTTTCCTTATTGCCTCTTTTACTTCTTCTTCTGTGATTTCTTTGTTTAAACTATCATCACTTGCATTGCCCAGATCGTTAGTAACATTACTTCCGTTTCCTTCTAAATCGTTACTACCCTCATTAAAAAACTCCTTGAAAATGATTAAACCAGTCATCCAATCCAATTCTATCACTCAAATCCTTTCGTGCACTCACACCCCCTAACGTCTTTAATTCTTTCCAAAACTCAGCTGACTTGTGCGCATTAGCTGCCAAGGATTCAGCTGTGTTTCTGCGAAATTCCTGCTTTTTCTTTCTAAGCAGTTTTTTATATTCCTTTCTACTTTTAGTGTACTCAAGTCTGTCCTTTTCAAGCGTCTTTTTCTTATTCCTCTTGCTTCTTTTAAAAATCTTAACATTTTTTTCACTTTTAACTTTAGCATCTTGACATTCTTGGTCATACCATGCGTTCTTTTTCTTCTTGGGCGAAACATAGCATTTTTTAACCATACAATGTGCGGCACACTTTCAAACAATCATTAAACACTTCCAAGGCGTGATCAACATCCAGGTCCAATTCTTGAGCAGCATTTTCTAATTTAATTATGTTATCTTTACTGTTAAAATTTGTTCTAAAGTCGGATTCTTTCGCTTTATCCACAAAACTTTATTCACAATTTTCGTCTTACTACTGTCAGTTGTATTGCTAATAACCCTTTTATCAGATTCCAACAAAATTGACAAGGTAACTGGTAAGTGGTCCGAATCCACCCTATCTTTCACCGTTAAATATCTCCATTCAAATTGATAAAGCAGCTCAAAGATGCAACAAAATAATCCACGAGGCTGGACCCAAAATCGGATAAGAAACTACAACTGTCATCAAAACCATGTTCAACAAGTCCGTTCAAAATGCAACAGTCAAAAATATTGCAAAAGTCAAGAAGCTGTTCACCGAACTGGTTCACTTCAACATCCTGTGAATTCCTTTTGACGAATTTCCTTATCTCCTCCAAATAATCACCATCATCAGACAAACTGAAATCAAGATTTTTGTTGGCTGTGCGAGAATTTAAATCGCCAAAAATCAATGCATGAAAGTCGTCATAGGATTCGTGGAGATCAAGCATACATTTTTCTAATAACTCGATACCATATCCGTTAGGTTCTGATTTCCAAAAGGGGGAATCGTAAGGTGGAATATAGGCTGCAATAAGGAAAACATCCTTATCTGTTCTTAAAAATTCTTTTGATATTTTCAAAGTTAGAACATTATTGATATCAATGTCTATTCTTTGTACAAAATCAGAAAAACATTTTTTAACCAAGACCACAACACCCCCAGAACATCTTCCATGTCTTGATAATTTCTTAGCTTTTGATGAGTAAATATGAAAATCTTGAAAAATACTCTTGTCAATTTCACTGTCCATAAATGTTTCTGTCAGACAAAACAAAATCATACTTTTGAATAAAATCGACAAACTCGTTATCAGTTAATTTTGATTGCAGTCCACAGACATTATAATTAAGAATACTAACTGGAAAATGGGGTTTTTTATGTATATTTTGTAGAAACTGACTTGGGGAATGGTCAATGTCAGGAATCCTGCACCCACAATCACTTGTGATTTGTGCCCGGCCTCTATCCTATTTCTCACCAGTGTTTGCTGCTGCTTCACCTCGAGGTGAAGGCTGTCTCGGCAAACTCCCGTCCCTGCTGCAGACACTGTTCGTTCGCACACTGCGGAAGGCATCCACAATGTTCGTCTGACTCATGGCGCGTTGCCGGCATGTCGAGAGCGTAAGGCACGCCCCTCCTCATCCTGCTCGGTAGTCCTGGTTCCTGACACCAGTCTAGTTCTGGGGCGTGACTGTCGAGACACAGGATTTGGGTCAGAGTCTGTACTGTCCTCTTCCCCTAGACCTGTGTGCACTACTTGAGGGCAGCTGCATTATTAGCATCATTTTCGTGCTGTTCCACAGATTGCTTGTCTTCAAATTGGTCCGGCATACGTTGATGTTGTCGCTGTTCTAACTGCCGCTGCTGTTCTGGCTTTTCCTGTTGCTGACCTGATCCTTGCTGCTGATGCGACTCTTGCTGCTTTTTTGCTGCCATTCTTCTTCCTTTTGCAGTTGCGGCTCCTTTTCTTGCAGCTGATCTTGCTGATGTTGCTCATCTTGAATCTGTTTTGATTGTTGTTGTTTTCCTTGCAACTGTTCTTGGTGTTGCTGTTTTTGTCGTTTTTCTTGCAGCTGTTCGTTCTCTTGCTGCTGATTCTTTTGCTTTTTCTGTTCCTGTTCTTGCTGTTGAACGTTTCTGTGCTGAATCTGTTGTTCTTCTTGCCCCTGTTGCTGTCTCTCTAGGAGCTCTTTATGCTGCTGTTGCTGGATCTGTTCTTGATGTTGCCGTTGCTGGTCTAGCTGTTTTTGCTGTTTTTCCCATAGGCATCGTTTGTTGTGTTGTTGATCCTCTTCTCGCTGTCTTTCTTTATGTATTTCCCTGATTTCCTTTTGTACCCCTCTCCGTTGCAGGTCTGCTCTCTGACCATTTGGTGACCTGTGAGGTGTGGGAAGAGCATTGAACTCCTGTGGAGTGACCAGAGGACTATCGGATAGAGGGGAAAAGCCAAACCTGTGAGGCGAGGGGTTGTCACGATGCGCCATATTTTGCCGGTTCAAAAGTGGTGGCCAGTGCACTGAGTCTAGTAAAGGGAAGTGTTCGAAAACCTGTTGCTGCTGATCTGATGGGACAAATGGAGAAGATTTCCTTTCCTGCCGTAGTTGGTCTGGGGGAACATACGGAAAACGCCCCCTCCCCTGCTGCTGATCAGGGGAGACACGACGCAAGCGTTCTTCCACGTTTCCTTTTTGGTTCCTGGGGCCATGTCTCTTGTAGCTGGTGGGGCCATCATCGCTTTTTAATGACCGCTGATGGCTATCATTTGATTGCCTGGGTATGTAGTTGTGTGGCCTACCATCTACGTACAGTCTTCCGTTTCTAAATATAGGTATTTTACCTTCTTGCTTCAGTTGCTGGCACTGCTCCCTTTGACTAACAGTGAGATCTGTTGCCACTCGGATATCCTCTTGTCGGAGCCAAGCTCTGAGATCTCTGTTTTTCAGAATGTAGAGTTTGTCGTTCATGTGGCTGAAACATACGATTAAAGGACGTTGCCAGTTTCCACCTTCGTGTCTTCCGATACGATACGTATACTCAATGTCTCTGGTTGACCACCATCTGTCGGAGGAGAAGTAATTGAGCACTGCTACGATTTCGTCCGTGTCATTCGCCTCTTCCCATGCTGCTGATTCATGTATTCCAAAAAATTTCAAATTCTTTTCTCGTTTTGCCACATCTAGTTTTTCAAGTTTTTCTTCTATTTCGTTTAATCTGTCATGTAGAAGGACACTGTTTTGTTGAAGTTCACTTATGTCCCACCTGTTGTCTTTGATGTCTGTTTTTGCGCCTTGAAGATCAGCTTCGAAAATCTTGAAGGAGTTTTGAAGATTTGAAAAAAGATCATAAATTTGTCGACTAAGACTAACACCTTGAGCATGGAGGCTGTGTAAAATCTGTGAACACCTGGTTTCAAACTGCTGCTGGCTGACAGGCGACAGTTCATGGAGAGCGAAAGCTGTGTCGGTCATAATGCAGTGAATGAGAGTTCAGGTCGTACAACCGAGAGAGAGAGAGAGAGAGAGAGAGAGAGAGAGAGAGAGAGGTAAGCTGTGTGAATGCCCATTATATAAATGATTGCATTTTCATGACGCATGTTTATGCCTTTTGTTTAGCGATGGTCTGCAGCAGCTTCTACAATCAGTGACCCTGGTCGGGGGTGGGCGAGAGAAGAAACGAGGAATGAAGGGAGGGGGGTGGAGTGGGGGGGGGGGGGGGGGGGGGTGGAGAGAGGAGGAGTGGAGACTGCCCATGGATGTGGGAGCGGAAGATGACAACATTTATAATGCCTTTGGGTGGGGGTAGCGGAAGCAACGGGCTGCTGCTGCTGCTGCTGCTGCCGTGTTGTGGATCATGCGAGGAGACAAAAAAGTAAAAAAAAAATAAGAAGAAAAAAAGGAAGGGAGGGTGGGGTGGTGGGGGTGGTGGTGGTGGTGCAGAACGGGGAGAGAGGGGAAAGGCAACGTGGTGAGATGGAGGATGGTAGAGGGTCGCCAAAGTGATTTCAAGGGAGTTTACCCACTCTGGTAAAGGAGGAAAATAGAATTACATGAAGAAATTAGAATGGAAACCCCTAGAAGAGAGAAGAGCTTTTATCAAACTTAACATCTTCTTCAAAGGCAGAGCTAAACTAATTGATATCCCAATGGAACAACTAGTATTGAATAAAAGTAGCACCAGGAGTGGCGGTCAATGTTATACCATACCTGCATCAAATATTGACAGCCACTTACATTCATTTTATCCTAGTTCTGTACGGCTGTGAAACTCACTGCCGGGTGCCATCAAGATTGCCACAAATGCAGTCTCATTTAAAAAGCAAATTGAAACGACAGTTTTGAGATCTGCATATTGACGATTTTCTATTTTAACTTCCCCAGATATTTTATGGTTACCTGGGCCTGAATCTGGCCATTGCTTTGAACTTCTTGAATATCGAGTGCGACCCCTTGTTGCCAAATTTGCTCCAGGGGCCAACAGACTGAGTCGCACTATTTTATGTTATTTTATTTTACTTTTTAACATGCGCGCTGGTGACCTACTCGTTTTTGAGAGAACCAGTATTTTAGGAAGAAGAAGAAGAAGAAGAATACCAGAATAAATTCATTTGCCGTTGTATTTACAGGTTGTATGTTAGTATATGCAATGCACTGTATATTTGAACTGTTAATCATGATATTAAATATACCCTTATCTAGATTGTTGCAATTATTGGAAAATCATTGACAATATAAATACGAAGTCCTAAATTACCTTGACATAGTTATGAACAGAAAAATGTAAACCAAAGCGATGACGATGAACAACTTTCTGAAAGCTGGCTCTCAACTGTAGGTGAACTGTGTCTAGGTTTCGTTGTATTATAAAGCCACATTGGCCAGAGATCACTGTTTATTTTTATAGAACGACAATACTTAATATACTACCCTGTAATAAACAAAAGCAACAGATGTAAGATCAGTCAGTATACATGGACCGAAATTCGATCTCGCGCGCCGAAAAGCGATAGAATGTCAGCTATTCAGTTTTGTATGACAGCAAAATGGACAGATGGAATTGCATCATGCGTTATCTGGCTGACTCACAGCAGGTGGTGTTAAGATGGAATTGCATCATGCGTTATTTGTCTGACTCACAGCAGGTGGTGTTTTGTTTATTTCCGCGCTGACAGTGGTGAAAGCAGACACAGACAACTGGAACCCATCAGACAGTGGCACTCCGCAACAGGCTCTGTCAGGCCGTAATTAGTATACACTTGAAGGTGTATAAGACACTCGGCTTTCCCCCCTCCAGAGGCACCGGCTCTTTTCATGGTGTCAGGATTCATCCATTATATTTTGGCTCTGTGTTCCCAGTCTTATTAAGACGACGAACTTCTAAGTGTAGCAGCCAGCGGGAAATACCTGAGCATTGCCACTTATCCCAGAATGTCGCGAAAAGCGTAGACACAATTTGTTGAAAGGGCCAGGTGGTTTATGTTGGTGAATCATGTGTTTTGCATCCAAAGCCAACCGTTTGTCACGTGCTCCTTTTAACTTCCATGCGACTGCTGTGTTAAAATGCTCATGGCGAGGAAGCAAGATTCAGGGCTGCTCTGGTTGCGTGATGTAAGGCAATGTGAGTATGATTTGTTGCAGCTTTTGATTGTTTCTGATTTGGTATATATTGCTGGAACCAGTCATATTTGCAAAAGCACTGGATAATAAACTTAGAGGAGTACATTTTGGCCAGATTTGTTGAGGCATTCGTTACTCTGCTTTTCTTATTCAGTGTAGTACCCTGATGTGCTTATCGCTACCACAAACCAACCAGTAAATACTCAAAATTACTCGTAAAACAACATAAAAAAACCCAAACAGATCTGCAAACAGAATTGTTTACAATGTATAGCAACCATGTTTTTGTTCAATTCTAAAAAGTTTGTATCAACAGCAAGAACAGCAGCTATCATTATGATTGTTGTTATTATCAATAAACTCCACACCAAGTGACCGCTTTAACCTTGACCTTGGCTGGTGACATGTGACGGGGCAGTACTGTGGAACATTGGAAATCATGTCGGCATAAAGCCGGAATGTTATAAGTAATCTACTACTAGTCCTGTTCTGTTGAATTCAGAGTTGAGACACATTTCTTGTTGGTGTTCATTCCTCATTTCATTATGCCAGAAAAATTGTGAAATGAAATAAAGACAAGATTGTGAATGGTAAAAATGAATAACTTAATGAAGGAATAACGCATCTTTCAACACTCACGTGGCGTAGTTTTTGCAGGAGTGATAACAGTTAGGCCTATAAAACAAAAACAAAAAAAATCTCTTCTCGCAGTCCAAGATCTATCCTACGATTAATAATTCCTTTGTCTGAAACGTGCTCAGCTGAACAGAACAAAGAGACGCAGACCAATAGGTCTTCTTCGGAACCCATCTTGAGACAGCCGACGTGAGTATAGTGGGTATAGACCTATAATTGTGCGGACATGGGATATTGTTTGCACCAAGTCGGGCAGGGACTGATGTGAACGAATGTTGTTAGTTGTCAAATTTTCCTTGGGAGATGAAACTTGTGTGATTCAGTGAATATGAACAGGCAAGTGGTGATAACAGCCATCAACTGAATTATGATCAGAGTTCTGTCAATGACTCCGCTGACGTATATTCCATGTTAGACTGCAGTACGCTCGAGCCTACGCGCACGCGTGCGTGCGTGCGTGTGTGTGTAAAAATGAAATCCTATATTTGTCTGTCAGCGGAAAATTCATAAGGCAAGCCTTCAGTGCTCGAGAGCGACGGAGATGTGCTGTTATAAAGTCGTGGTCACCAGACTCTCTCTCTCTCTCTCTCTCTCTCTCTCTCTCTCTTGTGTGTGTGTGTGTGTGTGTGTAAAAGTGAAATCCTATATTTGTTCGTGGAAAATTCGTAAGGGCAGGCCTTCAGTGCTCGAGAGCGGCGGAGAAGAACTGTTTGTAAAGTCGTGGCCACCGGACCGTATCGACTGGGAAATGCAAGTGTCGAATTTGTTTATTTCTTTTCATTTTGAATATCTCATTGATTGCTTAGTGCTCGAGAGCGACGGAGAAAAACTGTAAGGTCTTGGGTCACCAGACCGTATCACCTGGGAAATGCAAATATAGTATTTATTTATTTATTTATTTATCTTTTTATTTACTTATAAGTGTGTCTTTAAAAAAATTATCATTTTTTTTTTTTTTTTTTTTTTTTTTTTACGTTTTATGTGAAGCCGGAGTATGTGAGCAGATGAAGAGCCAGTATGAAAGGAACGTCATCAGTTTCTGGGCATTCTGTTGTTCAAAGTAGATCTGATGACTGACACCAAGCACCTTGCACAGGGCTTGAGAGTTATGCTGACAAGCTGGCCTGAAAATAACATTGCTAATTCTTTGTGTTCCTTTCAGACGTTGATAGTGTATTCGCAGTTCGACGCCCCTTTTGGATATCGGCAGTGTCGCGCAGTTTGTAAAAACGCTTTTATGAAGGGGCGATAAGTCTACAAGTTGGGTTGTCCTCGTCGCCATTCTGTATCGATTTCTCTCCCTTAAGCTGCGACACTACCATCCGCATTTCGGCGTATGTTTGCACTGCCGTCTGCTTCGGCTTCAAAGTGGTGACTGGCGGTCGGCCGAGCTTTTGGAAGGTCTGTTCTAGACGTTGACACAGACAGTGTGTATGTGTGTGTGTGTGTGTGTGTGTGTGTGGTGTGTGTGTGTGTGTGTGTGTGTGTGTGTGTGTGTGTGTGTGTGTGTGTGTGTGTGTGTGTATGCGTGCGCGCGCGCGTGCGTGCGTGTGCATATGTGTGTGTGTGTGTGTGTGTGTGTGTGTGTGTGTGTGTGTGTGTGTGTGTGTGCGTGTGTGTGTGTGTGTGTCTTCTTCTTCTTCCTAAAATACTGGTTCACTCAAAAACGAGTAGGTCACCAGCGCGCATGTTAAAAAGTAAAATAAAATAACATAAAATAGTGCGACTCACACTGTTGGACCCTGGAGCAAATTTGGCAACAAGGGGTCGCACTCAATATTCAAGAAGTTAAAAGCAATGGCCAAATTCAGGCCCAGGTAACAGTAAAATATCTGGGGAAGTTAAAATAGAAAATCGTCAATATGCAGATCTCAAAACTGTCGTATCAATTTGTTTTTTTAAATGAGATTGCATTTGTGGCAATCTTGATGGCACCGGCAGTGAGTTCCACAGCCGAACAGAACTAGGATAAAATGAATGTAAGTGGCTGTCAATATTTGATGCAGGTATGGTATAACATTGACCGCCACTCCTGGTGCTACTTTTATTCAATACTAGTTGTTCCATTGGGATATCAATTACTTTAGCTCTGCCTTTGAAGAAGATGTTAAGTTTGATAAAAGCTCTTCTCTCTTCTAAGGGTTTCCATTCTAATTTCCTCATGTTCTTCCTAGTATTCCCCTTTTCTCTGATGTGGTTCCTGTTACGAACCGTGCTGCTCTCTTCTGAATCTTTTCGAGGTTATCAATGTCCTTTAGATGGTAAGGATCCCAAACTGAGCAACCATATTCCAGTACGGGTCTAACCAGTGTTTTGTAGCAGTCGTCTTTAACCTTTTGGGGGCAGTCATTGATATTCCTGTATAAGAAAGCTAAGATGTTATTTGCTTTCTTACATACTAAATTGTAATGTTCTTTCCATTTGAGACGACTATCTATAATCACGCCTAAATATTTTGCAGCATTAGTGGATAGAATAATCTGATCTAATTGGTGAGCGTTTGTTACATATACGCAACACTTGGCACTTTTGGGGATGAAATTCCATTTTCCAAGTTCTTTCACACTCTTGTAAAGCGTTTAGATCTTCTTGTAGAATGCGTGCGCGCGTGCGTGCGCGCGCGCGTGTGTGTGTGTGTGGTGTGTGTGTGTGTGTGTGTGTGTGTGTGTGTGTGTGTGTGTGTGTGTGTGTGTGTGTCTGTGTGTGTGCGCGTGCGTGCATGCGTGCATGCGTGCATGTGTGCATGTGTGTGTGTGTGTGTGTGTGTGTGTGTGTGTGTGTGTGTGTGTGTGTGTGTGTGTGTGTCTGCGCGCGCGCGTTCATGTTTAAAGTCTGCTAGTGACAAAGTCGTTTGACAGGCCTACAGCGCTTGCGACAGGTGGAGAAAAGCTATTTGTAAAATCGGGTCACCAGACCGTGTGGCCTTGGAAATGCATTTTTACAACATTCAATGTGAAACCAGAGCACGCAAGCACTTGAAAATTCAATGTGAAAAGAACGTCAGCAGTTTCTGAGCATTGTGCTGTGCCGTGGGGGTTGGAGACATGCGGATGTGGTGGTGGTTACCTCCCTCAGGGACGTCACCCTGTCACCGCGTAGGTTGCTTTGTTGCTCTGGATAGAAGGGCGAATGCAGTGTTCAACCCCAGTGCTAGTGGGATAATGACAGTGCTAGCGTCCTGGGCTGCTGGGGTAAATACAGTGCGTGTGTACTAGTGTCCTAGATGAATGGGATAATTACAGTGCTAGTATCCTCAGATAGTGGGGGTAATTGCAGTGCGAATGCTCAGTGTGTGTGTGTGTGTGTGTGTGTGTTGTGTGTGTGTGTGAACACGTAATTTGGTGGATGACATGACATGTGTGGTGAAGGAGGAGTCCAGTGGTAATACAGGCATTTCAGTACGGTCTGTTTTCAATGAAGTATTGGGGGTCTATGCTGATGCTTTGTGCAGATGTAAGCCGTTCATTCTCTTCGGCGTCCCTGATTTAACATCCTCTCCCCCCGCTTTATTCATAATTTCTGTTTGTTGTCTCAGTGGCTCATTCCATTCTGCTACACACAGCCACAGCCGTTGACATCTGCATGTCGCCAGGGAGTTACAAGTGTAATTCATTCAGGATCTTATATTCGTGCTCTCGAGAGTGGATGAACACAATCACTGTCTTGACTGCTTTGGACATTTGACGTGTAATCAGAACTGCCACGTCTGCCAAGAATTTTTGGCGTGTAGGCCTACAACTTAATCAGAATTCTCATGCCTGCCTTAGGCTTTTGACATGTAAAGTATACGCACTGCTGCTATGTTCGGTCGTTTAACGTGCACGTGTAAGTAAAACTGTACGTGTAAGTGTAAGTAGAACTGCAATGTCTGCCTTTGGCTTTTGAGGTGTAAAGTGTACGATCATGTCTGGCTTGGGATTTTCACAAGTAAAATGTGATAATAACTTTTATGTCTGCGTTGGGCGTTTGATGTGTGAAATGTACCGAAATGGCCCTGTCTGCCTTTTTTTTGTGTGTTGATATTTAAACAATACTTACAACTCTCACATCTGCCTCAGGTTTTTGATGTGTAAACAATGCCCACAACTATCACATCTGCCTTCGGTTTTGATGTTTAGACAATACTTGCAGCTACCACGCCTGTCTAAGTTTTTGATGTTTAGACAGTGATTACAATTATCATGTCTGCTTTTAGCTTTTGATGTTTAGACAATACTTACAACCGTCACGTCCGCCTTGAGCTTTTGATGTTTATACAATATTCAGAAATGTCACGTGTGTCTTGAGTTTTGGGCATGTGAGACGGAAATCAGAACAATCATGTCTACGCTGTGGTTCTACAACGCAGATTTCATTCAGAATTGTCATGTCTGTGTGATGGTTTTAAAGTGTGGTATGAAGTCAGAACGGCCTCGTCTGTCTGTGGGGTTGGTGTGGATGGAAACTGAACTCAGTTCCAGCATTTAGGCCCTGGCTTGTGGCATGAAATTGAAACTGTCACCTCTGCTATGTGATTTTGCTGTCAGTATAGCGTGGGGCTCTAATTTGGCTTGAATTTGTTTTGGTATTAATATATAGCATTAAATAACTGACTGATGACGTCTTTGTGCATGATCTAATAGACTGACAAGAAACAGAAATACGTTGATGAATTAAGATGTAGACAACTCTGAAAAATTGTTGTGACTTCATTGAGGACAGACAAATTCGGAATTCAGAAGCATACATCGTGGAAAGACAGAAAGAAATAGCGGACAGACAGACAGACGGACATTCAGACAGATAGATTAAAAAGAAGAGCAAGAAATCTGAGGACATTTAATCGTCCAAACTTTCTTTAGAGTATGACAGAGATCAGAATTAAATCTTATGGAACAGATCAACTAACAAGAGCATGCGATTAAACACACAGCAAACGCCTGACTCTTATTTCAGACCATTGAATCTGTTACTTAAAAACGATATGACATTACGATGCAAGCAAGACGATGTTGTTTATACAATAAAACTCAAACACAAAAGTTCTGGACGCCATTTAGCACATGATCTAGCGACACTGACGATGTTTTACTACAACCTGATTCACGAGATCTATGCAAGAAAAGGCTTGAACAAGGTAGATCTTGCACTTTCCTGCCAATCATCTGTTTACAACTGCAAAAATCACATGTATGCAACTGATAACTCACGTATACAACATTTATAAATCATTTACCTACAACCAAACAGCCATCAATTATTGCTTCATTCACAAGACAATGCCAATGGTCGCAAAAATATACAGCTAATGAGGAACAGTGATTTTCAACGCTTGTAACAGAAGATGACTTTAGACACACACCCATTCCCACTATTTGATTCTCAAAAGACTTCACGCAAAACATATTGGCAAGGTTGATAAAACACAATGAAAACAAGCCGGACAAATCGGAAATATATCCAATGCCTCGTGCGTGCCTGCACCTGCACCTGCACCTTACACAGCAGGCTTCCAAGGGTGGTGCAGGACTGCTCCCAGCTGGTTTGCTTGGCAATTGAGGACAGTGCTTCTCTGGGTCCTACCCGCACTTTCGGGTGTATCTTTTTCTTCTTTTTTTTCTTCTTCTCAGCTATGTTGATAAAACAATTAAAACAAGCTGGACAAATCGACAACATATCCAACATTATTACAGATAAGCAACAACACAACACGTTCGTCTGGGGACTGTATTGGAAATCCGTTTTCTTTGTGAGATAAACACACATGCGGCCATTTCTTTCACTCTATTCCAAAGACATTGCCTTTTTCTCTCTCTCCCAAGTCTCAAGTCAGAGCTATCTGAGCTCTCTTTGCATTCTTACGCTCCAGTTATCTCCTCTATCCCAATATCCTGTCCAAAAGGCATCATCTTTTCCCTATCATTTCAACGTGATAACCATCTTCTATCTGCTGGTATTCTCTATAGTTGTATTCTAGCCAATAACCATCGTTCATCTAATGGTATTCCTTACTCATAGCCATCTTTTATGTCCTGGTATCTCTTATCCATAGCTATCTTTTATCTCCTGTTGTCCCTTACCCATAGCCATCTTTCATCTCCTGTCGTCCCTTACCCATAGCCATCTTTTACCTCCTGTTGTCCCTTACCCATAGCCATCTTTTATCTCCTGGTATCCCTCACACATAGCCATCTTTTATCTCCTGGTATCCCTTACCCATAGCCGTCTTTTATCTCCTGGTATCCCTTACACATAGCCATCTTTTATGTCTTGGTATCCCTCACACATAGCCGTCTTTTATCTCTTGGTATCCCTCACACATAGCCATCTTTTATGTCTTGGTATCCCTCACACATAGCCGTCTTTTATCTCTTGGTATCCTTACACATAGCCATCTTTTATGTCTTGGTATCCCTCACACATAGCCGTCTTTTATCTCTTGGTATCCCTTACACATAGCCATCTTTTATCTCCTGGTATCCCTTACACATAGCCATCTTTTATCTCCTGGTATCCCTTACACATAGCCATCTTTTATCTCCTGGTATCCCTCACACATAGCCATCTTTTATGTCCTGGTATCAGTTACCCATAGCCATCTTTTACATCCAGGTATCAGTTACCCATAGACATCCTTTACATCCAGGTATCAGTTACCCATAGCCATCTTGTATCTCTTAGTATCAGTTACCCATAGCCATCTTTTATCTCTTAGTATCAGTTACCCATAGCCATCTTTTATCTCTTAGTATCAGGTACCCATAGCCATCTTTTATCTCTTAGTATCAGGTACCCATAGCCATCTTTTATCTCTTAGTATCAGTTACCCATAGACATCTTTTATCTCTTAGTATCAGTTACCCATAGACATCTTATATCTCCTGGTATCCTTTACTCATAGCCATCTTTACCTCCTGGTGTCAGTTACCCATAGCCATCTTTTATTTCTTAGTATCAGTTACCTATAGCCATCTTTTATTTCTTAGTATCAGTTACCTATAGCCATCTTTTATCTCCTGGTATCAGTTACCCATAGCCATCTTTTATTTCTTAGTATCAGTTACCTATAGCCATCTTTTATCTCCTGGTATCAGTTACCCATAGCCATCTTTTATTTCTTAGTATCAGTTACCTATAGCCATCTTTTATCTCCTGGTATCAGTTACCTATAGCCATCTTTTATCTCCTGGTATCAGTTACCCATAGCCATCTTTTATCTCCTGGTATCAGTTACCCATAGCCATCTTTTATCTCCTGGTATCAGTTACCATAGCCATCTTTTATCTCTTAGTATCAGTTACCCATAGCCATATTTTATCTCCTGGTATCAGTTACCCATAGCCATCTTTTATCTCTTAGTATCAGTTACCCATAGCCATATTTTATCTCCAGGTATCCTGTACTCATAGCCATCTTTTACCTCCTGGTATCACTTACCCATAGCCATATTTTACCTTCAGGATCCTTTCCTCATAGGCATCCTTAATCTCCTGGTATCCTGTGTTCTATCTTTTAGTGTTCGAGTCCATGGCCATGGCCATGTTCTGTCTCTTGGTATCCTAAGTCATAGCCATGTTCTGTCTCTTGGTATCCTAAGTCATGGCCATGTTCTGTCTCTTGGTATCCTAAGTCATGGCCATGTTCCACCTCTTGGTATCCTAAGTCATAGCCATGTTCTGTCTCTTGGTATCCTAAGTCATGGCCATGTTCTGTCTCTTGGTATCCTAAGTCATAGCCATGTTCTGTCTCTTGGTATCCTAAGTCATGGCCATGTTCTGTCTCTTGGTATCCTAAGTCATGGCCATGTTCTGTCTCTTGGTATCCTAAGTCATAGCCATGTTCTGTCTCTTGGTATCCTAAGTCATGGCCATGTTCTGTCTCTTGGTATCCTAAGTCATGGCCATGTTCTGTCTCTTGGTATCCTAAGTCATAGCCATGTTCTGTCTCTTGGTATCCTAAGTCATAGCCATGTTCTGTCTCTTGGTATCCTAAGTCATAGCCATGTTCTGTCTCTTGGTATCCTAAGTTGTTGTTGTTGTTGTTGTCGTACCCTGGCTAAAAGACTCCAGGGATCATCCGAACAGCCGAAGTATTTGAACACTATGGCACAAATGCATCAGCTGGGGATGAGAACATTACGTGTGTGACCGTTTTTGATTACCCCGCCACATGGTATCCTAAGTCATAGCCATGTTCTGTCTCTTGGTATCCTAAGTCATGGCCATGTTCTGTCTCTTGGTATCCTAAGTCATAGCCATGTTCTGTCTCTTGGTATCCTAAGTCATGGCCATGTTCTGTCTCTTGGTATCCTAAGTCATAGCCATGTTCTGTCTCTTGGTATCCTAAGTCATGGCCATGTTCTGTCTCTTGGTATCCTAAGTCATAGCCATGTTCTGTCTCTTGGTATCCTAAGTCATGGCCATGTTCTGTCTCTTGGTATCCTAAGTCATGGCCATGTTCTGTCTCTTGGTATCCTAAGTCATAGCCATGTTCTGTCTCTTGGTATCCTAAGTCATGGCCATGTTCTGTCTCTTGGTATCCTAAGTCATGGCCATGTTCTGTCTCTTGGTATCCTAAGTCATAGCCATGTTCTGTCTCTTGGTATCCTAAGTCATAGCCATGTTCTGTCTCTTGGTATCCTAAGTCATAGCCATGTTCTGTCTCTTGGTATCCTAAGTCATAGCCATGTTCTGTCTCTTGGTATCCTAAGTCATGGCCATGTTCTGTCTCTTGGTATCCTAAGTCATAGCCATGTTCTGTCTCTTGGTATCCTAAGTCATGGCCATGTTCTGTCTCTTGGTATCCTAAGTCATAGCCATGTTCTGTCTCTTGGTATCCTAAGTCATAGCCATGTTCTGTCTCTTGGTATCCTAAGTCATGGCCATGTTCTGTCTCTTGGTATCATAAGTCATAGCCATGTTCTGTCTCTTGGTATCCTAAGTCATAGACATGTTCTGTCTCTTGGTATCATAAGTCATGGCCATGTTCTGTCTCTTGGTATCCTAAGTCATAGCCATGTTCTGTCTCTTGGTATCCTAAGTCATAGCCATGTTCTGTCTCTTGGTATCCTAAGTCATAGCCATGTTCTGTCTCTTGGTATCCTAAGTCATAGACATGTTCTGTCTCTTGGTATCCTAAGTCATAGACATGTTCTGTCTCTTGGTATCCTAAGTCATAGCCATGTTCTGTCTCTTGGTATCCTAAGTCATAGACATGTTCTGTCTCTTGGTATCCTAAGTCATAGCCATGTTCTGTCTCTTGGTATCCTAAGTCATAGCCATGTTCTGTCTCTTGGTATCCTAAGTCATAGACATGTTCTGTCTCTTGGTATCCTAAGTCATAGACATGTTCTGTCTCTTGGTATCCTAAGTCATAGACATGTTCTGTCTCTTGGTATCCTAAGTCATAGACATGTTCTGTCTCTTGGTATCCTAAGTCATAGACATGTTCTGTCTCTTGGTATCCTAAGTCATAGCCATGTTCTGTCTCTTGGTATCCTAAGTCATAGCCATGTTCTGTCTCTTGGTATCCTAAGTCATAGCCATGATCTGTCTCTTGGTATCCTAAGTCATAGCCATGTTCTGTCTCTTGGTATCCTAAGTCATAGCCATGATCTGTCTCTTGGTATCCTAAGTCATAGACATGTTCTGTCTCTTGGTATCCTAAGTCATAGCCATGTTCTGTCTCTTGGTATCCTAAGTCATAGCCATGTTCTGTCTCTTGGTATCCTAAGTCATAGCCATGTTCTGTCTCTTGGTATCCTAAGTCATAGCCATGTTCTGTCTCTTGGTATCCTAAGTCATAGCCATGTTCTGTCTCTTGGTATCCTAAGTCATAGCCATGTTCTGTCTCTTGGTATCCTAAGTCATAGCCATGTTCTGTCTCTTGGTATCCTAAGTCATAGCCATGTTCTGTCTCTTGGTATCCTAAGTCATAGCCATGTTCTGTCTCTTGGTATCCTAAGTCATAGCCATGTTCTGTCTCTTGGTATCCTAAGTCATAGCCATGTTCTGTCTCTTGGTATCCTAAGTCATGGCCATGTTCCACCTCTTGGTATCCTAAGTCATAGCCATGTTCTGTCTCTTGGTATCCTAAGTCATAGCCATGTTCTGTCTCTTGGTATCCTAAGTCATAGCCATGTTCTGTCTCTTGGTATCCTAAGTCATAGCCATGTTCTGTCTCTTGGTATCCTAAGTCATAGCCATGTTCTGTCTCTTGGTATCCTAAGTCATAGCCATGTTCTGTCTCTTGGTATCCTAAGTCATAGCCATGTTCTGTCTCTTGGTATCCTAAGTCATAGACATGTTCTGTCTCTTGGTATCCTAAGTCATAGCCATGTTCTGTCTCTTGGTATCCTAAGTCATAGCCATGTTCTGTCTCTTGGTATCCTAAGTCATAGCCATGTTCTGTCTCTTGGTATCCTAAGTCATAGCCATGTTCTGTCTCTTGGTATCCTAAGTCATAGCCATGTTCTGTCTCTTGGTATCCTAAGTCATAGCCATGTTCTGTCTCTTGGTATCCTAAGTCATAGCCATGTTCTGTCTCTTGGTATCCTAAGTCATAGCCATGTTCTGTCTCTTGGTATCCTAAGTCATAGCCATGTTCTGTCTCTTGGTATCCTAAGTCATAGCCATGTTCTGTCTCTTGGTATCCTAAGTCATAGCCATGTTCTGTCTCTTGGTATCCTAAGTCATAGCCATGTTCTGTCTCTTGGTATCCTAAGTCATAGCCATGTTCTGTCTCTTGGTATCCTAAGTCATAGCCATGTTCTGTCTCTTGGTATCCTAAGTCATAGCCATGTTCTGTCTCTTGGTATCCTAAGTCATAGCCATGATCTGTCTCTTGGTATCCTAAGTCATATCCATGATCTGTCTCTTGGTATCCTAAGTCATAGCCATGTTCTGTCTCTTGGTATCCTAAGTCATAGCCATGTTCTGTCTCTTGGTATCCTAAGTCATAGCCATGATCTGTCTCTTGGTATCCTAAGTCATAGCCATGATCTGTCTCTTGGTATCCTAAGTCATAGCCATGATCTGTCTCTTGGTATCCTAAGTCATAGCCATGTTCTGTCTCTTAGTATCCTAAGTCATAGCCATGATCTGTCTCTTGGTATCCTAAGTCATAGCCATGTTCTGTCTCTTGGTATCCTAAGTCATAGCCATGTTCTGTCTCTTGGTATCCTAAGTCATAGCCATGTTCTGTCTCTTAGTATCCTAAGTCATAGCCATGTTCTGTCTCTTGGTATCCTAAGTCATAGCCATGTTCTGTCTCTTGGTATCCTAAGTCATAGCCATGTTCTGTCTCTTGGTATCCTAAGTCATAGCCATGTTCTGTCTCTTGGTATCCTAAGTTGTTGTTGTTGTTGTTGTCGTACCCTGGCTAAAAGACTCCAGGGATCATCCGAACAGCCGAAGTATTTGAACACTATGGCACAAATGCATCAGCTGGGGATGAAACATTACGTGTGTGACCGTTTTTGATTACCCCGCCACATGGTATCCTAAGTCATAGCCATGTTCTGTCTCTTGGTATCCTAAGTCATGGCCATGTTCTGTCTCTTGGTATCCTAAGTCATAGCCATGTTCTGTCTCTTGGTATCCTAAGTCATGGCCATGTTCTGTCTCTTGGTATCCTAAGTCATAGCCATGTTCTGTCTCTTGGTATCCTAAGTCATGGCCATGTTCTGTCTCTTGGTATCCTAAGTCATAGCCATGTTCTGTCTCTTGGTATCCTAAGTCATGGCCATGTTCTGTCTCTTGGTATCCTAAGTCATGGCCATGTTCTGTCTCTTGGTATCCTAAGTCATAGCCATGTTCTGTCTCTTGGTATCCTAAGTCATGGCCATGTTCTGTCTCTTGGTATCCTAAGTCATGGCCATGTTCTGTCTCTTGGTATCCTAAGTCATAGCCATGTTCTGTCTCTTGGTATCCTAAGTCATAGCCATGTTCTGTCTCTTGGTATCCTAAGTCATAGCCATGTTCTGTCTCTTGGTATCCTAAGTCATAGCCATGTTCTGTCTCTTGGTATCCTAAGTCATGGCCATGTTCTGTCTCTTGGTATCCTAAGTCATAGCCATGTTCTGTCTCTTGGTATCCTAAGTCATGGCCATGTTCTGTCTCTTGGTATCCTAAGTCATAGCCATGTTCTGTCTCTTGGTATCCTAAGTCATAGCCATGTTCTGTCTCTTGGTATCCTAAGTCATGGCCATGTTCTGTCTCTTGGTATCATAAGTCATAGCCATGTTCTGTCTCTTGGTATCCTAAGTCATAGACATGTTCTGTCTCTTGGTATCATAAGTCATGGCCATGTTCTGTCTCTTGGTATCCTAAGTCATAGCCATGTTCTGTCTCTTGGTATCCTAAGTCATAGCCATGTTCTGTCTCTTGGTATCCTAAGTCATAGCCATGTTCTGTCTCTTGGTATCCTAAGTCATAGACATGTTCTGTCTCTTGGTATCCTAAGTCATAGACATGTTCTGTCTCTTGGTATCCTAAGTCATAGCCATGTTCTGTCTCTTGGTATCCTAAGTCATAGACATGTTCTGTCTCTTGGTATCCTAAGTCATAGCCATGTTCTGTCTCTTGGTATCCTAAGTCATAGCCATGTTCTGTCTCTTGGTATCCTAAGTCATAGACATGTTCTGTCTCTTGGTATCCTAAGTCATAGACATGTTCTGTCTCTTGGTATCCTAAGTCATAGACATGTTCTGTCTCTTGGTATCCTAAGTCATAGACATGTTCTGTCTCTTGGTATCCTAAGTCATAGACATGTTCTGTCTCTTGGTATCCTAAGTCATAGCCATGTTCTGTCTCTTGGTATCCTAAGTCATAGCCATGTTCTGTCTCTTGGTATCCTAAGTCATAGCCATGATCTGTCTCTTGGTATCCTAAGTCATAGCCATGTTCTGTCTCTTGGTATCCTAAGTCATAGCCATGATCTGTCTCTTGGTATCCTAAGTCATAGACATGTTCTGTCTCTTGGTATCCTAAGTCATAGCCATGTTCTGTCTCTTGGTATCCTAAGTCATAGCCATGTTCTGTCTCTTGGTATCCTAAGTCATAGCCATGTTCTGTCTCTTGGTATCCTAAGTCATAGCCATGTTCTGTCTCTTGGTATCCTAAGTCATAGCCATGTTCTGTCTCTTGGTATCCTAAGTCATAGCCATGTTCTGTCTCTTGGTATCCTAAGTCATAGCCATGTTCTGTCTCTTGGTATCCTAAGTCATAGCCATGTTCTGTCTCTTGGTATCCTAAGTCATAGCCATGTTCTGTCTCTTGGTATCCTAAGTCATAGCCATGTTCTGTCTCTTGGTATCCTAAGTCATAGCCATGTTCTGTCTCTTGGTATCCTAAGTCATGGCCATGTTCCACCTCTTGGTATCCTAAGTCATAGCCATGTTCTGTCTCTTGGTATCCTAAGTCATAGCCATGTTCTGTCTCTTGGTATCCTAAGTCATAGCCATGTTCTGTCTCTTGGTATCCTAAGTCATAGCCATGTTCTGTCTCTTGGTATCCTAAGTCATAGCCATGTTCTGTCTCTTGGTATCCTAAGTCATAGCCATGTTCTGTCTCTTGGTATCCTAAGTCATAGCCATGTTCTGTCTCTTGGTATCCTAAGTCATAGACATGTTCTGTCTCTTGGTATCCTAAGTCATAGCCATGTTCTGTCTCTTGGTATCCTAAGTCATAGCCATGTTCTGTCTCTTGGTATCCTAAGTCATAGCCATGTTCTGTCTCTTGGTATCCTAAGTCATAGCCATGTTCTGTCTCTTGGTATCCTAAGTCATAGCCATGTTCTGTCTCTTGGTATCCTAAGTCATAGCCATGTTCTGTCTCTTGGTATCCTAAGTCATAGCCATGTTCTGTCTCTTGGTATCCTAAGTCATAGCCATGTTCTGTCTCTTGGTATCCTAAGTCATAGCCATGTTCTGTCTCTTGGTATCCTAAGTCATAGCCATGTTCTGTCTCTTGGTATCCTAAGTCATAGCCATGTTCTGTCTCTTGGTATCCTAAGTCATAGCCATGTTCTGTCTCTTGGTATCCTAAGTCATAGCCATGTTCTGTCTCTTGGTATCCTAAGTCATAGCCATGTTCTGTCTCTTGGTATCCTAAGTCATAGCCATGTTCTGTCTCTTGGTATCCTAAGTCATAGCCATGATCTGTCTCTTGGTATCCTAAGTCATATCCATGATCTGTCTCTTGGTATCCTAAGTCATAGCCATGTTCTGTCTCTTGGTATCCTAAGTCATAGCCATGTTCTGTCTCTTGGTATCCTAAGTCATAGCCATGATCTGTCTCTTGGTATCCTAAGTCATAGCCATGATCTGTCTCTTGGTATCCTAAGTCATAGCCATGATCTGTCTCTTGGTATCCTAAGTCATAGCCATGTTCTGTCTCTTAGTATCCTAAGTCATAGCCATGATCTGTCTCTTGGTATCCTAAGTCATAGCCATGTTCTGTCTCTTGGTATCCTAAGTCATAGCCATGTTCTGTCTCTTGGTATCCTAAGTCATAGCCATGTTCTGTCTCTTAGTATCCTAAGTCATAGCCATGTTCTGTCTCTTGGTATCCTAAGTCATAGCCATGTTCTGTCTCTTGGTATCCTAAGTCATAGCCATGATCTGTCTCTTGGTATCCTAAGTCATAGCCATGTTCTGTTCTTGGTATCCTAAGTTATAGCCATGTTCTGTCTCTTGGTATCCTAAGTCATAGCCATGTTCTGTCTCTTGGTATCCTAAGTCATAGCCATGTTCTGTCTCTTGGTATCCTAAGTCATAGCCATGTTCTGTCTCTTGGTATCCTAAGTCATAGCCATGTTCTGTCTCTTGGTATCCTAAGTCATAGCCATGTTCTGTCTCTTGGTATCCTAAGTCATAGCCATGTTCTGTCTCTTGGTATCCTAAGTCATAGCCATGTTCTGTCTCTTGGTATCCTAAGTCATAGCCATGATCTGTCTCTTGGTATCCTAAGTCATAGCCATGATCTGTTCTTGGTATCCTAAGTCATAGCCATGATCTGTCTCTTGGTATCCTAAGTCATAGCCATGATCTGTCTCTTGGTATCCTAAGTCATAGCCATGTTCTGTCTCTTAGTATCCTAAGTCATAGCCATGATCTGTCTCTTGGTATCCTAAGTCATAGCCATGTTCTGTCTCTTGGTATCCTAAATCATAGCCATGTTCTGTCTCTTGGTATCCTAAGTCATAGCCATGTTCTGTCTCTTGGTATCCTAAGTCATAGCCATGTTCTGTCTCTTGGTATCCTAAGTCATAGCCATGATCTGTCTCTTGGTATCCTAAGTCATAGCCATGATCTGTCTCTTGGTATCCTAAGTCATAGCCATGATCTGTCTCTTGGTATCCTAAGTCATAGCCATGATCTGTCTCTTGGTATCCTAAGTCATAGCCATGTTCTGTCTCTTAGTATCCTAAGTCATAGCCATGATCTGTCTCTTGGTATCCTAAGTCATAGCCATGATCTGTCTCTTGGTATCCTAAGTCATAGCTATGTTCTGTCTCTTAGTATCCTAAGTCATAGCCATGATCTGTCTCTTGGTATCCTAAGTCATAGCCATGATCTGTCTCTTGGTATCCTAAGTCATAGCCATGTTCTGTCTCTTAGTATCCTAAGTCATGGCCATGTTCTGTCTCTTAGTATCCTAAGTCATGGCCATGTTCTGTCTCTTAGTATCCTAAGTCATAGCCATGTTCTGTCTCTTGGTATCCTAAGTCATAGCCATGTTCTGTCTCTTGGTATCCTAAGTCATAGCCATGTTCCACCTCTTGGTATCATAAGTCATAGCCATGTTCTGTCTCTTAGTATCCTAAGTCATAGCCATGTTCCACCTCTTGGTATCATAAGTCATAGCCATGTTCCACCTCTTGGTATCATAAGTCATAGCCACGTTCCATCTCTTGGTATACTAAGCCATAGACATTTTCTGTTGCTCAGTATCTTAAGCTGCAGCATGTTCTTTCACCCAGCATCCTAACCCATAGGCATCCTCTCTCTCCTGGTATTGTGGTTCAAAGCCATCTCGTCTCGTTTATTATTTTAATCCAAAGCAATCTTCTCTCTCTCATCATCCTAATACATAGTCATCTTCTCTCTCTTATTATCCTGATCCATTGCAGTCTTCTGCCCCCCCCCTCTCTCGTATTGTTATAATCCATAGCCATCTGCCTCTTATTGTCCTGATCCGTTGCAGTCTTCTCTCCCTTGGTATCCCTAACCCACAGCATCTTGTCTCTCTTGGTATCCCTAAGCCAAAGTTATCTTCTCTCTCTTGTCATTCTTATCCATAGACGTCTTCTCTCTTTCGGTATCCTATGCCGCAGCGATCTCCTCTCTCCTGGTATCCCTAACCCATAGCAGTCCTCTTTTCTGGTATGTCTATGTAGCCATCGTTTGTCTCCTGGTGTGTGACTAAGCCAAAGCAACTGTGCCCGAATTACAGAACCATAAGCCTGATCATTCATCCCAGCAAAGTGATGCTGAAAGTTTCGAGTAGGATGAAGAGCAAGGCAAAATGAATCCTAGCAGAAGAACAAGCGGGATTCCGACCCCAAAAGAGTATGACAGAACAGATCTTCAGCATTACACTTTGAATAGAAAAGCACATATAGTACTAGCGTGATCTGCGTCACAATTTTATCGACCTAAAAAAATACCAACAAAAAACGTTTGACCGTGCCTGGCACGAGGCTTGTGGCAAGAGCTGAAGGACTTCAACTTTGACACCGTCCTCATTTAAGTTATCAAGGCACTGCATGCAGACTTAACCAGTGCAGTTCTCTTGAATAACAACTTGCCAGACTTATTGAAGACCACAGATGGAGTTTGACAGGGATGTCTCCTTTTCACAGTTCTTTTTAATAATTACTTTGAGAACATAACACAGGAAACACTTAATGCCTTCCAGATACCCATTTGCCATTTTGCAATCCGCGACTCTCACATGATACTGACCTCATGGTAGGCGACGAAACAAAACTTCAGGAACTCATCGTTAGACTGGAGAAAGCAGAAGGATATATGGACTGAAAGTTAGCTGGGAAAAAAAAGATAAATTCATATTGAGCAACTACACTGAGTGGACAGAGATAAAAAGAAGTGGACAGTTTCAAATATCTTGGGTCCACACTCAGCAAAGACAACAACTCAATGAAAGACGACAAGAAGACAAGACTCAGTTTGGCCACATCTGCCATGATTAGATTCAGCGAGATATGGAAGGGCAAATTTACTTGCTTTCCAGTTAGGATGAAACTCAACAAGTCCTCAGTTGTCTCCACTTTCCTGCACGGATCCAAGAGCTGGACACTTACAGCCATCTAAAGAAAAGAATTCAGGCATTTGAACACAGCTGGACAGTTACAGCCATCTAAAGAAAAGAATTCAGGCATTTGAACACAGCTGGACAGTTACAGCCATCTAAAGAAAAGAATTCAGGCATTTGAACACAGCTGGACAGTTACAGCCATCTAAAGAAAAGAATTCAGGCATTTGAACACAGCTGGACAGTTACAGCCGTCTAAAGAAAAGAATTCAGGCATTTGAACACAGCTGGACACTTACAGCCATCTAAAGAAAAGAATTCAGGCATTTGAACACAGCTGGACAGTTACAGCCATCTAAAGAAACGAATTCAGGCATTTGAACACATCTGGACACTTACAGCCATCTAAAGAAAAGAATTCAGGCATTTGAACACAGCTGGACACTTACAGCCATCTAAAGAAAAGAATTCAGGCATTTGAACACAGCTGGACACTTACAGCCATCTAAAGAAAAGAATTCAGGCATTTGAACACAGCTGGACACTTACAGCCATCTAAAGAAAAGAATTCAGGCATTTGAACACAGCTGGACACTTACAGCCATCTAAAGAAAAGAATTCAGGCATTTGAACACAAGTCCTTTGGTAAACTTCTGCGCATCCCGTGCACTGAGTACAGGACACAACAACTACGTCAGGCGGAAAGTCATCATGCATGCAGGCAAGCAAGAGCTATTTTTCGCATCTGTCAAACGTCTGGTACGGCCTTGTCTCGCTGGCACGATTCTTTGTCCAGACATATCCCCCAGAGGACTGTAGAAGACAAAGTGAGTCGCAGAGGCAGGCAGAGGAAATCCTGGCTAGATAACACCAGGGAAAGGACAGAACACAGCGACCGAGGACAGACAGCGATGGCGTCGCTTGAATGCGGGGGCATCCGTCATGTCACCCCAAACAGATGTCTCCGACGCCAATGGAACTATGATGATGATGATAACTAAGCCACAGCGACCCTGTTTCTCCTAGTATCCCCTTAGACACATTTGTCATATCCTTTTTCAACTGACCGCCTCTCCCTTATAATAATATAATAATAATAATAATAATAATAATAATAATAATAATAATAATAATAATAATAATAATGAATACTTATATAGCGCCTATTCTCGGCTAGAGGCCAAGCTCTAAGCGCTTTACAATCAACACTCGTTTACACAACGGGCTGCCTACCTGGGTAGTGCCGACTGAAGAGCTGCCAGCTGGCGCTTCATTCAGTCGTTTCCCGTGTCATCCATTCAGTATCGTTCAATATCGATCACTCATTTTCCTTACTTCCTTCATTCTTTCCATTTCTCACGCAAGGTGCATGCTATGTGTAACGTGTCATCCATACCAACGGCCAAACTGGCCTACTCTTCCGAAAGTTGGTAATGGGATTTTACGTGTGTGCAAGATGTTATGCATGCGTTCACACACGGAACCTCGGTTTATAGTCTCATTCGAAGGACTGTATGGGAAATGGAGTCAGAACCAATGTTAACTCCGAGGGAAAAATCCCCCTCTACCGAAACGCCCCGGCGGAGGTTCGAACTCGCAACCCCAGGATCACCAAGATTACGAGTCAGGCGCTCTACCAACTGAGCTATTCCGGCTTCTGTTCTTATCTTGTCTTTTTACTGGTTGCCACGTCGCATGGCGCTGGATTCCTCAGTGCAAGAGACTGATGAGCAGCAACACGATTTACTTATGTGTTTATTGGTGTTGGCCTCTTTTTGTTAGAAGTATGGTGTACGAATTCCGTTTCCACAGACCATTGATGATACTGAAGGCTGCAGACCATTGATGATACTGAAGGCTGCAGACCACTGATGATACTGAAGGCTGATCAAATTCCACTCTCTTCACTTACTAGGGCCAAGTGGACGCTGCAAGTGAGGACAGGATGACTGAAACTAACACTTTGACAGCACAGTTCACGACATGGTTATGATATACACAAATCAACACCTTGCCAGAACATTACACTATTCGGCAACACTACAGAAACCAACACTTTGACAGATAAATACACATTACGTTAACAGTCCAGAAATCAACACTTTGACGACACAACACGTCAAACTATGACACTACAGTAGTCAACACTTTAACAGCACAATACACTTTACGGTGACACTTCAAAATTGAACTTATTGACAGCACAATTACGATGACACTTCAGAAATCAATACTTTAAGAACACAGCACATTATACGGTGACACCTCAGACAACAACGCTTTGACAGCACACTACACACACACAATACGGTTACACAGAAATCAAGACTTGGACAGTAAAACATATCATAAGGTGACACTACCGAAATCGAAACTTTGACAGCACAACACATCGTACAGTCACGTCACAGAAATGAGTACTTTGACAGTACAACACTTAACAAGGTGACTCTGTAGAAATCATCACGTTTATAACCCAATACACACCGTACAGTGACACTATAGAAATCATCACTTTGACAGCCCAACACACCATAGTGACCAGAATTCTATTCGGCTGTAATTGAAATAGTTCTCAGAACAAATGGAGGGACCACTCACACTGGTTTCTGTGCTTTCTGTTAGAGCAAAGACATAGAAAAAAAGATAGATATCTCGCCTCCCTTTCCCACCATTCTCCTGTGTCAGAGTCACGTTTACTCGTGCAGGTCACTTCCGGGTACACAGATACCGCGAGCCAGGAGAGAATCGTTCATCTAGGCGGGGCTGCCTTCTAAAGTGAAAGTGGGTGTATAATGAGTGACATCCGTATCTTTTAAACAGTGAAGAAGCTCCGTGGTGCATTCCTTGTGAAGTACCACCCACTATGAAACAGGTTCTCACAGTGTTGAGACTTACATGATATCATACATAAACGCTTTACAGCAGACTCCATGAAAATCTTGTTCAGAGATGTCCCTCCTGATGTGATTTTTGTTGTTGTTGTAAATTTCTGAAAGCGATAAATATCCATCATTTTATGGAAGAAACACTTCAAAGCAATTTTAGCATGTATTTAGAAATTATGTTTTATTAAATGAGCTGTGTATGTACTATTATTTCCGCATTCATGTAGTAAACATCAAAGAGGTAGTAGTCCTGACGTGGCCCTTTGCGGTCGGCTGGGCCATAAACAACATGAAGTGAACTCCTCTAAGGAATGCCAGCGTGTTTATTTATTTATTTTTTTTTCCTCTTCGTCCCATCTTTTTCGCCACCTCAGTGGCAGTGCACCCACGCCGCTCGTTCCGAGCCCCTGTTCACAGCCACAGCCCGGCCCGGCCCACCTCAGTGGCAGTGCACCCACGCCGCTCGTTCCGAGCCCCTGTTCACAGCCACAGCCCGGCCCGGCCCACCTCAGTGGCAGTGCACCCACGCCGCTCGTTCCGAGCCCCTGTTCACAGCCACAGCCCGGCCCGGCCCACCTCAGTGGCACTGCACCCACGCCGCTCGTTCCGAGCCCCTGTTCACAGCCACAGCCCGGCCCGGCCCACCTCAGTGGCACTGCACCCACGCCGCTCGTTCCGAGCCCCTGTTCACAGCCACAGCCCGGCCCGGCCCACCTCAGTGGCACTGCACCCACGCCGCTCGTTCCGAGCCCCTGTTCACAGCCACAGCCCGGCCCGGCCCACCTCAGTGGCACTGCACCCACGCCGCTCGTTCCGAGCCCCTGTTCACAGCCACAGCCCGGCCCGGCCCACCTCAGTGGCACTGCACCCACGCCGCTCGTTCCGAGCCCCTGTTCACAGCCACAGCCCGGCCCGGCCCACCTCAGTGGCAGTGCACCCACGCCGCTCGTTCCGAGCCCCTGTTCACAGCCACAGCCCGGCCCGGCCCACCTCAGTGGCACTGCACCCACGCCGCTCGTTCCGAGCCCCTGTTCACAGCCACAGCCCGGCCCGGCCCACCTCAGTGGCACTGCACCCACGCCGCTCGTTCCGAGCCCCTGTTCACAGCCACAGCCCGGCCCGGCCCACCTCAGTGGCACTGCACCCACGCCGCTCGTTCCGAGCCCCTGTTCACAGCCACAGCCCGGCCCGGCCCGCCACAGTCCCGACACTGACAACCCACAGGGAGCAGTCAATGCCAGGTCGTCAAGAGGCAACCCCTCGGAGGAGACACTGCACTGCTACCGAACCACTTCAGTGGCGCCTGTTCTGATCCAGCATACGCAGGACACCACCTTCTAAGACCCCTGCTGACGACAATAACTGCTTAGTCGCGGAGCCGGCATGAGTGAGCTCTCCCTACGGAGGGCGCCACCACGTCCGCACGCCAGCATGTTGTTATCCGCTGTTCAGCGAGAATGGCCCTCTGCTTGTGGCGGCGCTCGAGCCAGTGTGTGAGTGCTTCAAATTTGAGAGGTGGGCGCTACCTGCGGCGAAGTGCAGCGAACAGAGAGCCAACCGTTGAACAGGCGGCAGACAGGGCCAGTCAGACAAACAGGAAGTAGCGAATGCCTTCAATATGCTCTTTGTGACTGGTGGAAGGTGAGGACGCTTATCCTTCCCCTCTGTATCTTTGTAAGTATGATTCTTGTAGCGTAGCGCCATATACTTATCCCCCCCCCCCCCCATGTGTCTTTGGTAAGTATCATTCTTGTTAGCGTAGCGCCATATACTTATCCTTTCCCCCATGTCTTTGATAAGTATCATTCTTGTTAGCGTCGCGCCAAATACTTCTCCTTCTCCTATGTGTCTTTGGTAAGTCTTGTAGCGTCGCGCCATTTACTTACCCCCCTCCCTCCTCTGTGTCTTTGGTAAGTATCATTCTTGTTAGTGTAGCGCCATATACTTATCGTTTCCCCATGTCTTTGGTAAGTATAATTCTTGTTAGCGTAGCGCCATATATTTATCCTTCCCCTATGTATCTTTGGTAAGTATAATTCTTGTAGAGTAGCGCAATTTACTCCCCCCCCCCCCCCCCGCGTCTTTGGTAAGTATAATCCTTGTTAGCGTGGCGCCAATGATTAGCACGCAATGTGAATCCAACATCAAGTCACGTGTACAGCGTCTGGCAGAGTGGCGACGATGCTTGTATATACATACATACATACATACATACATACATACATACATACATAAATACATACATACATACATACATACATACATACATACATGCATACATACATACATACATACATACATACATACGTACACAAAACAAAACGACGGTCCCACAGAAGTTGATATTTTGGTAGAACACTTTGTCAGACAAACACTTAGAAGAATGACAACATTTTTGGACAAAATGTGAGTTTTCAATTGTGTGCCAAATTTGTTTTCTTTTCCAAAGGGGATGTAAAGAATCTCTGCGTTCGTTTCATTTTCCTTTATTTGACTAAGCAAGGAAAATAGAAGATAGTCCTTTTATTATGTTGAGCAGTATGCAGTTATCACATGTTGCTTACTGAGCATGTATTCGTGACGACAAAAATTGACTGAACGAGAGAACACCGATATGCTTTAGGGGAGCTGTGACTAATGTGAACCATCGCCACTTCACAGTCAATTGATGTTGTGATTGGCGTGTTCACACCAGTATCAATCAATATTCTGATTAATGTGGATAAACAATCAACTGATATCGATACTGATGTGAATCAAGAGCACATCATCATTAACTTGATGCCGTGACTGCTGTGAATCAACACATCATCATCAACTCGACGCCGTGACTGCTGTGAATCAACACATCATCATCAACAGATGTCATGACTGCTGTGAATCAACACATCATCATCAACAGATGTCATGACTGCTGTGAATCAACACATCATCATCAACAGATGTCATGACTGCTGTGAATCAACACATCCTCATCAACAGATGTCATGACTGTTGTGAATCAACAACACATCATCATCAACTCGACGCCGTGACTGCTGTGAATCAACACATCATCATCAACAGATGTCATGACTGCTGTGAATCAACACATCATCATCATCAACAGATGTCATGACTGCTGTGAATCAACACATCATCATCAACAGATGTCATGACTGCTGTGAATCAACATGACATCATCATCAACAGATGTCATGACTGCTGTGAATCAACACATCATCATCAACAGATGTCATGACTGTTGTGAATCAACACATCATCATCAACTCGACGCCGTGACTGCTGTGAATCAACACATCATCATCATCAACAGATGTCATGACTGCTGTGAATCAACAGCACATCGTCATCAATTTGATGTCATGACTGCTGTAAGCCATCACAGCATCATCATCAGCTTGATGCCTGGATAGATGGAGACCAGCACAGTTTCATTCCAGCTCGATGTCCACGCCCACCTCAGGCGATGTAGAAGACAGAAACCTCCACCCGTGACGGTGGTGGTGGTGATGGGGAGGTGGAGGACCTCTCTAGGACCACATCCACAACACGTTCAGACGGGTGGCGAACATGACATTTTCATGGTGGGACTCATCCGGATCCTAACGGGCAACGTCTGACAGTGAACTCGGTGTTCTATCCCTGAGCCACGCAGCCCCCTCCCCCTCCTTCCCCTCTCATTCCACACCACACCACGGTATATGGATCAGCGACGACTATCCCATCCCTCACAGTAATACGATCCATGGATCAGCTATGACTATCCCATCCTTCACAATAATACGATCCATGGATCAGCTATGACTATCCTATTCAAAACCACAACACTGTCCACGGATGAGGAATGACTACCCCGTTCTACACCACTGCACAGTCCCTGGATCAGCTGTCACTGCCCCACCCCAGACACAGCTCATGCCATGGGTCAGCTGTCATGCCCCACCCCAGACACAGCTCATGCCATGGGTTAGCTATCACTGCCCCACCCCAGACACAGCTCATGCCATGGGTCAGCTATCACTGCCCAGCCCAGACACAGCTCATGCCATGGGTCAGCTGTCACTGCCCCACCCCAGACACAGCTCATGCCATGGGTCAGCTGTCACTGCCCACCCCAGACACAGCTCATGCCATGGGTCAGGTGTCACTGCCCCACCCCAGACACAGCTCATGCCATGGGTCAGCTGTCACTGCCCCACCCCAGACACAGCTCATGCCATGGGTCAGCTGTCCATGCCCCACCCCAGACACAGCTCACGCCATGGGTCAGCTGTCACTGCCCCACCCCAGACACAGCTCATGCCATGGGTCAGCTATCACATGCCCCACCCCAGACACAGCTCATGCCATGGGTCAGCTATCACTGCCCCACCCCAGACACAGCTCATGCCATGGATCAGCTATCACTGCCCCACCTCAGACACAGCTTATGCCATGGGTCAGCTGTCACTGCCCCACCCCAGACACAGCTCATGCCATGGGTCAGTTGTCACTGCCCCACCCCAGACACAGCTCATGCCATGGGTCAGCTGTCACTGTCCCACCCCAGACACAGCTCATGCCATGGGTCATCTGTCACTGCCCCACCCCAGACACAGCTCATGCCCTGGTTCAGCTATCACTGCCCCACCCCAGACACAGCTCATGCCATGGGTCAGCTGTCACTGCCCCACCCCAGACACAGCTCATGCCATGGGTCAGCTATCACTGCCCCACCCCCGACACAGCTCATGCCATGGGTCAGCTGTCAAATGCCCCACCCCAGACACAGCTCATGCCATGGGTCAGCTGTCACTGCCCCACCCCAGACACAGCTCATGCAATGGGTCAGCTATCACTGCCCCACCCCAGACACAGCTCATGCCATGGGTCAGCTGTCACTGCCCCAGCCAGACACAGCTAATGCCATGGGTCAGCTATCACTGCCCACCCCAGACACAGCTCATGCCATGGGTCAGCTGTCACTGCCCCCCAGACACAGCTCATGCCATGGGTCAGCTGTCACTGCGCCACCCCAGACACAGCTCATGCCATGGGTCAGCGATCACTGCCCACCCAGACACAGCTCATGCCATGGGTCAGTTATCACTGCCCCACCCCACACACAGCTCATGCCATGGGTCAGCTATCACTGCCCCACCCCAGACACAGCTCATGCCATGGGTCAGCTGTCACTGCCCACCCCAGACACAGCTCATTCCATGGGTCAGCTGTCACTTCCCCAGCCCAGACACAGCTCATGCCATGGATCAGCTGTCACTGCCCATCTCAGACACAGCTCATGCCATGGGTCAGCTGTCACTGCCCCAGCCCAGACACAGCTCATGCCATGGATCAGCTGTCACTGCCCCAGCCCAGACACAGCTCATGCCATGGATCAGCTGTCACTGCCCCCCCCCCAGACACAGCTCATGCCATGGGTCAGTTATCACTGCCCCAGCCCAGACACAGCTCATGCCATGGGTCAGCTGTCACTGCCCCACCCCAGACACAGCTCATGCAATGGGTCAGCTGTCACTGCCCACCCCAGACATAGCTCATGCCATGGGTCAGCTGTCACTGCCCCACCCCAGACACAGCTCATGCCATGGGTCAGCTGTCACTGCCCCACGCCAGACACAGCTCATGCCATGGGTCAGCTGTCACTGCCCCACCCCAGACACAGCTCATGCCATGGGTCAGCTGTCACTGCCCCACCCCAGACACAGCTCATGCCATGGGTCAGCTGTCACTGCCCCACCCCAGACACAGCCATGCAATGGGTCAGCTGTCACTGCCCCACCCCAGACACAGCTCATGCCATGGATCAGCTGTCACTGCCCCACCCCAGACACAGCTCATGCCATGGGTCAGCTGTCACTGCCCCACCCCAGACACAGCTCATGCCATGGGTCAGCTATGATTACCCAATCAGTCACTACAACATGGCCCATGGTTCAGCTAAGACTATCCCATCCCACACCACAATACGGTCCATGAAATAGCCGTGACTGCTCTATCCCACACCATAATACGGTCCATGAAATAGCTGTGACTGCTCTATCCCACACCACAATACGGTCCCTGAAATAGCTGTGACTACTCTATCCCACACCACAATACGGTCCATGAAATAGCTGTGACTGCTCTATCCCACACCTCAACACGGTCCATGAAATAGCT
>CM031600.1:91925503-91955503 GCA_018398815.1 Conus ventricosus
CATGATGAAGAGTCGGGGCAGGGCGGCCAGGTGGGCGGCCACCCAGATCAGCACGAGGCACACCAGCACGCGCCGCTTGGTCTCCTTGAAGGTCAGGGGCCGGCAGATGGCGCAGTATCGCTCCACCGAGATGGCCGTTAAGGTCAGGATGGACACCAGCACCACGATCAACTGTCATCATCATCATCATCATCATCATCATCATCATCATCATCATCATCATCAATCATCATCATCGTCGTCGTCGTCGTCAATGTCGCTGTCGTTTGCACCAACATGATCATCGTCATCATCGTCACCATTCTAGTTATCGTCGTTATCATCATCAGTATTATCACCCTCACCACCATCATCGCCACCACAGGAGAGAGAGAGAGAGAGAGAGAGAGAGAGAGAGAGAGAGAGAGAGAGAGAGAGGAGAGAGAGAGAGAGAGAGAGAGAGAGAGAGAGATAGAGAGGGGGGATAAGGGGGTGGGCAAAGATGGCAATGTGCCCAAGAGTCCTATCTGTCCTATTGTGTCCATTATGGCAAAGTATCCCAGTGACAATCTGTCCTATTGTGTCCATTATGGCAAAGTATCCCAGTGACAATCTGTCCTGTTGTGTCCATTATGGCAAAGTATATCCCAGTGACAATCTGTCCTATTGTGTCCATTATGGCAAAGTATATCCCAGTGACACTCTGTCCTATTGTGTCCATTATGGCAAAGTATCCCAGTGACAATCTGTCCTATTGTGTCCATTATGGCAAAGTATATCCCAGTGACAATCTGTCCTATTGTGTCCAATATGGCAAAGTATATCCCAGTGACAATCTGTCCTATTGTGTCCATTACGGCAAAGTGTTCCAGTGAAATCTGTCCCATTGTGTCCATTATGGCAAAGTGTTCCATTGACAATCTGTCCTATTGTGTTCATTACGGCAAAGTGTTACAGTGACAATCTGTCCTATTGTGTCCATTATGGCAAAGTGTTCCAGTGACAATCTGTCCTATTGTATCTATTATGGCAAAGTGTTCCAGTGACAATCTGTCCTATTGTGTCCATTATGGCAAAGTGTTCCAGTGACAATCTGTCCTATTGTGTCCATTATGGCAAAGTGTTCCAGTGACAATCTGTCCTATTGTGTCCATTATGGCAAAGTGTTCCAGTGACAATCTGTCCTATTGTGTCCATTATGGCAAAGTATCCCAGTGACAATCTGTCCTATTGTTTCCATTATGGCAAAGTACACCCCAGTGACAATCTGTCCTATTGTGTCCATTATGGCAAAGTGTTCCAGTGACACTCTGTCCTATTGTGTCCATTATGGCAAAGTATCCCAGTGACAATCTGTCCTACTGTGTCCATTATGGCAAAGTATATCCCAGTGACAATCTGTCCTATTGTGTCCATTATGGCAAAGTATATCCCAGTGACAATCTGTCCTATTATGTCCATTATGGCAAAGTATATCCCGGTGCCAATCTGTCCTATTGTGTCCATTATGGCAAAATATCCCAGTGACACTCTGTCCTATTGTGTTCATTACGGCAAAGTATATCCCAGTGACAATCTGTCCTATTGTGTCCAATATGGCATAGTATATCCCAGTGACAATCTGTCCTATTGTGTCCATTATGGCAAAGTATCCCAGCGACAATCTGTCCTATTGTGTCCATTATGGCAAAGTATCCCAGTGACAATCTGTCCTATTGTGTTCATTATGGCAAAGTATCCCAGTGACAATCTGTCCTATTGTGTCCATTATGCATATATGGCAAAGTATCCCAGTGACACTCTGTCCTATTGTGTCCATTATGGCAAAGTATATCCCAGTGACAATCTGTCCTACTGTGTCCATTATGGCAAAGTATCCCAGTGACAATCTGTCCTATTGTGTCCATTATGGCAAAGTATCCCAGCGACAATCTGTCCTATTGTGTCCATTATGGCAAAGTATCCCAGTGACAATCTGTCCTATTGTGTCCATTATGGCAAAGTATCCCAGTGACAATCTGTCCTATTGTGTCCATTATGGCAAAGTATCCCAGTGACAATCTGTCCTATTGTGTCAATTATGGCAAAGTATCCCAGTGACAATCTGTCCTATTGTGTCCATTATGGCAAAGTATCCCAGCGACAATCTGTCCGATTGTGTCCATTATGGCAAAGTATCCCAGTGACAATCTGTCCTATTGTGTCCATTATGGCAAAGTATCCCAGCGACAATCTGTCCTATTGTGTCCATTATGGCAAAGTATCCCAGTGACAATCTGTCCTATTGTGTCCATTATGGCAAAGTATATCCCAGTGACAATCTGTCCTATTGTGTCCATTATGGCAAAGTATCCCAGTGACAATCTGTCCTATTGTGTCCATTATGGCAAAGTATCCCAGTGACAATCTGTCCTATTATGTCCATTATGGCAAAGTATCCCAGTGACAATCTGTCCTATTGTGTCCATTATGGCAAAGTATCCCAGTGACAATCTGCCCTATTGTGTCCATTATGACAAAGTATCCCAGTGACAATCTGTCCTATTGTGTCCAATATGGCAAAGTATGCCGGTGACAATCTGTCCTATTGTGTCCATTATGGCAAAATATCACAGTGACAATCTGTTCTATTGTGCCCATAATGGCAAAGTGTTCCAGTGACAATCTGTTCTATTGTGCCCATAATGGCAAAGTTTTCCAGTGACAATCTGCCCTATTGTGTCCATTATGGCACCGTGTCTCTGTATAAACATATCCTTGCGCATCCATCATGGCAATATATCACTGCGTCCATTGTTCTGTTTTGTCTGACATGGCAAAATGTCCATGAGTCAATTTGTCCCGCTGTGCCCATCATGGCAATGTTCCATTGCGTCTGCCTGCACTATTGTGTCAATAAGGACAGTGGCTCGTTCTTGTCAGTCTGTCCTGTTCAGCCCTTCAGAGCAATGTGTTCATGTGTCAATACATCTTTATGTCCCTCTGTGTCAGTCTGTGTGTCCTTTCGTGGCAATGTGTTTCTGTGTCATCTGTCGACATGCCTATCTGTGTCAATCTCTCCTCTGGGGGTTATCAGGAAAATGTGTTTCTGAATAAACATATTTGTTCATCTCTGTCAATCTGTCCTGTTGTATCCATCATGACAATGTGTTCCTGTGTCAAGTTATCGATGTGTCCATCTACGTCAATCTGTCCTATTGTGTCCATCATAACAATATGTTCCTGTATCAATCTGTCTATGTGTCCATCTGTGTCAACCTGTCTTATTGTGTCCATTAGGGCAATGTATTACTGTATCAAACTGGCTATATGTCTATACGTGCCGCTCTGTCCTATTGTGTCCATTATGACAATGTGTGTGTTTCTGTGTCAGTCTATGAGACAGTCATGGCAATACGTCCCACGTGTGAATCTGTTCTGCTGTGTCCATCACGGTAATGTCTTCTGGAGTCAGTCTGTCCTGCTGTGCTCTTCGTTGCAATGTGTGTGTCCGTGTGTCACTCTGCCTATGTAGTCCATATCCATCTGCCCTATTGTGTCCATCATGGTCACGTTTCCTGGATTCAATCTGTCCTGTTGTGACCAGCCGCCGTGGCGAAGTGGTTAGCGTCGCGGACTCCCGGCTGGGAGGTCGTGGGTTCGAATCCCATCAGAGTCATGTGGGTTTTTTCTGCCCCGACCGGCTCCTACCCAGAGTTGAGTTTGCTGCGGACTCAGTTGGGAAGACTGGGACCACACAGTCGAGTTTCATCCACTTAATGGATGCGTTTCTGAGAGTGTTGCTCAAATTTCCTGACCAACACTGCAGGTGCCTGTATCTCTCGGGCCTGGTTGACGCCAGGATATATTATGAAAGGAAGCGTAGAGTACATCCCTGTCATGTAGTCTCAGACCGAAATGGAAATCCGTAGCATCATCTTAATCATCCTCATTCCCATTGATCAGCATTAAAAAAAAGTCTCAAGTTCTGGGCCCTTCATGCCCTGCTGTCATGGTGACCTCAATTTCGATGTCCTCTCCACGTCTGTGGCCTTGGTTTGGTTCCATCGGGGTCACCGGTATCGGCGAGTCCATGGGGGCTGTCGTTGGACGGACGTGGTGGCGCCCTCCGGAGGGAGAGCTCACTCACGCCGGCTCCGCGACTAAGCAATTATTGTCGTCAGTAGGGGGCTTAGTAGGTGGTGTCCTGCGTATGTTAGATCAGAACAGGCGCCACTGAACACCACCGAAGTGACTCGGCAGCAGTGCAGCGTTCCTCCGGTCGGTTGCCTCTTGACGACTTGACATTGACCGCTCCCTGTGGATTGCTGGTGCCGGGGCTGCGGCGGGCCAGCCGGGCTATGGCTGTGGACGGGGTGTCGGAATGAGCGGTGTGGGTGCACTGCCTCTGAGGTGGCGCAGAGGTTGGGACAGCAAAAAAAACAACAAAAAAAAAAAAACAACAACAACCTGTCCTGTTGTGTACATCATGGCAATGGGTCACTGTGTCCATCTGACCTAGTGTCCATCATGACAATGTGTCACGGTGTCAGTCTGTCGTATTGTGTCTGTCATTGCAATTGTCCCTGTGTGTATCTATCCCATTGTGTCCGTCATAGCCATGCTTCCTTGATTAAGGTTGTCCTAATGCGATAATCGTGTCACTGTGTCACTGTGTCAATCTGTCCTATTGTGTCCATCATGGCGATTGCTCTTGTGTCGATCTGTCCTATTGTGCACGTCATGGCAATATGTCATCGTGTTAGTCTCAGTGTCCTCCATGGCAATGTTCACTGGGTGAATTTGTCCCATAATGCATGCTATGGCAATGTGTCCCTGTGTGAATTTGTCCCATAGTGGATATTACGGCAATGTGTCACTGTGTGAATTTGTCCCATAGTGCATATTACGGCAATGTGTCACTGTGCGAATTTGTCCCATAGTGGATATTACGGCAATGTGTCACTGTGTGAATTTGTCCCATAGTGCATATTACGGCAATGTGTCATTGTGTGAATTTGTCCCATAGTGCATATTACGGCAATGTGTCACTGTGTGAATTTGTCCAATGTGCATATTACGGCAATGTGTGACAGTGTCATTTTGTCCTGTTCTTCACATCATCATAATGTGTTCTTGTGTCAGTCTGTCTGGTCATACATGCCATAGCAATAATTCCCTATTATAAATCTGTCCTACAATATCCATAGCCACAACATGTACCTGTGTCTGTTTAAGGGCATAATCGCAATCACGGCGATATGTTTCTCTCTAAGCCATCTTTTCTCTCTCTCTCTCTCTCTCTGTGTGTGTGTGTGTGTGTGTGTGTGTGTGTGTGTGTGTGTGTGTGTGTGTGTGTGTGTGTGTGTGTGTGTGTGCGTGCGTGCGTGCGTTTGCGCGTGCGTGTGTGCGTGCGTGCATGCGTGCGTGCGTGCGTGCGTGCGTGCGCGCGTGTGCGCGCGTGTATGTGTGTTTATCTGTGGGTGACATTGATTTCCCCCAGTATCTCCTCATCAGACAAAATGGATGGTCGATGACTTCAATCAACTCCCTGGTTGGCTCTATCAGCCCACATGTGTGTATCAGACAGACGACGTGTTGGATTCCTGCAATCAACTCCCTGTTAGTTCTATCAGTCTGCGGAACCGTGTGCCCGCGCCGCATCCTGCCTTTGAGGCTTGACACAGTCTCTCTTCCTCTCTCTCTCTCTCTCTCTCTCTCTCTCCTCTCTCTCTCCTCTCCTCTTCACTTCACTCTCTCTCTCTCTCTCCCCTCTCTCTCCTTTCTCTCTCTCTAAACTCACTCTCTCCCTCTCTCTCTCCCTCTCTGTCTCTCTTCCCCCCCTCCTCTCCCCCCCCCCCCCCTCTCTCTCTCTCTCTCGTCTGTTTCGTCGCCCTCAGGCAAGCTTCTGTACTACTGAAACGACGGCAAAAAGGTTCAGTGTCAATAAGGAGACGTCACTGCCTTCACCTCGGTCCATCCACGCCGCGACTCTATGTCTGCTGGACCATGAGACCTTGATGTCCAGGGTTTACAGTTAGATGAAGAACAAACAGAAAAAAGGAATAGGGGAGGGGGTAGGTTGGGCGATGGGGCAGGGAGGGGCAGGGTCTCCTTCCTGGAGATGGTTTGGCTGACATGTTCATTGACCCAAGGCGCTGGTCATAACTTGTGTACCTAGCTGACAAATTCTGTATCACTCCAACACAATCCCAAATGCCAGGGGGCCATTGTTTGAATGTCTTACACAGAACGAGAAAAATGACTCTGCTGGAAACGACATGCTTTTATAAAAAAATATTTTTTACTTAACTTCAGAAAAGGTGCGTCTGTCACTGTCACTGGCTGGAATTCTGTCAGCTGCTGTCTGGTGACTGGCTTTTCAATGGAGCATAATGTTAACGGGATTATTTGGGTTTTATGCTTTTAACTGTACTTGGTAAATTGAATGACATCTTCCCAGCGTATTCAAGCATTCATTTGTTTCTCTGGTTCCCCCCCCCCCAAAAAAAAAAAAAAAATGTTAAGCCAAAGCTAATTCTTCTATCATTACATCAGAGTAACGTCTAGACTCGCCTGTGGTGTTTGTGTGAATTTTTTGTGAATATATCTGTGCTCGCACGGTATGGCTGAGAAGTTAGGGTAGTTTGCAATTGTTAGTTCAATGTTTTCGATTTCTTTTTGCTAGAAAAATGTCGTCTGATTGGCTTTGTTTCCTAGAATTGATCTTTCCCCCTCCTCCTCCTCCGCCCCCCCCCCCACCCCACCCCCCGCGCGTCGAGTCAGTAGTCTGACAAAAATGTTTTCCATTTTCTCCTCAGCTTTCCAAGTAAATTACCGCCCCCTTCATGTCCTCCATTCCCCTACCCCCCTCTCTCTTCCTTTTTGCGTGTCGGTCTTTTTTTTGTTGTTGCATCAGTTACATGCACTAGTTTTGCAATACTTCACATACCTTTCGTCAGTGGAGAAAGCAAGCATCTTTTTTCTTGTTGATTCCTTTCTTTGGTTTGTTTTCTTTTTCTTCAGATTTTGCTTATTTTCTAGCGCTTGCAGACCTGACAACAGATACATTCTTTGTCCTCCCCACCCCCCACCCCTGTTCACCCTCGCCCTCCTTAAAACACTCACCTTTTTTCTTTCCTGATGTGTCTGTATTTTGTTGCTCTGGAATTGTTACGAGGAAGTACGCCGTGACTGATTAGGATTGTCTGTATCTTTAAACTGTTTTGTACAAGTGACTGCATTGTTCAGAGTTTTGGTGGTGGTGGTAGTGGTGGTGAAGGTGGAGTGATTGTTGTTCCAACGCCTACGGCTTTGCTCTTTGCAACTGCATCCTTTCGTCTGGGATTTCTTTGTTCTTCAAGCGTGTGTGAGTTAGCTTCGTCTGTGCGAGTCATGTCTCAAAGTCTCTCTTTTTCTTCTCCCACACTGTCTGGACGGCTTTTTTTTTCGGCTGGAGAGAACTATAAAATGTTCATTCTGGCTCAGCCGCTCTCAACCAGTTTCGAGCGGCTGACCCAGAATAAACATTTTATAGTTCTCTGACAAGTAAGACTTCAACAATGAATTAAAAATGATAATCCATCACACATTCTCTTTCAATAACCAAACAAATAACGATTTTCTACAAACAAACATACTGTGTAGGATTATCCGTTTTCAATACTAATTTACTAAACTTTTCAGATTTTAGTTTTTGCTTAATCCTGCGTTTTTCCTGATCATTTTCAATAACATCATTTTCGCGCATACATTCATCAAATGCGTCTCTGTCTTTCATGTGAAATAAAACTACAGTCTTTAATTGTTCTCTAAAGTCTTTTAAAACTGAGTTATATTTCTGACATAAAATCCACACACTTATCCCAGCATGTCTTCCACTGAAAGCCAGTTTTGACAAAGTGTTTCTCTTTTTAACTATGTCACTTTCTGCCGAACAGTCATCTATAATAAATAGTGTCTGAGTTCCTTCAAACAGTCTATAAAAGTGTTCTAAACACTCACTCAGTTTATTGCTAGGATCAACTAAAATATGTCATCATCCGTCCATATAACCTTCTATCATGATATGCTTTGTTCCATTTAAGCGTTGGACAAAAAATTACTATATAATCAAAATTATAGCGATAAACAGTTTGTAATAGGTCGAGGACAAATATTGTTTTTCCACAACCAGTTTGTCCACAAATCAATGAACAATGAGGAGTTTTTGTCATAAAGTTTAACTGCTCCATAGTTTTATAACAGGATTAATTTAATCCAGTTATTATTTTTATCATACTCTCCGTCAAAACTTGTTCAGTATAATAAAACCTATGAGGCCTAAATGTGTAAGATTAATCCAATTCAGTTCTGTAAGATTGTTTCTATTTAAGTCAACATTGATTTTGTTGCTTGTTGTTATGGTCTTAATATCCTCACCATTGTGAAGAACGACGATGGTAACTTTAAGGCGTTTAAACGTCTAAGTTTTGCCAGCTAATATTAATTCCTTTTATAAGGACGTCACTAACGCCCACAACCCCATCCCTCTCCACATCTTTAAAGACAGAAATTTCAAATATCATTGTGAACGTGTCTCCTAATTTTCTGCTTGGAAAGAACTTGTAATTTTGTAGAAGCTTTCTTTAAAACCGTTTCTCTTCTGTGGAGGATGTACGTTTTTTCCCATACGGCGTTATTTCAATCTCTTTCCGACTATTGTCGTCCGGCATAAGACTTACATGTAAAGGGCCAGAGTTGAATGCTTTTCTGAAACTTTTTTGACGGCTAAAAAATGAAAAATGGGCTTATGAATTCAAATTTTATTTCCCATTCTAAATATGGTTCTAAATGCCATTTGCTGTCAGGTTTTCGAACTATTTTATATTCATACTGGCCAGCATTATTTGCTTCTACATTGCGTAGTTGTTCTAGTTTAGGAAACTTTTTTGTTGTCGCCAACCTCTTTGCGTTTATAATCACCATCTTTAGTGTACTCAAAACCCATACAAAGCGCCTATTTCACCGTTCTGTTCAAAGTCCGCAACGTCTGCAAGGTCTTTTAATTCTAAGGTTAAAACACCTTACAGGTGCTAATGTAACTCCCGGTTCTTCTGGTCCACGCGACATGTTTTAGAACAGCTAATTATTTTACTTCCAAAACAATGTGCAGGTTATCACATTTACGACTTTCCCTTTTTTTGTCTGCGATTTTTATATTAAATGATCCGACCCTCCACAAACTAATCTTTTAAACTGTAAATTAGGGAATTGTATAATTTCATAATCGCAATATGCAGCTTTCCCTGATGGAAGAGCTCTTAAAACAGTTGAGGGCCTTCCATCATATAAGTTTTCATCAGTGCTTAGCTCATCCAAATGGACATAGAGTAATGAATGTAATGCAAGATCGAGCGGATTTTCTCCCTCATAAGTAGTTTTGTTTGGTGTAACTCTAAATCTATGATTGTCAGCTGCAAAGCCTAACATTTTAGCTAGCTCTTTATAAAAAATAGTAACCTACTTCTTCTTCAGGCTTGAATGATAACATTGTTTTCAGATTCACATTGTTAAGTTTGAGAGTAATGTCAAAGTTACTCATTGCTTCTTTTAGTGAGCAAAACCCGTAATAACCATCGGGTATTGTTAACTGGCTAACTTTGGCCCTGTTTTGTCAATTTTTTGAATCTTATTATTCTTCTTTGATTCACTTATATTAAACCATACAACTTTGAAAAAATATTTCATGAAGCGCAACCATTCTGCTTCCGCAATTGTTTATCAATAGCATGTTCTAAAAACGAAGGACGGTCTTGAGTTGTTATTGTTACAAACATTTTTTTAAACGAAATAAAATGAGTGCATTCAAATATACTAATGCAAAATATTCTGTTGGGCCGCACTACAATCTTAAAAATATAACAACTGATACTCTTGTCATTTCTGCGACCCAGACTGACACCTTTCAAGTAAAGGTGAGTACGCCATTAAGCAGATATCTTAACCCCCTATTAAAAAAGACTACATCGCGAAAGTGTGGTTCAGTTATCCGATGCAGTTTTATCAGAACCAGTTAAACTTTGCTGTGTTTTGTGCATCAACTGGGTGTGGAGTATCGTATGCTGATCATTTAAATCATCCTGATCCTTTGGTGAGGTCAGTGTACAGATTTCATTTTTATTACACCTTCAGACGTATTTGACTGAACTGCAAGCACCATTACCAAATGACAAACCGTTTAATCCATTCAGCAACAGAATAGACATGAAGGCTTTTGAAAGGATCTGTAACGAATTTAATATTAAGGCCAAAGACAGACTTTAGACAAAAGTTGGATCTTAATCATGGTCTAGGCACCCCTTATTTTTGGGGCGTGCACAGAAAGTATAACTATGCTTGGAATCCTCCTTACACCTCTTTCTCTACGGGCCCACAGCTGTTCACCTGGGGTCCATAGAGCAAGAGCATAAAACAGCGTGGACAACATTTATCTTAGACACTTCTAAGGGCCTAACTAAAGCAGGAATAGAACGAATAAACGACTCATTCGTACTTACGTTTGGTGTTTGCTAGGTTCGCAAGCACAGGCAAGATCGAGCATAACAGATCCTTCTACAGGCTTTGATGCACAAAAACAGTACTTGGCAAATTTAGAGGACGCTATTAATTCTACAGTTGATTTACCTTCAAGTATTAAAAGGTACCAACATGTTTTACAATTCGCAAGATCGAAAGTAGACTTTGCTGTTGGCAATGGTTTATACATGCTGCCTTCTGACCTCAGACTCCAGGTAGGAACAATAATGAACTACAACAATGAAATCCTTGTGGCAGGCAATGAACAGAAAGTCGGGAAAAACAAAATAAATTCTGAGCCAGTAATATTGCAAGCAGTAAACAAACAAGATGACCCCCCAAGAATAAGTCATCCAATCCCTGTGGCCCAAAGCCCAAAGACTGTTGAAGAACACAAAAAAAATAATGACCATGAATATGAAAAGACAGCGCTTGTTGTTGTATTGACTGGCATAGGATTACTCGGTCTTTATTTTACTAAATATTAACCCAACTATTAAGAGAACTAATGTCCATAAGTGCTCGGCCATAAAGCCAACTACTTTGCTCGCAGTAGACAAAAGCCAGCTAACAATACCTCCTAATATACCTGGTAAAGCGTCCATGGCTTTACTGGCTAATTTTTTTAATAAACCCGCAAGATGATCAAGCTGTTTTTTTTACCCATGTTTTTATCAGGTGGTGATGGAGGGGATGGCGGTGGAGGCGCTAGGCTTTGACCTCCACCACCGCCCGTAATAGCCAACACCAGTGTACTTATTGCAAATCCTAAGGCTGTTATTAACACTCGCTAATGTGACACCTTGCTCTCTAAACAGTGTTTTTATTCGTTCTGCTAGTGTCGTGTCTTCATATAAAATTCTTCGGATAGTTTCTCTTATTCTGGTCACTTGAGTTCGTAATTGTTCTCGGGTAGTAGACAAAACTTCTAGTTTCCGTTCTTCCAGATCATTTAGTCTTCGGGTTATTCTTTCTTTAACACCAGGTCCTAAGTTGGCGTCATCAGCCTCAGCGAGTTTTCTTTTTTCTCTTTCTATATCCTCATTTAGTTCACGCAGTATTGCTGTACCGTTTTTTAATTCTTTTCTAACAGTTCTCAAAGCACGATCAAGGTCCTCTGATTCTTGCGGGGGTGTTGGGGAGTCGTCGATAGTTTTTGGTTCTGTTTCTTCTGACAAACGGGTTTCTGCTTGTATTACTTCACCCGCTGTTTGACTTAAATCTTGAAGTTCCATGTTTTGTATTTGGTTATCTGTTGGGAGTTCTTGTAGTGTGTTTTGAAGTTTAGCAACTGCCTCCCTATCTAATTTTGGTTTAGTAATGCCAAGGCGATTTCGATCCTCCATCCTAAGTCTTTGTCTAATTGTATTCATGCCTACAAACTTTGATGGGTCTCGTTTATCTGTAAGCTGAAAACGTTTTCCTAGATTGTCTTTAAAATACAAATGGCCATCATCATCTTTTACAAAATCATCAGGGGCTATAAATTCGGGAGGTTCAAGGCCTAAACTTTGGTACAATGATCTAACCTTACTTTCTGTTAATTCACGATGCAATGAGAGCGTTGAGCGATGCTGTATTAAAGGAGCCGTTTCACTCATGTCGCCCTCCAGGATCAGGAACATCATAATCTTCAATGCCTGCCATGTTTTTAAATAATTAACTTTTTTATTTTGTTTTATAAAAAAAATGTCACAAGCATATGGCTCGATTCTTGACCCGCATAGAGACTGAAAGAGCCCTTTGGCGTGAAGGGAAATAAGCGGAATATTACTGTTCCAAATAATCCATCTACTATTGATTCGGATCAAATTCTTACTGTCAAATTTCCAGACCTAGGAGCGGATGAAGTGATTGTGCCAGGCTCTGCGCGTCTTACTTTCAAAATAGAACTCGCTTCAACAACAGACCCAAACAGGACAGTTGTGCAGAATCTGGGGCGGGCAATCGTTAAGAAAATTTCTATAAAACTTGAGGGGCAAGAATATTTTCTTTACACAATGCAGACATATTTTTAACCTATTCTGATCTATGGCTAACCGGGAATGAAAGGGCTGATCTTGCGTTTCAAGAATCGAAAATGAAGAAGCACTAAAACATAGAATAGGCGCTGAAGATGCTAAAGACGGCAAAAGGTTTGTAGCCGTAAGTTATGCGTATGGAAATCGCTTTTTTTATACCCCTAGATTTTGAGTTGTTAAAAGCGCAAAGCTCCATACTTTCAAGGAGCATTAAAAGACAGATTGTCATATGAACTAACTTTTAATGACTACAAACATGTTATTATATCTACAGACACCGAAGCAAAGTACAGCATTTCTGACATCTCGTTAGAGTTTGACATCGTTAGCAACCCTAACTTAGCGAGGCTGATCGAGCAACAATATCAGTCAAAATTAGCAATATATTACGAAAGAGTAATTTTTCATTCTAAATATCCTAAAAGCAGGGCAGACACTATATGGAATTTTAGTTTTAGTGCCGCAGCAAGATCGCTTAAAGGTATTTATTGCTGTGTGAAAATGAAGGACCATTCGAAAGACAAACTGAAAATTTTGTTAATCCCAAAATAACGAAAGTGCAATGTACAATTGAGGGTAGTCCTAACCAAATCTACACTAGCGGGCTTAAACCTTATCAGCATTTTGATGAAATAAGAAAACTGTTTGGAGGTGGGAGGCGTAGAAATCCAACAGTTGACCTTGTGTCTAAAGATCTACATCTTCACAGTGTTAGACTTGATCATTATTTAACAACGAAATACGGTTTATGGATTGACCTAAGGTCAACGGAGGATAATCAGTTACATGGAAGCGGGAGACCTGTTAGAGACAATAATAAACATTCAAATTGATAAAGAAAAAGAGGCCGATAAACCACTTAATGTGTATTTGTTTTTAATATATGATGCGCAGCTGAATATTCAAGATAACAGATTAGAAAAATATACAATACTAAATTATTTTTTTTTTTTTAAAAAAAGCATGTCTGTTCACATTTATCCAAAAGAAGAGATAGCAGGCAATTCTGCTGCTATAGAAAACCCTGACATAAAAACCTTCAGATTAACCAACATTACACAAATGCTACAAAAACTAGAGCAGGACCTTTCAAAATACAGCAAAACCAAACGAAGGTATTCTGCCGCCTTTTAAAGCTGTTACCTATGTTAATACTGGAGCATCGACTATAAGCGCTGCATCAGCAGGAACGAGTGTTGGTCTCTTAGCAACGGGCATAGGCGCACCCCCAGCTTTACCTCTAGGTGGTTTGTCTTTAGCTCTCGGCCTGTGTTCATTAGCTGTAGGTGCTGCTAGCAAAAAATAAAAAACTAAACTCCAAAAGCACACAGCTATGGTTCAACTAATAACAGCTAAACTTAGTTCCTTCAAACTGACAATAAATAAAGCACTAGTTGACTCAAACATCACGATGAAGAATTTAATCGTTTACAGGCCGATTTTGATGACTACAAAAGACAAAAGTCACACACCGATCAGATAAAAAAAGGAATGTTTAAAAAAAGTAGACGAGACATTAAACTCTGTTCTAAACAGCTCACATTAACAACGCCAAAGGGTGTTTATACTTTAGTTTATGAGTCCAAGCACAAAAAGACCGTTGATATTGATTCGGATTAAGACGACTTTTTGGGAGTCGTTGTATTTTTTTAATTTAAATAAATATTTTGAGTTAGAAAAGAAACTCAGCATGGATAAGATATATGAAGGTCCAGACGAATTGTTTGAAGCAATGCGTAAGGAAGAAGATTTATCAAGAGCACTGAATGATATTGATTTAGAAGTCATTGATCCTGCAAACGTACAGGCAAGCGTTGTACATGCAATTTCTCAAGTTCCAAGTAAACTAACAATAGACCCGCCAGTTAAAGTAATGTTAGCTGTTTTAATCGACTATATAACAATAAATGAAGAAATCTAGAAGTCTGGGTCTCAACTAAACAACAGACTATTCTTTCTCATAACGACTTAACACCCGGTTGGGCAGACGAACTGCTTACACAGTTTGATGTGGCCGCTGAAGAAGCTAAAATGAGAGGCTCTGGTTGGTCAGAGGGCGAAGTCCTAGAGATCAGATTAAAACAGGCTAAGTAGCACCGATTGTTGGCAAGGCTTACATTCTGCTGCCCCCAGCATTAGTTGCAAAAAGAGCAGTTTTAAACATAAAGAATACAGACAACAAATGTTTCATGTGGTGCATTCTTGCAAGGCTGCATCGCGTCAGCAAAAACGCAGAGAGAGTGTCTAACTATCACCCTTACATCAATGATCTTAACTTTAGTGAATATCCTTTCCTGTTAGCGTAGATCAAATTGATCAGTTTGAAGAACAAAACAAACCAATAACTGTTAATATCTACACATGGAATGAGGAAACAAATCTACTGCCTATTAGAGTGTCCAAGGACAGCCCAACAATAGGCGAGCCAGACAAAAATCATGTTGACTTACTACTGATGTTTTCACCAGCGGGGCTACCGCATTACACATTGATACGAACAATGAGTAGACTAATGCAGCATACTTCAAAAAGTCATGGCAAACAAGAATTCTGTAGAAAAATGTTTAACAAGAATTCCATCCGTTCAAGCCGCGAGCGAACATAAGAAAACACTGTATCGGCCCAGTTGACTGTAATACGGAACTAATTACCCCCCACCCGGATCTAAAGTTAGTTTTAAGAACTGGAAACGGATGCAAAATTCTCCATATGTTGTTTACGCAGACTTCGAGTCGCTTATTGTTCCTTATGAAGGGCCAGCGCCACAAAAACTTCGAAAAACAGTCTTAATGAGTAATCATCAGATTTGTTCATTTGCCTTCATTGTTGTCAGGTCGGATGGCACCCATTCAGCACCAGAATTGTATAGAGGCCCAGATGCTGCAGAATACTTCTTAGAACGCATGCAGAAAGTGCGTAATGACTGTTCTAATAATCTAAACTTATCTGAAATCATAATGACGCCCGAAGACCAACAACAGTATAAATCAGCCACACATTGTTGGATTTGTGGTTTAGAACTAATGTCTAACAGTGAGGAAACCAATCCGACAGTAAGAGACCATGATCACATTAGTGGAAAGTTCAGAGGAGCAGCACACAGTAAATGCAATCTTCAACTAAGGTTTGAACCAAAGACATGGAAGCTGCCTATATTCTTTCACAACTTGCGAGGTTACGACTCTCACCTTATAATGCAAGCAGTAACCGACGCCTTTAGGGTGTCATGCATTGCACAGTCATCAGAAAAGTACATGTGTTTCACTTTAAATAACATGTCTTTTTATGACTCTATGCAGCACATGATGGAATCATTAGAGTCACTAGCTATGTCCTTAAAGTCCTGCCCAATAACGGAAGAATATTTTGACCCAACTCTTGTTAGAAAGGGCGTTTACCCTTATGAATACATGAACAGTTGGGAAAGGTTTGACGAAGACACACTTCCTCCTAAGTTGCGTTCTGTTCTAGTCTCAGAGGAAAGGAAATCAGTGATTCCGATTACCAGCATGCTCAAAATGCGTGGCAGAAGTTAGAGTGTAAAACAATGGGGAGACTATCATGATTCATACTTGATGGCTGATGTATGTTTGTTGGCGGACGTCTTTGAAAATTACAGAAAGACCTGCATGAAACATTACAGCCTGGATCCCGCGCATTATATTTCTGCACCCGGGATGAGCTGGGACGCTTTCTTAAAGTTTACTGGAGTACAGATTGATTTATTGTCTAACCTGCCAATGATTCAGATGATTGAAAACGGATTGCGTGGAGGAATTAGTATGGCGTCGCATCATTACTGTAAAGCAAACAACAAATACCTAGATGATTATGATCCAAGTAAAAGGGCTAACTATCTCATGTATTTAGATGCAAACAATCTGTATGGTTGGGCTATGGCGCAATCACTTCCATTACGCAACTTTAAAATGTACACAGACGAACGATCCGAAAAATATTCAAAAGGCATTAAAGTGGTTGAGCAGTTTGACGCCGGGTCAACAGCGTGGTTTCATTCTAGAAGTTGACTTAGAATATCCTCAGGAACTCCATGACCTGCATAATGACTATCCGTTAGCAGCAGAAAGCCTAAAGATGAATCCAACAGAGCCGCCTAAACTTGTGCCTAATCTTCGAGGCGAAAAAAATTATGTCTGTCATTACAGACTTCTACAATTTTATTTAAGACACGGTTTAAAGTTGAGAGCAGTTCATCGTATAATTGCTTTTGATCAAGAACAGTTCATGAAACCATACATCATGAAGAACACTGATCTCAGAACTAAATCCACAGATGCTTCAGAAAAAGACTTTTTCAAGCTGATGAACAACAGCTGTTTCGGAAAGACTATGGAGAATCCGCACAAGCGTAAAGATGTCAGATTGGTCACCAGAGAAAACGAAGCAATTAAGCTGACTTCAAAACCTAATTATCAGGACTTCAGAAGATTTCATGATCAGCTTTTTGGCATAATGATGAAAAAAAAGAAGTCAAATTGGATAAGCCCCTTTTTATTGGGTTTACTGTTTAGAATTATCAAAGCTTTTGATGTTAGAATTTCTTTACGACTACTTTAAGCCCTCGTATCCTGAGTCCAGAGTACTTTACACAGATACAGACAGTTTTGTTATAGATATCCCTACTGAAGACATCTATAAAGACATGGAATTAGAAGTAGCTAAAGGACATGCAGGATGGTACGACACATCTGATTATCCTAAAGATTCGCCTTTGCATTCAATTACTAACAAGAAGGTTTTAGGAAAGATGAAGGATGAATTATCTGGAGGGGTGATTAAGGAGTTTGTTGGGTTAAGGTAAAAAATGTACAGTATTTCGAGCCAGGAGAAAACTATCAAAAAAGCAAAGGGGATATCTCGCAGTGTTGTGCAGTCAAGCATATCCCATGACAACTATAAAGAAGCATTGTTCAATAAACATACTTTTCATCATGACAACGTAAAACTACGATCTAATCTACATGAGATCAACACAACCGTTGTAACAAAGAAGTCATTAGATAAAACAAACACAAAACGAGTATTTGTTAATCCAGAGTTTTCATATGCAATCAGACATTGGAGAACAGCATAATTATATATCTTCTTCATATTTTCCTCAATCATAATAGTTTTCCTCAACTTTATCTAGAAGCTCAATCATATCAATATCCAATTCAGACAAAATTTTTCTCATTTTTTCTTGATGCGCTTGAATTTTTTTATCATTTCAAGATATTCTTTATCCTGAAAATCAAAATTTGGGATTTTGGGTTGTAGGTGATCTGGATGCATTGCCATGTGCCGATGAATCCTTGTAATTGTTTCTTTAACAGCAAAATTCATATTATATGATTCCCGCATCAATTCTAAGGTCTTTTCATTTATCATTCTTGTATCATCCTGCGCTTCCTTTTGAGCTTCCATTTTAACTCAAATATATTTATATATATATATATATATATATATATATATATATATATATTAATATATCAGTTAAAGCGGAACTGTGTCTGGTGGAATTATCTGCAGTTCTTCCTTCACAAAAGATCTTTGGGAGCTGGTTGTTTTGTTGTGTCAGTTTCTCGTAAATAATACACGGGCGGATTCATCTTTACAATTCTTTTTATTTCATATGGGTCAACACTCCAAACTGGATCTGTTGCCCTAAAGCGAGTGTCCCCTTCTGCTTCTCCCGGCAAATAAAGGTACCTTACTTTCAAACCAAAGGGTAATAGTTTGCTGGATGAAGACTCTCCTTCAACAACATTTATTGTTTGTTTTTTGATTGCCTGTACTGGTTTTAGACCTGTTAATTTAAATTCTTCATTATTCATTGCCCGTAGAACTGAGGGCAGTCTTCTAACCCATTCTGTGTTGCGAGAATTGTCAATCAGCTCTCTGTGATACTGGTAGGAGAAAAGTCTTTTAGATAACTGTTTGTTAAAGTTTTCAACTAAAGCCTGTGATCTGTGAACTCCCAGAATGCCTCTTTTAATGGTAACTCAATGTTTTAACAATAATTGATTCACTCGGCCTTTAAATTCTTTTCCATCATCGATTTGAATCATGCGAGGATAAGTTAACGGGCGTCGTTAATATATCAGTTGTATGGCAACAGCAACAGCAGAAGCACTCTTTTGTGTTAATGGTTCCGCATCTTTGTATCTTGAAGCTATGTCAATGACTGTAAGTGCGTACTTAAATCTTTTTCGTCTAATCGTATCATGGGGTAAATATAGAAGATCCATTTGATGGGTGTCGTTCGGTATTGTATTCACAAAGTGAGGTCTCTGTATTCGTTTAGGCGCAGGTAAATAAATTTGCCAAATCGCTTGTTTAGATAACCATTCTTTTGCTGTTTGTTCACTGACTCCAGCTGCTTGGCTTAGCTTTTTAATTGCTGTTATTCCCTTCCAATATCCTTTTGGCGAATAATAAATTTTGTTCATTTTTATTCAGCCAATATTATGTGCAACAAAATACACGACGGTCATGCCAAAGACAATAAACACGATTTCTTGCATCTTTTGTTTTTCTGATGGTTGATAAAAGTCGCTGAATTTTGGTGGCGGCAATGTCTCAATTGGTTTGCCTGTTACAAGATAATATTCTTTTATCGCTTGATCAACATCTTTAAATGTGTAAGCTGCATGTCCCTGTTTTTTCAGTTTGTCGTTAATAAAATCTAACTGCTCAATTCTCTGCTTTTCATAGTGATCTTGTGCTGTGGCTAGTTGCTCCATAGCTTTGTTATGTCTTTTTCTCTCGTCATCATCCCGCAGTTTACTAAACGCGTAATTACTTCCGCTAAAAGCAAGCGCATTAACCACAGCACCACCAATCATCATTACGAGTGAAGCCATTTTTATAAATGTATTTTTTTTACATATTAATACTGTCTGGAATTATTCCCTGCTTAACTAAAAAATCTTTCGTAGCAAATGAAGCTGCAATAATAGCAATCAGCTTTGCCGAGTCTTCAAAGCCTAGCTTGCCAAGATCTGCTGGTTTTATTTTTAACAAGCTTTTACCAAGCATCGTGTATCCTACACTTAGGCCTCCAATAACAGCAGAATGGTATACAAGGTTGGTAACAGTTTTTTCGGTGCTCATTTTAGAAAATAAATAATTATAATTAATAAAAAAACATGAACAGCGATGATCTACTACAGCTACCGGGCAGCCTAAACCTTCCTGAACTTACAAATGATCAAGTTGATGACCAAGCTATTATGTCCAAAAAGGAAAGGCTGTATTCTTTGGCAGCATGTGGAAAAACAAAACAGTACCTCGGAAATGAATTCAGCATAGAACAGATTCAACAAATGTCGCCACAAGACATTGTAAAGTATCACAACAGGTATGAAGCGCAACTAGGATCAAGAATGGTAAAAAGTGTAGAACAAACAGTTCTTAGTTTGTACACTAAACTAGTTAGTAGATTTGCGCCTATTGATTCTGAACAAGACTTTATGTATGATTTAACGCAGGATCCAGTTTTAACAAAGTCATTAGAGTCTCTAGGATGTGATCTATATTACAGATTTGGAACATTATTGTCGCCGCTAATCATGGGATTAATTACTTTTAATCATATAGATTTTGTTTCCCTTCAAAATGACCGAGCCAGAAAATCAGCAGAATCAGAAAACATTGAATCCGATGGAGAAAGCAACCAGTAAAAAGCCTGGACGCGTTGCAGCAGGAAAAAGATTAGCAGAGTGGAACAAAAAAAAAAAAAATTAAAGGCACAAGCACAGAATATAACTCATAATGAAAACATAACACCGCCAACGCCAGAACAAGTTGATTCAATGCCAGCTATAAAAACTCCAGAACAAGAACAAGTTGATTCAAGGCCTACAACACCAAAGTCTTCATGGAATATTGAACTTAAAAGAGTTGTCTTTTTTGGCGTCATTGCTGCTGGAGGCGGTTATTACTGTTATAAAATATATAAACAACGCTGGCGAAAACGAAAGCAGTCAAAAAAATCTGAACCACTAAATACAGAAGCTGAACAAAAAAGCATGCCAGAACCGCCAACAACAAAAGATCATTTTGATCCATTTCAAATGCAATAATATTTTAAAATGTTTTGTTTCTTTGATAAAAATAGATCATGACGGATTATTATTTGTTTAAAATGATGAAGTCAATAAATAAAGACATGGAGTCTATAAAAGACATTTCCATAGACCAGAATTGTAATCAATGTGGTTGCTTACGATGTAAGAACTTCATTAAGATCTATGCTGACCGATCTCGTGCCAAGAACGCTGAGCAAGACATTCTCAACGATGACGCGTTTTTTGAGGCGTGTGTGTACTATATTAGACATCTACTATTTAAGACAAAAACATAGATTGTATTGTTTTTTTTTCTGATAATTATAAGATAACTTGAATAAGAACTTGGTTGTACTTAAAGGATGACTTGAGTAAGAACTTGAGCTGACTTGAGGATGACTTAAGTAAGAACTTAGAAGTGACTTGGGGATGACTTGAGTAAGAACTTAGAAGTGACTTGATTAAGAACTTGGGGAAACTTGAGTAAGAACTTAGAAGTGACTTGAGTAAGAACTTGTGGATGACTTAAGGACAACTTGAGTAAGAACTTAGAAGTGACTTGGGGTGACTTGAGTTAAGAACTTAGAAGTGACTTGAGTGTGTGCATGCGTGGGTGGAGCGGGCGGGGTGGGTGGGGTGTGTGCATGCGTGTGTGTGTGCGCGCACCTTTGATTATTTATAAGAAACGGATGTCCAGAATATAATATAGTTATTATCAGTAAAACAACAAAACAACAACAACAATAACAGCATATATACAAGCACAATCGCACGCACACACGCACGCACACACACACAAGCATTTAAGAGATAGTGAGGTGCTTGCATGGGGAAATGTGAAAGGATTTTATGGTTCGCGCTTGAGCGCCGTAAATTCAAGACGGCTGTCAGTCTCTCTGCCAACTGAAGATTATTCAAAGCAGCCACCAAGTGCATTTATCAAAAGCTTGATTTAATAAACAAGACAGTTGAATAAAGTACACTCGTGGCCGCCTAAATAGGCAGCCTGTTGAATAGGACGTGACAAAGGACGGTCCGCCTAAACCGCAGCCGTTGAAGCGTTGGCTTTCTGCTATAGGCTGTGACGTGTGCCTGTTTAATATTCATTTCACACGGTCTAGCCTAGACCGTGGCTGTTCCCCTCTCTTTGTGGTGAAGGGAGTGTTGGCACAGCTCCAGCAAGTGGGGTAGAGGGGCTTTGTGGGTCAATCGGCAGCTTCTGCCGATTGGCCTAGTTTTGTTGGACGCTTTCTGGCAGCCGGGCTAGAAACTACCGCTGTGGAAGTGACTCAATTACTCCTGCCACGCAGGTTCAAGCACGTCATGTGTATCATGCCAGAATGCTTTAAAGTTGGGGTTGGATTGTATGTATTTCAGAATGAGTTTTCGTTTGCTGTATAACTCATTGAAAGAAATCGCGAGTTTGTGAAATTTTGGATAAGAATAGAAACAAAATGACACTTCAATTAGTCTTCTTACATGAGTTGGCTCAACCAGCAAATCTTCTTTCAGATAGGACTCCCAGTTTTTTGTTTTTGACTGTTTCAAAATTGTCTTTGCTTTCTGAAGCCAATGCCCTAAAAAAAGAGCCTGAGAAAGAGATTCCTTTTCACTATCTTTCACTGAGTAAACAAGCTCGGTGTAAGATGGGGGTCATTTCTTGAACAGTTTCAAAGGTTTTAGTTTTATTAAATGGTTCAGAATGCAGCTCACAAAGCTGTGTTTTCAAATATTTGTCAAGATCTTTAACTGATAGTTCCGTTTTTTGTTGAGGAAACAAAAACAAAATGCTTCCTTTTGGCTTTGAGGGAGGAGAACAAGGCTCGCCACTCAATTTCTTTCTCAAAAACTTTGTCATGGCCTCATGATAAACAATGTGTTTTTTCACAAGATTGGTCTGTTGATCAGAAAGTTTTTCTTGCGAAAATAACAACTGTTCTTCAGACATTTCTTCAGAAATAATAGAGTCACTTCCAGCACTGACAGAAGGCATTGAAACATCACTTCCCTGACTCGCCATGTTTTTAACAGACACAAGTTCTAATGCTAGCCGCACCAGCATACGACTGCACAACACGCTTGTCAAATGTAAAATGGTGGCAGCTGTGTCTAGTTGCCACAACACAAAGCGTCACGTGATTTAAGCTCAGCACTTGATTTGATAAGAGGCTTTTCGCAGTAAACATGTCTGGAACTGTTTTAGCATAATAAGATCTGGCGCGCCGCAGGCCCGCCTTATGGTAGTTACAGTCGGCTAATTACAGGTATCACAGGAGCTACACAGACCACTGTGCCCATTGCTACCTAACACCACCTACGCCCCACCATAATCCACGAGCCCTGTAATTAGGTCTGTCTCAGTCAAGCCATACATGATTTCAAGATTTAAGCAGGATTTCCACTCTATGTTTGTTCAGTATGTTTGTTTGTAGATAATCGTTATTTTTTTGGTTATTGAAGTCTTACTTGTCAGAAATCTGAAAAGTTTAGTAAATTAGTATTAAAAACGGATAATCCTACACAGTATGTTTGTTTGTAAAAAATCGTTATTTTTTTGGTTATTGAAAGAGAATGTGTGATGGATTATCATTTTTAATTAATTGTTGAAGTCTTACTTGTCAGAGAACTATAAAATGTTTATTCTGGGGTCAGCCGCTCAAACTGGTTGAGAGCGGCTGAGCCAGAATGAACATTTTATAGTTCTCTGCTGGGAAAAGAAAAAGTGAACACGTCGATTATCCAGTGGCCTGTTTGCGATGCTGGACAAAACGTGTTTTCTAACTGCATAGGGTTGACATACATAGCTTGGCATGGCAGGGGGGCGAGTAGTGGGGAACAGGGAAGGGAAAGGGGGGGGGGGGGGGGGGGGCGTGTTGTTCTAAAGTTCAGCGGTGGAAAAGGAGAAATGACATGTATGATCTGCTAAAAACCGATTAATTACATGGTGTTTGATTGACACGCATCTGAAGCGCAAATGCAAAAATCTGAATATACGAAAGTAGGCAAGTTGATACGTGAGTAAGAAAGTAAGCAAGCAAGCAAGCAAGTAAGTAAGCAAGTAAGTAAGCAAGGAAGGATGAAAGGAAGGATGAAAGGAAGGATGAAAGGATGAAAGGAAGGAAGGAAGGATGGAAGGAAGGAAGGATGAAATGAAGGATGAAAGGAAGGATGAAAGGAAGGATGAAAGGAAGGAAGGAGGATTGGAAGGAAGGATGAAAGGAAGGATGAAAGAAAGGAAGGAAGGATGAAAGGAAGGATGAAAGGAAGGATGAAAGGAAGGATGAAAGGAAGGAAGGAAGGATGAAAGGAAGGATGAAAGGAAGGATGAAAGGAAGGAAGGAAGAATGGAAGGTAGGATGAAAGGAAGGATGAAAGAAAGGAAGGAAGGATGAAAGGAAGGATGAAAAGAAGGATGAAAGGAAGGAAGGAAGAATGGAAGGAAGGATGAAAGGACGGAAGGAAGGATGGAAGGAAGGATGAAAGGAAGGATGAAATGAGGGAAGGATGAAAGGAAGGAAGGATGAAAGGAAGGAAGGAAGGAAGGAAGGATGAAAGGAAGGATGAAAGGAAGGAAGGCAGAAAGGCAGGAAGGAAGGAAGGATGAAAGGAACGAAGGAAGGAAGGTTGAAAGGAGGGAAGGAAGGAAGAAAGGAAGGATGAAAGTAAGGAAGGAAGGATGAAAGGAAGGAAGGAAGGATGAAAGGAAGGTAGGATGAAAGGAAGGATGAAAGGAAAGATGAAAGGAACGAAGGATGAAATGAAGGAAGGATGAAATGAAGGAAGGAAGGAAGGATGAAATGAAGGAAGGATGAAAGGAAGGAAGGAAGGAAGGAAGGAAGGATGAAAGGAAGGAAGGATGAAATGAAGGAAGGAAGGAAGGAAGGAAGGAAGAAAGGAAGGATGAAAGGAAGGAAGCAATGGAGGATGAAAGGAAGGAAGAAAGAATGAATGGAAGGAAGGAAGGAAGGATGAAAGGAAGGAAGGATAAAAGGAAGGAAGGAAAGATGAAAGGAAGGAAGGATAGAAGGAAGGAAGCAAGGATAGAAGGAAGGAAGCAAGGATAGAAGGAAGGAAGCAAGGAAAGAAGGAAAGAAGCAAGGGAGGGTGAAAGGAAGGAAGGAAGGAAGGAAGGAAGGAAGAAAGAAAGAAACGATGAAAGGGAGTAAGGGAGGATGAAAGGAAGGAAGGATGAAAGGAAGAATGAAAGGAAGGAAGGAAGGAAGGATGAAAGGAAGGACGAAAGGAAGGATGAAAGGAAGGAAAGGAAGAGGAAAGGAGACAGAAGTGAAAGGAAAGGAAGGATGAAAGTAAGGAAGGAAGGAAGATGAAAGGAAGGGTGAAAGGAATGAAGAAGGATGAGAGGAAGGAAAGTAGAAGGAAGGAAGGATGAAAGGAAGCAAGGAAGGAAGGTAGGAAGGAAGGAAGGAGAAAGAAGGATGAAAGGAAGGAAGGAAGGCAGAAAGGAAGGATGAAAGGAAGGAAAGAAGGAAAGGAAGGAAGGAAGGAAGTATGAAAGGAAGGAAAGAAGAGAAAGGAAGGAAGGAAGGCAGAAAGGAAGAAGGAAGGAAGGAAGAAGGAAGGAAGGAAAGAAGGACGGAAGGAAGTGAAGGAAGAAGGCAGAAGGAAGGGGAAGGAGGAAGGAAGTAGGATGAAAGGAAGGAAGGAAGCAGAAAGGAAGGATGAAAGGAAGGAAAGAAGGATGAAAGGAAAGAAGGAAGGATGAAGGAGGTAAAGGAAGGAAGGATGAAAGGAAGGAAGAAGGAGAAGGAAAGAGGGAAGGATGAAAGGAAGTAGGAAGGAAGGAAGGAAAGAAAGAAGGTAGGAAGAGAAGGAAGAGAAAAAAGTAGGAAGAAGAGAGAAAGGAAGAAAGGAAGGAAGGAAGGAAGGAAGAGACTGAGTGAATTTGTAGGTGAGTGAATAAGTAGATAAAACAAGTGAGGGTGAGAGGTGAATGAATACAAATATCAAATAAGTCAGTGAGTGAGTGAGCAAAGTAGGTGAATGAGTGAATGAGCGGGTGAGTTCATCACTGGGTCAGTCAGTCAGTGATCAGTCAGTCATCAGATAACCTAGTAAGTCATTCAGTCAGACATCAGTCAGTCTGCCACCACTAAATCAGTCAGCTGTCTTCAGTCAGCCACTCAGTGAATCATTAAGTAAACCAGCCAGTCATCAATCAGTCATTCGGTTATCAGTCCGTCATCAGTCAGTGAGTTAGTGGTCAATAGGTCACCAGTCAGTCAGACGGACAGACAGTCAGTCAGTCAGTCAGTCAGCCAGTCATAATTTATCAGCTAGTCAGTCATTTGTCAGTCAGTAAGCTATAAGTCAATAGGCCAGACGGTCATCAGTTGTGAGTAATTCAGTCATCAGTCATCAGTCAGTAAGTCAGTCATTAGTCAGTAAATAGGTGATCAATCAGTCATTAAGTAACGAGTTATCAGCGTCTTCAAACCAGTCAGTTAGCAGTCAGTCAGCAGCCAGTCAGCAGTCTGTAAAACCATACACAACTCACTCCTTTTTGTTGGGTAGATGAGATTAACCTTGCCTGTCTACACAGGATGTCCGCAGGAGTATCAGCCTGCGTACGCAGACAGAAGAAAGAAAGAAAGTCATCAAACTTGGGAAAATGTCAGGAAAAGCCATGACTTGCAATGTGTCTTTTTGGGGGGGGGGGGGGGGGGTTTGTTTTTGGTTTAGTCCGGTTGTCAGGAGGATGGGGAAAGGGAATATCAAAAAAAAGGGGCCCCGGTTTTTGCCCCCTTTTAACAATCACATTTTTATAGAAAAGAAGTAAAACGGGGGAAAAGTTGGGGGGAAAAACTACAGTATCAATAGAAGGATAAGGAGGGAAATGGGTAAATTAAAAAAGGAGGTTATGGGGAAAAAGCGAGAGAGGAAGAGAGGGTGAAAAAAAAATATGGTGGGGAAGGGTGAGAAAGGGGAGTTAAAGAGGAGGTGAAAGGAAAGGGTAAGGAGGAAGGAAGGGGAAAGGAGAAAGGGAAGTAAAAAATTGGAAAAAGGAAGGTGGAAAAGGAAGGATTGAAGGAAAGGAGGAAAAAATAAAATATAAAAAATTAAAAATAAAATAATAAGAAAATGAAAGGAGAAGGAAGGAGAAAAAGATAAAAAAGGAAGGATGGAAATTTGGGGAAAAATAAAGGAAAAAAAATTAAAAAGGGGGGAGAAGGAAAAAAAAAAGGAAAACAAAAGGGGTTTTTAAAGGGAAAAAAAAAGGTTAAAAAAAAAGGAAAACAGGAGGATAAAGAAGGAAGAAAAAAGGAAAAAAAAAAAAAAGAAAAATAAAAAAAAAAACAAAAAAAAAGGAAAATTAAAAGGGGAAAGGGGAAATTAAGGAAGATAAAAGGGAAGGGGAAGGAGATGGGAAAGAAAATGGGGGGAGGGGGGAAAAGGAAATGAAAAAAAAATAATAAAGGGGATTTAAAAATAATTAAAAAAAAATAAAAGGAAAGGTTAAAAAGGAAGGAAGAAAGATGAAAAAGAAAAGAAGGTTAAGAAAGGAAAAAAAGAAAAAAGCTGGTGAAGGAAAAACAAAGGGAAAAGGAAAGAACGGTGAGTTTTAAAAAAGGGGGAAAGAAAAAAAAGGGGAGGTTAAAAAAGGGGGGTAAAAGGAATGGGAAGGATTTAAAAAAGAAGGAAAGAAGAAAAAGGGAAAAAGGTTAAAAGGGGGAAAATTGAGAGAAAGAGTAGAAGGAAAAGGGAAAAAGGGAACCCGAAGGGAAAGAAGGAAGGAGAAAAAAGTGGGAGGAAGGAAGGAAAGGAAGGGGGGGAAAGGAAGGAAGGGAGGAAAGGGAAGGAAGGAGAAAGGAAGGAAAAAAAGGATGAAAGGAAAAAAGGGAAGGTAAAAGGAAGGTAGGAAGGAAGGAAGGATGAAAGGAAGGAAAGAAGGATGAAAGGAAAGAAGGAAGGATGAAGGAAGGTAGGAAGGAAGGAAGGAAGGATTGAAAGGAAGGTAGGAAAGGAAGGAGGAAGGATGAAGAAAGGTAGGAAGGAAGAGAAAAGGAAGGAAAGGAAGGAAGGAAGGAAGGAAGAGACTGAGTGAATTTGTAGGTGAGTGAATAAGTAGATAAAACAAGTGAGGGTGAGAGAGTGAATGAATACAATATCAAATAAGTCAGTGTAGTGAGTGAGCAAAGTAGGTGGAAAATGAGTTGAATGAGCGGGTGAGTTCATCACTGGGTCAGTCAGTCAGTGATCAGTCAGTCATCAGATAACCTAGTAAGTCATTCAGTCAGAATCAGTCAGTCTTGCCACCACTAAATCAGTCAGCTGTCTTCATTTCAGCCACTCAGTGAATCATAAGTAAACCAGCCAGTCATCAATCAGTCATTCGGTTATCAGTCCGTCATCGTCAGTGAGTTAGTGGCCCAATAGGTCACGTCAGTCAGACGGACAGACAGTCAGTCAGTCAGTCAGTCAGCCAGTCATAATTTATCAGCTAGTCAGTCATTTGTCAGTCAGAAAAGCATAAGTCAATGGGCCAGACGGTCATCAGTTGTGAGTAATTCAGTCATCAGTCATCAGTCAGTAAGTCAGTCATTAAGTCAGTAAATAGGTGATCAATCAGTCATTAAGTAACGAGTTATCAGCGTCTTCAAACCAGTCAGTTAGCAGTCAGTCAGCACCCAGTCGCAGTCTTTTAAAACCATACACAACTCCACTCCTTTTGTTGGGTAGATGAGATTAAGCCTTCCCGGGTCTACACAGGGAGTGTCCGCGGGATTTATCAGCCTGCGTACGCAGACAGAAAGAAAGAAAGAAAGTCATCAAAAAATCTGGGAAAAGTGTCAGGAAAAAGCCATGACTTGCAATGTGTAAAGGCAGCAGATATATATTATATATATAATATAAAATTAATATATATTTTCTATATATATTATCTATATATATATATATTATATATGTAAGATAATGGTAGCAAGTACCAACAGAGATTTAAAAAAATGCTCAAACCGTATGGAGCAACATTTTTAAAAAGTAAGGGTTTAAAATCTACAACGTTGTTCATGCGGTTTCTTCCTCAGACTACATGCTATCACAATTAAAAGGTATAAACAATATCCAGGTCTTGTCAATTGAAAACAATTCACTAGGGTTAAAACAATTTTACTAAGGTAAAAAACTAGGAGCATACAAAAAGCATTTCAAAAACCGGTACACCCCACACCCCACAAAACACACACACACACACACACACACACACACACACACACCCCACACAACACCACACACGAAATTTAAATAAAGTGTTGAGTGCAGCCAAGTTCAAGTGTTATGATTTCCTTTACGTGTATGGGTGACTATTGTTTAGCATTGTCCACTTGAACATTTTCCTTGGTGCAGTGGTTCCTGAATTGGAAATCTGAACCATTCAAAAACTATATATATATAGCTTTTGTTTATAATCGAAATATATATATATATATATACCCTATCTTGTAACGTTCAAAGGAAGCAGTAAAGTGTCAAAAATGCCATCTCTGCAATGTTTAAAAATTGGAAACAAAACGTCAAAAATACCCTGTCTTGCTAAGGTTAAAGACTAGGTAAAATATCAGAAAAGTTCTCTGTCTCGTGATGTTTGAATAAATTGGGGAAAATGTCAAAAAATGCTCGGTCTCTTGATGGTTTAATAAAGTGAGGAAAATATGGAAAATGCCCTGCCTCACGAAGTTTTAAAAAAGTAAGGAAAATGTCAGAAAAAGTGCTATATTACCATGGTTCAATACAGAGGAAATATTGGCGAAAAGGGTCGTTTTCGCAATAATTAAAGAAAGTGGAAAAATGTGGCATCCCGCAAAGGTTAAAGACAGAGTAGAAAATGCTGTCTTGCAATCGTTTAAGAATGTGGATCAAAACATCCGAAAATGCTAAATGCAGTGTCTCGCATTGGTTAAAGAAAGAGGGTGAAAATGTCGAAAAATGCTGTCTGGCAATGCTTCAAGAAAATGGAGAAAATGTCCATAAATGCTCTGGATCACATCTGCTTTTTCTTCTTACTCGTTCTTTTTTTCTTGAAATCACTTCTCTTGTTTTTGTGTCACTTACTGACAGACAGACAGACAAACCAACAAACCAACAGACGCAGGTGATAGCATAACGTCCCTGGCAGTGACAACAAACGGACTGACACAGACTAAGTGACTGATTTTGGGGAAGCCAGACTGAAAAAAAAACAAGCAGATTAGGGGGGAAAAAAAGATGTCTACCAATCAAAAGGCAATATGTGGAGCCACAACACTCGCGGTGATTGTCTGTTTTTCTTCTGGCTTGTGCTGAAGAAGGAAAGCAGGGAGGTAACCAGAGCAGCTTTTCTCTCTGAACACTACCTCTCAAGGTACTCTCCGTCTTGTTTGCTGTGAAGAGTAAAC
>CM031600.1:91960503-91963003 GCA_018398815.1 Conus ventricosus
AGTCAACATTAGAGGAAGACCCATCACGAACCTTCGCTTCGTTGATTACATCCAAGGAGAGGGGGGGGGGGGGGGGGAGAGTTGGGAGAGGGAGGACATATCTGAGGAGGCAGCGCCAGGGAAAGGGGATCTAGGGAGGCAGGGTGGGTGGGTGGGTGGTGGAGGGGAGCCACATATGAGGAAACTGCCATGATTAAGGTATCCACTAGCATGTTTATTCAGGGAGAGTGGGGAGCGGAGCTACGGGGGAAACGGGACCAACCGGGGGGGGGGGGGGGGGGGGGGGGGGGGGTTTGGATGGCGGGGGGAGGGGGGGGGGTGGGGGGGCGTGGGGAGGGGGGGGGGGTGAGAGTGGGGGGCAGAGGCACATCGTCTGAGTTTGAGAGTGCCTGGAATAAGGGGTCTGTTAACATGGTAACAGAAAGCGGGAAACACAATCTGAGAACACCGAGCCTGAAGCAATTGATCTGTTAACAGACAGTGGGAGACCATGATGTCTGAGAACACCGAGCTGAAGCAATTGATCTGTTAACAGACAGTGGGAGACCATGATGTCTGAGAACACAGAGCCTGAAGCAATTGATCTGTTAACAGACAGTGGGAGACCATGATGTCTGAGAACACAGAGCCTGAAGCAATTGATCTGTTAACAGACAGTGGGAGACTATAATGTCAGAGAACAGAGCCTGAAGCAATTGATCTGTTAACAGACAGTGGGAGACCATAATGTGTGAGAACACAGAGCCTGAAGCAATTGATCTGTTAACAGACAGTGGGAGACCATGATGTCTGAGAACACAGAGCCTGAAGCAATTGATCTGTTAACAGACAGTGGGAGACTATAATGTCAGAGAACAGAGCCTGAAGCAATTGATCTGTTAACAGACAGTGGGAGACCATAATGTGTGAGAACACAGAGCCTGAAGCAATTGATCTGTTAACAGACAGTGGGAGACCATGATGTCTGAGGCAGCCTGAAACAGATGATCTGTTAAGAGACAGTGGGGGACTTAATTTGAGGAAACAGTGTGTGTGTGTGTGTGTGTGTGTGTGTGTGTGTGTGTGTGTGTGTGTGTGTGTGTGTGTGTGTGTATGTGTGTGTGTGTGTGTGTTGTGCTGTGTGTGTGTGTGTGGTGTGTGTGTGTGTGTGTGTGTGTGTGTGTGTGTGTGTGTGTGTGTGTGTGTGTGTGTGTGTGTGTGTGTGTGTGTGCACGGGGGTGCGAGCGCGCTCTTGCGTGTGTGTAAGAAGAGCTAAGCTCTCTGCACACTGTAAGTGCCTGTGGAATGAATAAAGTTATTTCAATTTGGGAAAGTGGGCAAGCCTTTTAAGACTCAAGAGCCACTTCCATTAGAAAAAATGCTCTCCACTTTCTACAATTTTCCAATTTTCTGGAAATGGCAAGAACTCATCCAGCTCGTACCAAGACGTCAGTGGTGTACTGCCACAGGTGTCTGTTGGAAGCAAGGAACGACAGCACAGAGGATTCTTTTCCATTCCAGTCACCGGATTGTCCATCACTCCAGTCATTGGATTGTCCATCATTCCAGTCACTGGATTGTCCATCATTCCAGTCAATGGATTGTCCATTATTCCAGTCACTGGATTGTCCATCATTCCAGTCATCGGATTGTCCATCATTCCAGTCATCCAGTCATTGGATTGTCCATCATTCCAGTCATCGGATTGTCCATCACTCTAGTCATTGGATTGTCCATCACTCCAGTCATTGGATTGTTCATCATTCCAGTCAATGGATTGTTCATCACTCCAGTCATTGGATTGTTCATCACTCCAGTCATTGGATTGTCCATCATTCCAGTCATCGGATTGTCCATCACTCTAGTCATTGGATTGTCCATCACTCCAGTCATTGGATTGTCCATCATTCCAGTCATTGGATTGTTCATCACTCCAGTCATTGGATTGTTCATCACTCCAGTCATTGGATTGTTCATCATTCCAGTCATTGGATTGTCCATCATTTCAGTCATCGGATTGTCCATCATTCCAGTCATTGGATTGTTCATAATTCCAGTCATTGGATTGTCCATCACTCCAGTCATTGGATTGTCCATCATTCCAGTCAATGGATTGTCCATCATTCCAGTCATTGGATTGTCCATCATTCCAGTCAATGGATTGTCCATCATTCCAGTCATTGGATTGTCCATCATTCCAGTCATTGGATTGTTCATCATTCCAGTCAATGGATTGTCCATCATTCCAGTCATCGGATTGTCCATCACTCCAGTCATTGGATTGTCCATCACTCCAGTCATCGGATTGTCCATCACTCCAGTCATCGGATTGTCCATGATTCCAGTCATCGGATTATCCATCACTCCAGTCATCGGATTATCCATCACTCCAGTCATCGGATTGTCCATCATTCCAGTCATCGGATTGTCCATCATTCCAGTCATCGGATTATCCATCATTCCAGTCATCGGATTGTCCATCACTCCACTCATCGGATTGTCCATCACTCCAGTCATCGGA
>CM031600.1:91968003-91983003 GCA_018398815.1 Conus ventricosus
TTCAATCTGACATGAACAAGGTACAGCACAGGTACATAACCAACTCCAATTTGACATGAAAAGCGGACGTAACCAGCTCCAATTTGACATAACAACATACATAACCAGTCGCAATTTGACATGAACAACCTGTATAACCAGCTCCAGTTTGACATAACAACATACATAACCAGTCGCAATTTGACATGAACAACGTACATATTTGATATGAATAACGTATGAAGCCTAACAAGCTTCAAATTGGAAGTCAACAATCCATAGCCATCTCCAGTTTAAAATGAACAACGTACATTGCTATTTTTGATTTGACATTTACACTGTACATACTTGACATGAATTGTGCATATACAACAGCTCCAATTTGGAAATGAATAACCTACATAGCCAGCCCCAACTTCACATGAATAACTTCGATAGCTAGCACGAATTTGGCAATGTCCATACTCAGCTCCAATTTGACGTGAAGAATCCGCATAGCTAACTCCGATCTAAAATGAACAACCTCTATAGCCAGCCACAATTTGAAATGAAGAATGTTTAAAGCAAGCTCCAGTTTAACATCAACAACGTAAAATGGCCAGTCCAGTTCATATTTGACACGAACAATGTACAAAGCTGCTTCCACTTGACTGGAACAACGAATTAGCCTTTAGAAAAGTAGTCAAAGACTCAGAATCAAAACTTACTTGGAGAATATTTCGACAAGGTCGCCCTGTCTTCATCAGCTCACTGTTGCTGTTGTGGCAGCGAGGCCTGGTGGGGCGACTGTTGTGTGGGTGTGAACGGTTGTCAAGATCTGATTGTAGATTGGTAATGTTGAATCCGAATCCAGAAACCTCTATTCTTATTTATTAACGAATTAGCCAGCTCCAGTTTGACATAAACAGTCTGCTAAGCCAGTGCTAATTGACAAAAACAACAACAACAACAGCTACTACTAACACAGCCAAATCCAATCTGGCATAAAGAACATACACAGACAGTTCCAATTTGGTATGATCTCCCTTCATCTCCTCTCCCCAGTCTTCTCGTTCTCTATCCCACCCACAAACCAGGAGCATCGGTTCCGCTTCACATTTACAGAATATGGTGAAACCACAAAGAGTAGTGCCCCTTTCTTTCTGTGGGAGGGTGGCGGGGGGGGGGGGGGGGGGGGGGGGGGGGGGGGGTGTGTTCTTAGTGGTTTCAGAAACTACTTTTCAAAGAGGGCAGTTAGACTGTACATACATACAAAACGCTGCTACTGCTATTATTGCTGCTACTGTTGTTGGTGGTGGTAGTGCTACTGCTTTGACTGCTACTGTGCGACCACGACTTCTACTGCTGCTTCTATTACAGAGAGAGGAGAGAGAGAGAGAGAGAGAGAGGAAGAGAGAGAGAGAGAGAGAGAGATGAGAGAGAGAGAGGAGAGAGAGGAGAGAGAGAGAGAGAGAATGAGAGAGACAGAGAAAGAGAGACACAGAGACAGAGAGACAGAGAGAGCGACAAAGACAGAGAGACAGAGAGAGAGACAGAGACAGAGACAGAGATAGAGACAGAGACAGAGACAGAAACAGAGACAGAGACAGAGAGACAGAGAGACAGAAAGAGAGAGAGAGGAGAACTATTGATATCAAAATTGTTTACATTTTTCAATGTCGATTTTTCAAATCAAGTTTATTTAAAACACAGTCGTCAAGACAACAACGCAAAAAAAAAAAAAAAAAGTTTGCTGAAGAATCACTAACGATCAGAAGCAGCCACAACAAATAATGAATAAAAGAACAATATGAAATTCTGGTGCCAACGTTTACGTGATCATACAAATGGATGATACTAGGCCGATTTCTTACAACAATGACGAATGCCTACGACCAGATGAACATTTCGAGTGTCGGAAGTGACTGGAATGCCAACGAAAACACTACCATCAACGATAATTCGGCATTAACAGCATGCATAGCCCGTTCCAATTTGGCACGATCTCACTTCTTTCCCTCCTTCGCCCACCCCTCCCTCACTTCCCACCTTTACTCCCATCCTGACGCAACTGACGCAATTTCCGCCCCTGACACGCAATTTCTCTGACTAGAGATGATGGAGTATAGCTTATCTTGACTGCACTTAATTTGACTTAGCTTAACGTCTCTTATCTCATCGTATGTTATCTTATATATATATATATATATATTATATATATATTTATATATATATAATATATATAGAGAGAGAGAGAGAGAGGAGAGAGAGATACATATTTTTATTTTTTATGCTGATCAATGAGAATGACGATGATTAAGATGATGCTACGGATTTCCATTTCGGTCTGAGACTACATGACAGGGCTGTATTCTACGCTTCCTTTCATAATATATCCCGGCGTCAACCAGACCCGAGAGATACAGGCACCTGCAGTGTTGGTCAGGAAATTTGAGCAACACTCTCAGAAACGCATCCGTTAAGTGGATGAAACTCGACTGTGTGGTCCCAGTCTTCCCAACTGAGTCCGCAGCAAACTCAACTCTGGGTAGGAGCTGGTCGGGGCAGAAAAACCCACATGACTCTGAAGGGATTCGAACCCACGACCTCCCAGCCGGGAGTCCGCGACGCTGACCACTTCGCCATAGTGGCTGGTATCTTATCGTTTCTTATCTTCGTATCTTATCTTACCTTATTTCGTCTTATCATATCGTATGGTATTGTATCTTGTCTTGTCTTATCTGATCTGCTCTTATATCATATCTTATCTTATTTTATCTCGGATCTTATCTTGTCTCATCTTCTCTTATCTTATACGATTATGTGTATCTTCTCTTGTCTTGTCTTATCGTATCTTGTCTTGTCTTGTTTGTCTTGTCTTGTCTTGTCTTGTCTTGTCTTGTCTTGCCTTGCCTTGCCTTACCTTACATATCTTGCCTTGTCTAGTCTTGTCTTGCCTTGCCGTATCGTATCTGACCATATTTCATCTAACCTTATTAAGATTAAAAGAAGAAATCGGACAGAAGACCACCCACCACGAAGGCAACAACAGCTGGCCTCAGTATTACAAAACCAGCGGTGACGATTGTAAGAAGGAAACACACACACACACACACACACACACACACACACACACACACACACACACACACACACACGCACACACGCACGCACTCACGCACGCACGCACGCACGCACGCACGCACACACGCACACACACACACACACACACACACACACACACACCACACACACACACACACACACACACACACACACACACACACACACACACACTCACACCACCTGCCAGGGCAGGAAATCTGGAGATGTCAGCAGCTGATTTGTCTGCTGAAAGGAATTCACTTTAACCGAGGATCTTCAAAAAAAAAAAAAAGCACAACTACGAATGGAAGGCAGCCAAGTATTGACTGTTTGAGAGAGAAGAGAGGAGAGAGAGAGAGAGAAGAGGAGAGAGAGAGAGGAGAGAGAGAGAGAGAGGCTTAAGAAGTCAGATAATTTATTGGAAATGGCCGTCCGACCAATTACAGATTGATACATCATCCACAACGACCTTTTGATATTGGTTCACACACACACACACACACACACACACACCACACACACACACACCACACACCACACACACACACACACACACACACACACACACACACACACATCTCCATCCTTCCACTGATCGTCTCCACTTGATATTTCTCTCACTCTCTAGCCCCCCACCCCCACCCCACCATCTTCCGCCATTTCACCCACCCCCACCCCCGTATCCAGCGCCACTCCTAGTCCACGATTAGTGCTTACCCTTCATTTTCTCTGTCGTTGTCTGGCCCCATCAGTCATGTGGTTTTTGCCTGAAGGCCATTTTTCCTAAAGCAGTCGTCAGATGCCAAGAAGTAACGCCTAGCTAACGTTTGGCAATAACGCCCTACTTGCCAAAGACATACAATGGCGTTTCCTACAGCGAAACGCTTTCCCCAGGAGAGATAACTTGTGTGCCGTCCATTTGACTTTATTTCTTTTCTGACTGAACGATGTAGAACAATTGATGTAGCGGTAAAGGATTTGACAGTCGTCAGATAGATACTGTCGTTATTGTAGATGGACTAATACTGCAAATGAAGTCTGAAATAAACACGCAAACGTAAAACTGGGAACCCGACTACAATCGCAGCCATCTTGTTTTTCCTCTGCACACATTCTCTGACGGCCGCTACAGAATGTTCTAAACGCTTGAGGCAAACAATTCATTACCCAGACACAGCGACAAACGCGCTACAGAAGAAGGCTCCGTCTGCGCCAAACTCCCTGGTCGTTGTCTGCCTGCCACAGAGATGAAGGGGACAGGATAAGTCTTTCGCTTTGCTCTCCCACGGTTCACCTTTCCTGGAGTCCCGTTCACTCATGCCGATCACAAGCCTGTTCTGGCACCACATTCACCATGAGAAAAATATTCGATTAACAGGGCTGCCCGTCCAGGTTATCACATTCTTGTCAGTGTTCACTGTTGAGGAAGGGCGGCTCATCATCTGTATGTAGCCGTTGTCCACGTGTGAGCCACCGTGAATATTTATCAAACTTCTCAATGTGACATTGTCAGCCGCGAAGTGTTGGTGAAAAGACAGTCAGCCATTGATCAGGAAGCAGTCAGACCAGAGAGCCAATCAGCTCAACAGGAAATAGTTAATGCCTTCAATTTATGCAGCGGACCTGTTTCCAGTAAAAGCGAAGAGACTTATCCTCACTGTCTTCATCTCTGTGAACCACAAGGAAAGGATTGTTTTACCCCCGTTACTGCATGCAGCTCCTGTTTTCCCACAACATAGTCTCTCCCACTGGTTCTAAAGTCTTATACTTTCATTTTCTCGCTGTTACTAAGTTACCATCAGTGTCCTCTGCCCAACACCAGCTCTAAGGGCAACACGATGATCAGCAAATGGCTGAAAATACAACTAAAACCAAACACATCCAGAATTTCACAGGACACTACTCAGCGTCACGTGAAGGACGTAAATAGCCGAGTTCCCGTACAGTATGAATTCCCTAACCACTACCTACGTCTGAACCTACCTCAACACGAATGGATCAATCTGGTGAAATCATACCGAGAGCTGAGTTCGCTTTTCGTTGAAGGAAAATAGTCACTGGAACCACTAGCTCGTGAAGTACGGACCAGGAAGAACTACATTAGTAACATGGCCACGACGACTATTACTGCTAATATACCACGTCTATTTCTAGAAAGAGGCACTCTCAGTGAGAAACAGAACCTTTTAGTACCCTTTTTTTTTTTTAGCTAGCGCGAAGCCAAGCCGTCTAAGTGGAGAAGACAGACGTGCGCTATCATTTTTTTTTAAATTCCAGAATTATTCTGAACAGAGAGCAGTGGTGAGATGCATGTCTGCACCACGTGCTTTTATGACGTCAGACAAGGGAGAGAAGAGGTACCGCAGAGGATGGGTTGTCTGACGTTGCCGTTTATCTTGTCTTTCCTGAGCAATGTGAAGAAAACGTGGTTGTCTGGAGCTCTTGTTGAGTGGAATGCGTTTTTTGTTATTGTTGTTATTGTTGTTGTCTGAAAGCGGTGCCAGAATGCTTGAAATGCAGACTCCCTTCTGCAAATGATGAATCAGCCCAATGATCGTTGTAGGTGTTTGTCTAATTTGGGTTGAAATATGGGATGGAGAGAAAAGAAGAGGTTGATTATAAGTACGCAAATTGTAAGAACGCACTAACATATATACACGGACAGGCATATGCACGTACATATACACGGACACGCATATGCACTTACATATACACGGACACGCATATGCACTTACATATACACGGACACGCATATGCACGTACATATACACGGACACGCATATGCACTTACATATACACGGACACGCATATGCACTTACATATACACGGACACGCATATGCACTTACATATACATGTGTTTGCTACTTTCCATTTTCCTCTGCATGCCAAACGTAAGTGCGTACACACACACACACACACACACACCACACACACACACACACACACACACACCACACCACGCACGCACGCACGCACGCACGCACGCACGCACGCACGCACGCACGCACGCACGCACGCACGCACGCACGCACGCACGCACGCACGCACGCACGCAGCGAGCACGCACGCACGCACGCACGCACGCACGCACGCACGCACGCACACACACACACACACACACACACACACACACACACACACACACACGCACGCACACGCACACGCGCGCAAACACACACACTGGAATTCTTTTTGTAGATTTTGCAAAAGCGTTTGACGTTATAAACCACTCCCTTCTAATAAAAAAGCTTATGTGTTACAAAGTATCGAATATTGCCTTAAAAAGTTTTTACCTCGTTTCTCCACTGATCGTCAACAGCTTGTTGAAATCAACTCCAAAAGGTCAAAGTTACTCCCTTTACAATTTGGTGTCCCTCAGGGCTCAGTATTGGGACCCCTACTCTTTTCTATTTATATAAATGACTTACCATTGTTCTAGAATGTTGTTGTGAAATGTTTGCTGATGATACCTCATTACAATCTCACAGTAGTAACCCTACTGAACTGGTAAATAACCTGCAGAAAAATATCAACAAGCTAATTACATGGACAGAATGAATCATATGTCCCTCAATGCTAGTAAAACCAAATGCATGTATGTCACTACACGCCAGAAACGACAGAAAATGACATCCTCATTTGCGCCATTGCATGCCCAAGGACAAACGATTGAAGAGGTTACATCGTATAACGTTTTAGGTGTTATCATTGACAGCGATTTATCTTGGTCTTACCACATTGCGGATCTTGGAAAACGTATTTCTAAGAGAATATATCAACTTTCAAAGATAATGGGTTTTTTTCTAAATCTTCACTCCAGAAAAATATACTTTCATGCGCACATTCTTTCTCTTATCAATTATGCATCCACGTTATGGGATAATGCCAGTGAAACTAATCTGAAACTAGTAAGTCGTTTGCATAAAAGGGCCATTAAATTAATTCATTTTGAAATCCAAAACCTTGACAAAGAGTTGATTACAAAACTTTAAAATATTCTTCCATTTAAAGACAGACTTACTTCAACAAATGCTTGAGCATGTACAATGTAATGAATGGATCAGCCCCGAAGATAATCTTTGAAAGCTTTGTCTTCAATAGTTACAGAATACACATAAACTGTCTCTTCCAGACCTCGATGTAATCTTTATAAATCAAGTTTTCTGTACTCTGGAGGGCCCGCATGGAATAATTTGCCTTCCTCTATAAAATCATGTGGCTCAAATAATACATTTAAAAAAGCACTAAAAATGCATTTGATAGAAACTCTGCGCATCAGTTGAAGTCATTTCCATTAATACAATCCCCTTATCCCCATCTGTCTGTCTGTCTGTCTGTCTGTCTGTCTGTCTGTCTGTCTGTCTGTCTCTCTCTCTCTCTCTCTCTCTCTCTCTCTCTCTCTCTCTCTCTCTCTCTCTCTCTGTGCTTGAACTTGAAGTTGCAACAATAGTTTCATTATTGTTTCAGATTTCATATGATAGTTATGTATTTGCATGAAAGAAATTGTGTTTTAAAAATGTTTTTTTGAGCTTGTGGCTATATGTTCAATTAGTTTCTTTCTTGTTTATGAGGGCAGGATGTAAAAAGCTGGAAAGCTTATTCTTTAACCCTCAATAAAGATAATTTTGACTTGACATGACTTGACACACACACACAACACACACACACACACACACACACACACACACACACACACAACACACAAAACACACACATACACACACACACACACACACAACACGCACACACGCACACGTGCGCACGCCCGCGCACACACACACACACACACACACACACACACACCACACACACACACACGCACACACACACACACACACACACACACACACACACACACACACACACCACACACACACACACACGCGCGCGCGCCGCGCGCACGCAAGCATAGACACGTATTCACACACACGCACACACAGGTGCACACATTACTATATCACTAATTCCACCATCACCACAATTAACAGCATCCAAGACGGTCAAAATATTTCATATTCATTTCCCCTATGCTCTCCTGTCATTTCATTCCTGCTTATTCACACTTCCTTCTTAATGTTTAACGTTGCCACAGCCCTGACATGGCCCTTTGCGGTCGGCTGGGCTACAAGCAACATTGCCTTTCTTCCTTCTTTATGCTGCTCACATCCCCTTCTCATCTTTTATCACTTCATCCCCCTCCCCCTCCCTCTTCAACACCCCATCCCGTTTCCCTTCTTCTTACCATACATCCTCTCTCTCTCTCTTCTCTCTCTCTCTCTCTCTCTCTCTTTTCTCTCTCTCTCTCTTCTCATCCATTTACACCCCTCCCCCTCCATGATGACTATCACCCTCTTTCTTTCTTCTTACCATCTCTTCCCATCTGATATTTTTACCTGAAAGAAATTTTTTTTAATAAATTTTTAGGAGAGTTTTATTGTGAGAAGTCCTCAAGGACTATCCCAAACATACAAAACACGTACATAGTCGGTTCTAATTTCACATGAAGAACAAATAATATAGACAGTTCCAATTCTACATGGACAACGTACATTATCAGCACCGATTTTTCTTCATGAGCAAAGTACAAAGCCGGATCCAACTTGATATGAAGAGAACAAAAAAGCCAGCTCCTAGTTTGGCACGATCCTAGTTCTCCTCCTCCGTTAACCCCCCCCCCCCACCCTCTTATTTCTCCGTATCTCTCCTCCAGCCACGAACATCCGGGTCCGCTTCGTACCTATAGAATAGGGTAAAACCACAAGAGAGTTGTGCCCCTTTCTTTCTGTGGGGACAAGTTGTCAGTGGCTGCAGAGACGTGTCTTTCGAAGAGGGACAGTCAGAATGGTCGTGCAAATACTGCTGCTGCTGCTGCTGCTGCTGCTGCTGCTAACTACCACTCCTGCTGCTGCTGCTGTTTTGCTGCTGCTGCAACTACTACTACTACTGCTACAACAACTGCTACATCTACTACTACTACTACTACTACTACTACTACTACTACTACTACTACTACTACTATTGTAGCCGCTGCTGCTTCTGCTACTGCTTTCGCCACCACCACCACCACCACCACTACTACAGCTACTTCTACTACTACTACTACTACTACTACTACTACTACTACTACTACTACTACTACTACTACTGCTGCTGCTGCTGCTGCTGCTGCTACGACTACTACTACCACTACATCAGATCAGACTGCTGCTGCTCCCCTTTTTGCTCCTGCTATTCCTTCTATTACTATTCCACTACGAGTACCGTCGCTGCAGCTTTTTTTGTGGAGAGAGAGAGAGAGAGAGAGAGAGAGAGAGAGAGAGAGGAGAGAGAGAGAGAGAGAGAGAGAGAGAGAGAGAGAGAGCGAGAGAGAGAGAGCGAGAGAGAGAGAGAGAGAGAGAGAGACAGAGAGAGAGAGAGAGAGAGAGAGAGAGAGAGAGAGAGAGAGAGAGAGAGAGAGAGAGAGAGAAGAGAGAGAGAGACCATCAAATTTGTTTTCATTTTTTTCTAAGTAGATTTCTCTGATAAGGTTTATTGAAATGTCATCAGCACCCAGAACATACAAAAACGTTACTAAAGAATCTTTAGGGGCAAAAGCCATAGTAAATCCATCTTTTTTCCTCTTCCTCCCCCTCTCTCCCCCCCCCCCTCCCTCCTCCCTCCCTCTTCTTTCTTTCTTTCGTTCTTTCTATCCTTCTTTCTTTCTTTCTTTCTTTCTTTCTTTCTTTCTTTCTTTCTCTTTCTTTCTTCCTCCTCCTCTTCTTCTGCCGTATCTCTCCTCCAGCCACGAACATTCGGGTCCGCTTCGTACTTTATAGAATAGGGTAAAATAACAAGAGAGTAGTGCCCCTTTCTTTCTGTGGGGGAAAATTTGTCAGTGGCTGCAGAGACGTGTCTTTCGAAGAGGGACAGTCAGAATGGTCGTGCAAATACTGCTGCTGCTGCTGCTGCTGCTAACTACTACTGCTGTTGCTGCAACTACTACTACTACTACTGCTACAACAACTGCTACATCTACTACTACTACTACTACTACTACTACTACTACTACTACTACTACTACTACTACTACTATTGTAGCTGCTGCTGCTTCTGCTACTGCTTCCGCCACCACCACCACCACCACCACTACTACAGCTACTTCTACTGCTACTACTACTACTACTGCTGCTGCTGCTGCTGCTGCTGCTGCTGCTGCTGCTGCTGCTGCTGCTGCTGCTACGACTACTACTACCACTACATCAGACTGCTGCTGCTCCCCTTTTTGCTCCTGCTGCTCCTTCTATTACTATTCTACTACGAGTACCGTCGCTGCAGCTTTTTGTGGAGAGAGAGAGAGAGAGAGAGAAGAGAGAGAGAGAGAGAGAGAGAGAGAGAGAGAGAGAGAGAGAGAGAGAGAGAGAGAGAGAGGAGAGAGAGAGAGAGAGAGAGACAGAGGCAGAGAACTCTCGGAACTCGGAAATGTTTAATTGCAAAGGCCACCGACCTATCTGCAATGAGGTCAAGAAACAAAAATGAAATGAAATCACACACACTGACGCTGTAGCATTTCTACTGATCACGCTCATTTACAAAACTTGCTCACACCAACTGTATAATCGTAAATTGTGTATACCGAAAGATACATACAAAATCACACCGTATGTAGCACTCACCCAGACTCGCACAGCTCGCACATACAATTTCACTCGCACTTACGGCAGAGAGAGAGAGAGAGAGAGAGAGAGAGAGAGAGAGAGAGAGAAGAGAGAGAAGAGAGAAGAGAGAGAGAGAGAGAGAGAGAGAGAGAGAGAGAGAGAGAGAGATGCGCACCATCAAAGTTGTTTCCATTTTTTTCTGAGAAGATTTCTCTGATAAGGTTTATTGAAATGTCATCATCATCCAGAACATACAAAAAAGTTACTAAAGAATCTTTAGGAGCAAAAGCCATAGTAAATCCATCTTTTTTCCTCTCCTCCCCTCTCCCCCCCCCCCACCTCCCTCCTCCTCCTCCCTCTTCTTTTTTTCTTTCGTTCCTTCTATCCTTCTTTCTTTCTGTCTTCTTTTTCTCTTTCTTTTTCCTCCTCTTCTTCTGCCTTAAATCTACGGGGAGTCATAGAAGCATCATACTCAAGAAAGTAAACCATGTTCTTCCAGTTCTGTTGATGATGTACCAAGTTCTGGGTCTCTGCACATATCTTCCCTATCCACTCTGCTCTATTGTCATTCCACCTTGTGTGTGTGTGTGTGTTTTTTTTTCCTTCCCTTCCGTCTCCCTCTTTCAACAGTTCCCTGAAGGATTGTCTTATCAAGGCCACTGGATCTTGTTGGATGGATGTACCACCGTAGTCTTCTTTATTTCTTCACTGATGTCAATGTAGTGTCGTATGGTTTTGCGTGCTGTCTGATGATTTGACGCTCTTGCTGATTGGTGTGTCTGATCATTAATATCTTTCAGTAAAATTTCATTTCTATGTTTCAGTTTCAGTTTCATCAAGGAGGCGTCACCGCGTGCGGACTAGTCCATATACGCTACACCGCATCCGCTAAGTTTTGAGACCACACTACGCATGATTTGAAGCTGATGGATAAATGAATTAACAACAAAGATGAGACAATTATTGAAGAAGAGGGTCTCGTGGCTACGACTCAGCGGATGTCTGACCTAAAATGTCAGACATCAAGCAAGTCAAGTCATTTCCATGACTTGATTCCTTCTTTCCAGATCAGCTATGAGGGCCCATGTCTCCCACGCGTGTTGGAAGATGGAATATACTATTGGCCGCTGGAGCTTAATCTTGTGTTTCATGGAGGTGTTCTTGTATCCTCCCCCGACGCAACCCCCCCCCCCCCCCCCCCCTCCGTTTCCTCTCCCATAATCCCCCTGGCCCCATGTCATTTCCGCCCACCGACCACATGGACGAAAACGGATGAGTCATTTTTCTTTCTCCTTTTTTCGTTCTTTGTTTGTACTGTCCCACATGTCAAATGTGATTTATTTTTTCGCCTGAAGAAGACCCAAGTGGTTGAAATGCATCGTGTCTTGTCATGTGCTTTGTTTGTCTATGTCATTGGCGGTAAGTTCTAAACAAACTCTATTCCTAATTTTGCTTCGATCGCCGCCATCAGTCACCCCATTTTGAAAGTAAGTTTGGTTATGCTTAGCGTTTATAGCCCACTTCGTCTTCAACACCACCAAGATCAACGTTTATTTTTCCGTTTATAATCCATTACATCTTCAACACCACCAAGATCAACGTTTATTTTTCCGTTTATAATCCATTACATCAACACAAACAAGATCAATGTTATGTTCTTTCCGTTGATAATCCACTTCGTCTTCGCTACAAAGAAACCAAATTTATCTTGTTACTTAAAGGACTTCATCTTGAGCGCTAAGAAGATACATATTTATCTCTTTTTTTTTTTCGTCTATAATCAACTTCGTCTTAAAGACGAACAACATAAATGCTTATTTTCTGTGCGTCTATAATCCACCTGTCCTTCACTCTTGTCAGATCAAAGTTGATCTTCTTTTCGTCCGTGATCGACTCTGTCTTCAACACGAACAAGATCGATCTGTATCTTCTCTGTTCATATTCGACTCTGTCTTCAACACGAACAACATCGATCTGTATCTTCTCTGTTCATATTCGACTCTCTGTCTTCAACACGAACAACATCGATCTGTATCTTCTCTGTTCATATTCGACTTCGTCTTCAACACGAACAACATCGATCTGTATCTTCTCTGTTCATATTCGACTTCGTCTTCAACACGAACAACACCGATCTGTATCTTCTCTGTTCATATTCGACTTCGTCTTCAACACGAACAACATCGATCTGTATCTTCTCTGTTTATATTCGACTCTGTCTTCAACACGGACAAGATCGATCTGTATTTTCTCTGTTCATATTCGACTCTGTCTTCAACACGAACAAGATCGATCTGTATCTTCTCTGTTCATATTCGACACTGTCTTCAACACGAACAAGATCGATCTGTATCTTCTCTGTTCATATTCGACTCTGTCTTCAACACAGACAAGGTCAATGTTCTCTTTCAGGGCTAGAGGTCAGAGAGTATCTTTTCTCATGATATACTGCCTTGTCTTTCTTTTTTCTTCCATCACCCCGCTCCCCTTCTATCGTACACACTCATCACCCATTCACTCACCCTGGGGTTTCTCTGCGGAATGTCCAGAGTCCTTTCATCCCCAGCTCGCCTCATCAGCCACTTGGACCTGAAGAAGAGGCTGTGCTACGGAATGCTCCCGCAGAACACTCCGTGGGACCAACCACTTGTACAGACGAGAGCTTCAAACCCAATGAACCCCTCATCCCAGCTGGGAAGCAGTCAGACTGTCGAAGAAGGAACATCCAAGATAAACAGTCTGTAAACTTGCTCCAATACTGGCCCACGCATATGGGCAGTTACATGACTGGGGAATGAGAGACCCAAATAAACACCCCGCAACACTTTCCCAGATGCTGGCCCACATAAAGGTGCAGCAGTTATACCATCGGGGAATGACCGGGCCAAATAAACAGTCTGTCAGCATCTGCTCCGGTTCTGGTGCTGGCATGCCAGGGAAAGCACTTACTCCACCACCCAAGCAGAAACAGCATTCCGAAATACGTTGTGTTACAATGGCGGCAAAGCATGCCGCTCTCTCAGTGTTTTCATGGCACACATTTTGTCCGCCAACACAGCCAGCACTCCAACGGAGAGTACTCGGCCGCCTGTGGAGAAGCTCAACAGTCCACAGGAGCAGAACTCTCCAAACCTCGTAACTACTGTGCCCAGTGTTTGTGAGACAACAGGTAAACACCACGGGACCCCACAGCGAACATAAACCAGTGCTCTAAGGGAGATCACTCAGCCTCGTGGGGAGAACGTTAACAGTCCAGAGGAGCAGAATTCCTCAAAACCTTGTACTCCGTGGTCCCGGCGCTCGGTGTGTTTGGGAGAGCAACAGGCAAACACCGCGGGAAATCATAGCGAGCTGTACTCGAAGAATCCAGGAGCTCAGTATACAGTATAAGTAGTATAGACAAATGAGCTGATACATCGCAGAAAAGTACGACATGTGTAAATAAGAGAGAGAGAGAGAGAAGAGAGAAGAGAGAGAGAGAGAGAGAGAGAGAGAGAGAGAGAGAGAGAGAGAGAGAGAGAGCGAGAGAGAGATTGATCGATTGATTGATTGGAGAGAGGAGAGAGAGAGAGAGAGAGAGAGAGAGAGAGAGAGAGAGAGAGAGAGAGAGAGAGAGAGAGAGAGAGAGAGAGAGAGAGAATCTGGAGCTTTTGTTTGTTTGTTGTTGTTTTTTTGGGGGGAGGCTGTTTTCATTTAATTAATATTCAGTGTACATGGGGCATATGCTATCTTTCAGGTACTGAGATCGAAAAGGTTTGCTTGGTTGTTTGGTGCTTTTGATTTTGTTTCTCTCTCTCTCTCTCTCCTCTCTCTCTCTCTCTCTCTCTCTCTCTCTCTCTCTCTCTCTCTCCTTTTTGCAATTTATATTCCTGCTCTGCTATTGTGTCAAGATGTTGCGAACGAAAGAAGTCTGGCCATCTGCAGATGGCCTTAAGGTTGGATTTCTGAACATTAACAGTTTGATTAATAAGTTATGCGACGTGTCTCGTGTTTTATATAATCATGGTAATTGTTTCCATTTATTTGGTTTTGCGGAAACAAGATTAACACACACCATATTTCTGACGCAGAATTATTTTTACCTGGTTATAACTTTGTTCAAAATGACCCTTCCAGACCAAGAGAAACAGGTTTACTTGTTTATGTTCACGAATCTATTAAATTTAATCGAGCCGCTTCGTTCGAAAAATATCATATAGAATCACTATGGATAGAGTTACAGTTTAAAACTTCCAAACCGATTCTCTTAGGCTTTATTTACAGAAACCCAGCAGAACATGCTGATTGGATAGATAACTTTAC
>CM031600.1:91988003-91998003 GCA_018398815.1 Conus ventricosus
GAGTGCGTGCGCGTGTGCATGCGCATAGCGCATGTGTGCTTGTGTTTTTAAGTGTATATGTGTGTGTGCGTGTGTGCATGCGTATGTGCGTGCTTGCGGGCGCATGTGCTCAGATGAGATATTCAAAACTTAAATGGAATACGTTTGCACACACATACATACACTCACACACACACACACACACACACACACACACACACACACACACACACACACACACACACGCACGCACACACACACACACACACACACACACACACACACACACACATACACACACACACACACACACACACACACACACACACACACACACACACACACACACACACACACTCACTGATTTACAATTTCAGTTGAGAATAATCCATCTTCGTCCATGCCCCTGTCCCCTTCTCCTCCCCCCCCCCCCCCCCACACTCTCTCTCTCTCCCCACACACAACTCCCCGTACTCCATCCTGCCCGCCTCTTTCCTGTTTAACTCCCCTTTCATCACTCTCTCCCACCCCTTTTCTTCCCCTTCCCTCCACCTTTCCATCCCTCATACTTTAGCACACCCCCCCCCCCGCCCACCACACTACCTCCTCCTTCCATAATTGCTTTTCGTTGAAGAGTTTTCCCTCAGCACTTGTTCTTAATTTGCTGTCCCAAGGACACGTCCTAGCCCTGCTCGCTCGCCCCCCTCCTCCCCACCCCCTATTTCTCCCACCCTTCCACGCTTTCTCTCGCTGATTCCAATCATGCAGTGTCGTTAAAACCTAGTCAGCATATACATAATCGAACAAAAACGACAGCTTTCTCTACCGATCACAGGGTAACTGACAGTATTCAGGAAATCTCGTCAGCCGATATTGTACGTTAAATTCATAAACTAAAGAGACAAGAATGGAAAAGAGATGCAGAGTTTGAGGAACTCGGTGTAATTCAGATTCTTTTCGCTTGACAATGATCTTTCTCTTCGATACAAACAAGATAACTGTTGGCATCTTCTTCCCCTGACAATATACATTATCTTCCATGCAAACAAAAGATGAATGCTGGCTTCTTCGTCTTCTGATTCTTCTTCTGGGGCTGGACTAGCTCAGTGGTAGAGCGCCGGGCTCGTGATCTTGGTGATCCTGAGGTTGCGGGTTCGAATCTCCGCCGGGCCGTTTCAGTATAGGGGGATTTTTCCCTCGGAGTTAACATTGGTTCTGACTCCATTTCCTAAATAATCTTTCGCATGAGACTATAACCCGAGGTTCCATGTGTGAACGCACGCATAACATCTTGCACACACGTAAAATCCCATCATCAACTTTCGGAAGACAAGGCCAGTTTGGCCGTTGGTATGGATGACACGTTACACATAGCATGCACCCTGCGTGAGAAATTGAAAGAATGAAGGAAGTACGGAAATTGAGTGAACGATATAGACTGAATGACACGGGAAACGACTGAATGAAACGCCGGCAGGCAGCTTTTCAGTCGGCACTACCCAGGTAAGCAGCCCGTTGTGTACACGTGAGTGTGGATTGTTAGCGCCTAGAACTTTTGGCAAGGCGCTTTTTAAATGCTCTATTATTATTTTTTTTATTATATTATTATAATTATGATTATTATTGTTATCATTATCATTATTATCATTACTATTATTATCATTTCTTCTTCTTCTCACTACAACTATTGCAACTACAGCCATATCATTTTAACTGTTCTCTAACTCTTCTCCATCTTCTTGTTCCGTTAGCATTGTTACCACCGTTACCACAATTGCTGTTATAACTGTTATTGGTATTGTTATCATATGACTATATAACCGCTCTTAGTCTCATCAGGATGTTAGTGTTAGTATTTCAGAAATGGTATTAATATCATTTTCTTTATTGTATTATCATTATTACTATTATAATTTTTGAACCCGTATTGTCTCCCCTTCAGCCCCGTTTCCATTCCATAGGCTTTTTGCACTCAATTTGAAGAATTAAGTGACTGTCTGTTGGTCCTTTGTTTTAAAATGTCTTCAATACCATTTGTCTTGCCTGAGGAAGACCAAATAGGACGAAACGCGCTGCGTTCGTTTTAACATTTGTTTAGTTTGTTTGGCAGCGCAATAATTGTATCTTTGCTCTGGTTTACATTTCCGACCGTGGTTACCCCACTGTGAAACTACAATAATGATGGTCTTTAAAGGCCAGAGGTTAAAAGACACTGTTTGTAAGTAGGAAGATGAAAAATAGAAACCACAAAACACCCATGAGATAATGGCAATATTTCGGTTTATTTCAACCTTTCTCAAGTCACACTGGCCAACTGACAAACATAAAACTTAAGATTTCTATTGTTGTGTCACTGAAAAAAATTAACTAGAAAAGAGTTCACTTAGAACGAAGTTCACTGGAAAAAAGGAGTTCACTGGAGGATGGGGGATGGAAGGGGACTTGTTGGAGGGCAGGAAAAAAAAGGAAGGGGGGAGAGGGGATAGGAGGGAAGGGTGAGGGTGTAGAGGGTGGAAAGCAAAGGGTGGGAAGAGGAGGGAAGGTGGTGAAATGAACTGGGAGGGGGGGGGGGGAGACAATAAAAGCAACAACAATCATAGTAACCACACTAACAATAATCATTACTATCACCCTCTCTCTCCACCATTGACCTGAGCAAATAAATAGATATGGGAGGGTAGAAAGGAAATTGAAAGTGAAGGGTGAGATGGGAAGTAGGTTCATCCCTCGTCCCAACCCACACAGCCCCCCCGCTCCCATGCATCCAACACAGTAACTTGCCTCTGATTGGTAGCCAGAATCTTGGGCATGCTTATCCTCAGACAGAGCTAACGGCTGCCTGTGGACCGCCATTTTGCGTCACGGGGCAGAACGTAATGAACAACATTCCAGTTCAGCACCGGCAGCGGTGCCAGACCGGCAGGAGAAGTCTGTTCCTATGGCATGCATACCTCCTCGTTACACAGGGGGACCACCACTGGGGCAGACAAGCCACCCCTCCCCCCACTCCTCACCCTGACCTCCTAGCTTCATTTCCCCTTTCTGCTTTGGCTTTGTCGTTCGTCGCCCCTGTTGTCTTCACTCACAAATCTTTTTTTTGTTTTTTGCTGTCCAACCTCTGCGCCACCTCAGGGGCAGTGCACCTACGCCGCTTATTCCGTCACCCCCCCCACAGCCACAGCCCGGTCGGCCCCGCCGCAGCCCGGCACCGGCAATCCACAGGGAGCAGTCAATGTCAAGTCGTCAAGAGGCAACCACCGGAGGAGACACTGCACTGCTGCCGAGTCACTGATCGATGAGAATGAGGATGATTAAGATGATGCTACGGATTTCCATTTCGGTCTGAGATTACATGACAGGGCTGTACTCTACGCTTCCTTTCATAACATATCCGGCGTCAACCAGGCCCGAGAGATACAGGGCACCTGCAGTGGTGGTCAGGAAATTTGAGCACACTCTCAGAAACGCATCCATTAAGTGGATGAAACTCGACTGTGTGGGCCCAGTCTTCCCAACTGAGTCCGCAGCAAACTCAACTCTGGGTAGAGCCGTTCGGGCAGAAAAACCCACATGACTCTGATGGGATTCGAACCCACGACCACCCAGCCAGGAGTCCGCGACGCTAACCACTTCGCCACGGCGGCTGGTTCACTCACCAATCTTATAGTTTTCAGTCATCCGCTCTGTGGTCAACTCCACAATGCTATAGTTTTCAGTCATTACTGTTGTATTCTTCACTTACCAGTGCTTTGCTCTTTACTCATGAACACAGTTGATTTCATTTTTGGGGTTTTTAATCTTGTTTGTCGTGGAGATCCTTCATGAGAACACAGGGACAGGAAAATGAGATAAACTTATTGTAGGACCCTGTGACTCATGGTTAGAGAAAGGGGTGGTGAAGAAAGGGGTGGGAGGAAGGAAAGAGGAGGTGAAGGAAGGTTGAAGTTGGGAGCTGCGGGGGGGGGGGGGGGGGGGGGGGCAGGAAAGGGAAAGAGATCCTAAATGTCCTATAAATCTGCGGAGAGAGAGGGACGAGGGGAGGGGGAAAATATGATAGGAATAAATCACTTGGGTGGAGGAGAGGAGAGAGAGAGAGAGAGAGAGAGAGAGAGAGAGAGAGAGAGAGAGAGAGAGGAGAGAGAGAGAGGAAATGTTTTACTCAATAAGGCCATGGTCCCTTCTAAAGGGTTTTACAATATTATACACACAATCATAAATTACAAAAACAGATTAAAACAGCATAAGAAAACCAAATAAATATAAACAATGACAGTACGCTGAGAAATATACATGGAAGTCTTATACCATTAATATGATGATTGTTTCTCTCTTTTCAGCGAGGTCAACTGTTCGCAGCTTAAAGCAAATAAACGTTCCTTGAGGTGATTATATCTTGACTTCCCATAATCACAAAAGTGCGGAGTGAACATGGATTTTTATAGAGTTTTCGTGGTTTGTTTTCCTTTTTTTTTTTATAATACACATTTGAATGCGTTATTTTCAAAAAATTAAAAAAACCCACAAACATACACAGAAAGAAGAAATGGGAAAAAAGGTGAAGGGCGAGTAGTGACGGAGTGGGTTAGGGAGTAGATTGGGAAGGGGGAAAAGTCAGGATCGATACAACAACAACAACAACAACAGCAATAATAACAATAACAATAATAATAACAACAACAACAATAATAATAATAATAATAATAATAATAATAATAATAATAACAACAACAGCAACAACAACAATAATAATAATGATAATATATCAATGATAATAATAATAATAATAATAATCATGATAATGATTATAACAATAGAATATAACAAAAATAGCAATGATAATAAATAATGGCAACAATGACATAAGCGACATGATCCCATGCTTTGGACGTATGTACACGTGAGCCTGAGAGGGTGAAATTTAAAGCTAGTCGTGACTTCGTGAGCTTGAGAGGGTGAAATTTAAAGGGTGAAATTTAAAGGGTGAAATTTAAAGCTAGTCGTGACTTTGATTTCTTTTCTGTTTGTTTCCATTGAAAGATTTACAAGATTTTTTTTTCTCTCCAGAAATAACTGTAAACGAGAGAATGGTTGCTTCTTATTTCCACTGGGTTCGAGTAAAGTTTGGATGACCATCGAGACAAAAGGTTACGCCATTGATAACCAGCTGAACAAAGATCATGGTGACATTTTGGTTCTCTCCCTTGTCAGCCTTTAAGTCAGTCTCCAGTCTTCCCCTATGTAAAAATGAGTCCCCTGCAGCTTATTCCTGGCATTAAGGGAGACTTCTTTATCTCTGTAAAAACAATGCATCGTCTAGTGATTGGATAGTCATGCTTTCGATTTATACAGTGAATTCTGTCAAATTTGATTTCTTTTGACAGTTCGAGTTTATAAATCAACACGTTTGTTACAAGTCGTTCACACTTCTCTCTGGTTTAGTTTCCTGGTCTCTGAATGCCGTAAAGTATGATTTTTTCTTTGAACGTCCCACCAAGTCATCCTCTTTCCATTCTGAACAATCTGCACATTCGCGCAGTATTTTTTTTTTTTAAATTCTATCCTTTCAAAGTTCCGTTCTCATATTTCAGATTGGCCATGACCTCTCATGACATCTCATGACCTCTCTTAGAGAAGTTGCTTCGTCTTGCAAACCAGTACACGTTCCTTTCACGTCTTTCAAATTGTCTTTCACCTCCTCAAACTTACAGGTTTACAGATCCATCTCCGTCGGCTTAGCACTGTATGTCGTTGATGGAGAAGAAGAGAACGAAAGAGAACCACCGCCACTTGTGCTTTGGTCTGCTGTTGGTTGGCGTTCTTCCAGCATGGGTCTGGCGCAAGGGTTCTGTTTGAAGCCTCCGCAGCTTTGCAGAAAAAAAACCGCCGGGGAATGAAATTGAGCCAGCAGCAAACTACAGCTACACCGCTCTGTGCACCGCACATTTTCAATGTCTGATTGAAGATAGTCTCTACAAAAAAACGGTAAAACATGCAAGAAATAAACGCCGGAACAAATCCACAACAAATGGCGCAGAAAAAACTCAATGCCACTTCTGGCATGATGACACTTAACCAGTCAACATTCCAGACTTGGTTCAGACAGGTAAAATTCCTCCTAGAAATCAGAGCTTCTGTCAGTTACTATTTACATTTTACATAACGGATGTGCATCCCCCCCTTCCAGAGAGAGAGAGAGAGAGAGAGAGAGAGAGAGAGAGAGAGAGAGAGAGAGAGGAGAGAGAGAGAGAGAGGAGAGAGAGAGAGAGAGAGAGAGAGAGGAGAGAGAGAGAGAGAAGAGAGAGAGAGAGAGAACGAAGTTCTTACGTAAAGAAGGTAGTGAAATAAGCATAAACTCTGTTTTTGTAACACACAACCCTTTTGAAGAGGTAGAGAAGTAAGCATAAACTCTGCTTTTATAACACACAACCCTTTGGCATTAGGGCGAGTGCATGCTATAAAATCTGGGCGCAATACAAATGCGCACTAGAAATAAATAAACCGAAAACAAAGGGATCAAAAAAGGGAAAGATAAGCCAAACACGAGGGGAAAGCATGCAAAAGATGAACAATCCGTCAGACAAAACAAAACATGAAATGCCTCCAGCCACCCAGAACCCTCCTCATCCCACACACTTCCACCTGACGCCACGTCTGTCACAACCTGCTCGATTCCAAGACCTATGAAGAAATAGAGCAAACGTTCTTCCTGCATATCCTCACCTCCCACATAACTCATAAGCACATACATACAATTATCAGGTAAAAGTGCTATGACAAACCACTAAAAAGAAGAGAGAGAGAGAGAGAGAGAGAGAGAGAGAGAGAGAGAGAGAGAGAGAGAGAGAGGAGAGAGTATATCAATGTGCAGTACTTTAAAGTGAATTATTCAAAGGGCTAAAAGAGAGAGAGAGAGAGAGAGAGAGAGAGAGAGAGAGAGAGAGAGAGAGAGAGAGAGAGAGAGAGAGAGAGAGAGAGAGAGAGAGAGAGAGAGAGAGAGAGAGAGAGACCTTTAAACAATTTACGTATAATTCAACAAGGACAACGACGACGATGACGACCACTATGATCACAACAACAACAACTACATCAACAACAACGACGACGACGACGACGACGACCACTACCACCACCACCCCACCACCACCACCACCACCACCACCGTCACCACCACCATCGCGACGACGACCACCACCACAACAATATAATGCAAGTGATTAGGATGTAAGTTATTGCCTTTGTGTCACGAGAAAGTGTTTAGATTCGCTTTGATGCAATGACCTAAAAAAAATGTATACTCCTGATTTTACCATTTTTAAAAAATGAAATAGTCCTTAGGGAAATTTTTAAAAGAGCCACTTGTTCCAGCAGGACAGAGCACTATACATAAGGCTTGACTTAAAGAGATCTGCTCTGAGGATTACACACATACTTGATGTATGGAGATCTGTGAGGAAAGGAAAAGATAATGGTAAAGATGGTGTAGGAGACAAAATAAAAGGCGCATCGTCAGTGTTTTTCCTCTTTCCATTTTCAAACTGCTTCTGAAACAAATCAAACCGATTAAAGTGAGCTGTCACGTGAACTGTCCGCCTGAACTCTTCTTTAAAATGAGGAAGAAACACCTCGACGGCAGAACAAACAATCACACAGTTTGTATATTGTTTATAGCTTGCCAAGCATGGAGGAGAGATGAGAGCTAAGTCAACCGAATTAGAATGAAACAGACAAACAAACTAATCAAACCAAGAAAGTTGAATTTCAGTGTCATGAAGAAGGCGTTACTGCGTGCTGACGAATCCATATACGCTGCGCTATTTCTACCGAGCCCTAAGATGAAAGACCGCGGAATTCACAGCTAGATGATTGGATGACTAAATCAGAAAAGGTGTGGGTACAAGGATTCAGGGACTACTCTTGGCACATAGCTGATCTTTGCAGTTAAACGCGTTGGCCAGGACTTAGGGAAAAGTCTCTCTCTCTCTCTCTCTCTCTCTCTCTCTCTCTCTCTCTCTCTCTCTCTCTCTCCACACACACACACACACACACCACACACACACACACACACACACACACACACACACACACACACACACGCACGCACGCACGCACGCACGCACGCACGCACGCACACACACACACACACACACACACACACACACACACACACACACACACACACACACACTCACACACAACACACGCACGCACGCACACATGCAAACACACGTGTGAGATTGATGGAAATGGATTACCATAGTCACACTTTATTTACCATTCCCTTCCTTCCTGCCCGACAGAGGGACACTTTGAGGCCAGGAACCATAACTCGCCACCATTAAGGGCACATTACTGACGTGGCCAATTTGTTGCTTTTGCAGATGAGAGAGAGATAGAGAGAGAGAGAGAGAGAGAGAGAGAGAGAGAGAGAGAGAGAGACAGACAGACAGACAGACAGACAGACAGACAGACAGAGACAGAGAGACAGAGAGACAGAGAGAGACAGAGACAGAGAGAAACAGAGTAGGCACCATATCACACAGACCAATGGAAAATTCACATTGGCATCTGCACTGACTTTGGGTCACGATACGTACCAAGCCTTCTTGACATCCACTTTATCTGGACTCACAGACAAAAATGGTCCCCTCCAACAACCGAAAGACAAGGCAAATGTAAAGTGGCACTGTTTTGTTACACGGTGAAAATGGACTTCCCTCTTGTGTCATATACTAGACATATTTTAAAAAGAATGGTCAGTGAGTCTGCCAAACCACACGGAGGCACACGAATGTTAAGACAAAGCACGACGTGTTGGCACCTCTGAGGTCTTCTTCAGGCAGGAACAATGTTCAGGAGAATAAAAACGAAGAACGAGCAGTCACTGATCTTGTCATATTCGGCGCAAGGTGGGCGTTCTTGCACCCATCCAGCGTCGAAAATGAGAAGACATCTTGCGCCGAATATGAGAAGACATCTTGCGCCGAATATGAGAAGATAAGCGGTTGCTCGTTCTTCGTATTCGTGTCCTGCGTGGAGAAAAACTTAGAAGTCGAAACGCGTCGTGTTTGTCTTGTCATTTGTTCGTGCCCGTTTGTTTGGCGGACTCACAAAAAATTCTTTTTGGCCGTCTGGCGGCCATTTTATTTGGGTGCCGAATACATGGAACGATAATTGACTCTTCTTTCTTTGTTCGTACTGTCCTAAGTGTTAAATGTTATCTGTTTTTGCCTGAAGAAGACCCAAGAGGTCGAAATGCATTGTGTCTTGTCCTGTGCTTTGTTTGTTAATGTCCTTGGCGGTAACTAACCCCCTCTGCTTCGAAATTTTTCTTTTTAAAACATTGTTTCAATTTCCGCTTGCAGTCACCTCACTTGGAAACTAATATACTAAACATGTCACAAACGACAAAAATACGCAGAGCCCTTGGACAGTATGTGAGCGAGTCACCATGAAGACCTGTAGACAGGCAGGACAGACAGGGATGACAGACCCGAGTGGACCGGGAAGAGTTTGGCTCCAAACCAGCACTTGCGCACAACTGTCAGATGGGAGATAACTGGTGCAGTGTTGTTGTTGTTTTTTTTATCACTGCAGCGCCTCCTGCTGGTTATGGGACCATGTAAGCAATGAAGAACGAGAGCTTTGTCTCTACCCATTTCCCTGGTATCAACCCGGTGAGCACACGTTCTTTATAGATCCATCGGCTCTGGAATCGTCAGGAAATAATCTGGGTTGGAGAAGATGGCAGTGGATTAAAACGACGTCATCGTGATGTCAATAGTTGTGACTGTGTTTAAGTGCGTTGTGCGTTAGTTATGCTATCCTTTATAACAGTGTTTATACGAAGTCATTCATTTTCTGTTGCAACAACTGAAGTATAAAGTCAAACATGTCACTCCGTTTAATTTATCAGCAAACGTGAATAGTCGACTTTATGTTGTTGTTAACATTGCCCCACAGTGGACCCGGACGTGACCACAGTGACCTCGTTGGTGCCCTCCAGGTCATAGTTCAAGGTCAC
>CM031600.1:92005503-92010503 GCA_018398815.1 Conus ventricosus
TTTCAGCGGGAGACAATGAACAACTATGCTGCAGCTATCTGAATGTTCATCATGGCATTTCAGCGGGAGACAATGAACAACTATGCTGCAGCGATCAGAATATTCATCATGGCGTTTCAGAAACACACAATGAACGACGGTGCTGCAGCTATCTGAATATTCATCATGGCATTTCAGGAACAGACGATGAATGACTGTGCTGCAGTTATCCGAATGTTCATCATGACATTCTAGAGACAGAAAATAAAGAGCTATACTGCAGCGATTGGAATCTTCATCAAGGCATTTCAGTGACAATGGGGGGTGTATTACTGTGCGTGTTTCCACTTCAGGTCTCCTGGTGCATGCAGGGTATGTCGGTGTTTCCTTACCCCCACCCCTTTCCCTCCTTGGATCTTCAACGTGCATCATCTGGGTGTCTGCCTGTGTGAACACAGGAAGTGGGGTCAGTCATGTCAGGCCTGTACACAGACCGATCTGGGAGGTGGAGAAACATGCCGCTCCACATTTCACACACCACGTAGTACCAGAACTTGAACCTACAACCCTAAGCGTTGTAACCACTGGACCAGCGCACGCACTGTCAATCCTGTACCAGCATTCCTTTTGGCCTCTGTGGGGGGACAGTGGAGGAAAGCGGCGTGAAGGATGGTGGACAAGGCGACAATGGGTTGGGTGAGGAAGTGATCCATCCACTGTCTCCCTTAATGACCCATTTCCATGCACGCATGCCAAGCCCAAAGACTGGAATTACAGCGTTCCCTCCTCCTGTCTGTTTCTGGGTCAGTGTGTCTGACCGATTGCCGCGCTTCCCCAACCTCCTGCTCCCGAGATTACAACCACCCAAGGGACAGGTCCCCCATGGTTTTTTTTGTCATCTCAGTCTCCACAAGGGGCTGATGACTCCATGTGAGGCACTGGCTAACTGCTGAAGGAAGTCTGTCACAAATACTTGAGGATTTCAATGAGCGGATGGCATGGATTAGTCCTCCAGGACAAACATCCGTTGAAGTCATGGCACTGGAAGGCACAATTCCGATGAACCGATGCTGGTGACTATGTGCGCACGAGATGGATTTTCCCTCACCAATACCCCCTTTCAGCGCACGTCTAGTTAAAAAATATATGGATTCATTCTCGCTCGGCGCGATTCCTTATGTTGGACTGAGTTATTGTCAGCCAGAAACAGGCGTCACGTGCATATGACATTTTGTGGGAGCGGGGAGGGAGAGGAGGTTGATTCCCGCCTGCTCCATAACAAGCTGCGCATGGTGAGGTAAAAATACTCACCGACAAGTTTCATGAGATTCATGGGAACCATCTCAGTGGCATGATCTAAGAGCGGAGGAAGCAAGACGATGAGCAAGTAGGATGTCCCAGTCTGGAAACGGTCGTGATATTACTACTTTGGGCCCCAGTCATTTCACAGGAAGTACTTATTCTGGATCGAGCCATTCTTGCAGTCGAAATGAGAAGTGATCAGGTATCACCCCTCGCTTGCTGGCATACATCCTTTGGCGTAGTTATCAATTGTGCTTGCTCATTGGAAACACGTCTCCAGCCCTCCTGGCTGTCCATCGTCCCTTACGTCTGCAGCGTCCAGCTAGGAGCTGAAAAGTGAAAGGCCCAAGGGACTTCCAAATAGTCCAGATGTCGTCTTGCTTCTTTTGTTATCTTGTCTGCATTTACTTTAATTTCTGTGCATCAGAACTGAGTGAATAAAAACAAACAACAAACAGACAAAAAAAACCACCCTGTCAAAAGCCTGATTTTCCGGCTATGACTTTCTTAGATTTTGTACAATTTCTTACCTTCCGTAAATGAAAAGTAAAGTTTTGATTTTTAAGATTTTATATACAACAACAGCAACACCACCACCACCATATCACCACCAACAATTACAACTACTACAACTGCTACTACTACTACTACTACTACTACTACTACTACCACTACTACCACTACTACTACTACTACTACTACTACTACTACTACTACTACTACTACTACTACAATGTAGGTGGGAACCAACATCTGCTTCAGACCTGTTCTTTCTCTACCACTAATGATTATTTCAGAACCTGAGAAGCAGGGAAGAAATCTATACCTATCAGACTGAATGAAAATGGAGAGGACAGGGATTTAGACATCTTCAGTGTCTACGATGTTTTGCACTACTTCTATTGAAAGACAGAGCGTCCGTAGTAAATATAAAAGAAACCCTGTGAGCCAGAGACTATCGATTAACCATAATAAGAGCGAGACTGCTCTGTGTCTGACGTCCCTGTAATGTTTGCAAGGCTCTTCTGTGTGGTGAACACTGTGTGCAACTACTATATCTATTTGTAACGTTTAAACCATGGACGATTTCCATTGGTGCCAGTCGGGGAAGGCTGCAGTTTTATACAGTCTGTGAGGAGGAGTTCTTCATGGAATCGGTTTCCCTTGTGTTTGACCAAGCCCATGCAGGAACTTACACGACCCTTTTATTATATTTTCACTCAGTCTGCGGGATGGAGGGTGTTAATCAATGGTAAATATTGCTGTCCTGCATAGTTTCTGATCATTTGTGCTTGCAGCGGAAGTTATAGCTGAGCCGTACTTTTTGATGTAAAGAATAACTAAAAATCCTTCTTTTGTAAATGTAATTGAGCGACATTTGCATTGTAGTAAACGCGTCTTCGTCAAATGCTTCCTGAAATGCAGAAACGTTTGGTTCAGGACAGATTAAGCAGAGTTTTCATGGCCTTGATGTTTTGTAATGAATTAATAATAGTGAGTTTGTGATTCAAACTTGTGAGAAATGATCACTGAATTGACTGTTTGCTGATAAAGTGTAAAGAACTAGTGACCATCGTTCTGCTGCCAACTCCGTGTCAGTGTCGTTTGATTGGGCGAGAAGGAACTGTATTTCAAACTACTTTTTCAACTCCCCTAATTCGTGTACACACCAAACACCCTGCACATGACATAGGGCAGCACAACAGCAGAAGGTATGAGAAATGAGGAATCCATGGTGGGAAAAGAAAGCTGAAGATCTAGAAATTGCAGCCAATACCAGTGACATAAATACACGCCACAGGAGCAGTGCTTTATTGAGGAACGTTTCCTTATATTTCGTTACGATTCAGGCTTCCTTCAGTCAGTGCTGCCGAGTTGGGATCCTCTTCAGAGGGCACATAAGGCCTCCTTGCGAAAGTTTGGCAGTGTCTGGAGTGGCGCTGTCTTTACCTGTCAACGGGTGCAGCTGACAGTAATGAGTGAGGCTGCAGGATGCACACAGCAGTTGCTTGATGGTGGCGTTTTGCCGGTGGGCTCTGCAGGCATGAAAGATGGGCTGGTATACCCGTGGGAACGTTCCATGGGGGTTCTGTCGTGTCACGTCCTGTGGCCATTACGCCATGGCATCTGCCAGGGAGTACTTATGTCCCTTGTGTCTTAACGAAATGTTCTGTGCTTGCCTGTACCATCTGTGAAGCGCTGGCTTCTAAGGGTGGTGCAGGATTGTTCCCAGCTGGTTGGTTCGGCAGTTGAGGACAGTACTTCTCTGGGTACTCGCACCTTTTCTTCTCTCTCTTCTTTATGGTTTCTATTCGGGATTTCCTCTTTATTCTCTCTCTATTACGCTTCCTCCAGACAGTCTTGTCCATTTGGTGTTGCCTCTTATTTCAGTGAAGCAGTTCGTTTGTCTTGTCTATTTGATGGCTCGGTCGAAATACGGAGAAAAAAGTCAAAGGGATTGGGTAACAACTGTGTTCATTTTAATAGGAAGTACATGTCTGTGTGCATACTACATGTTCACCACTTGTTTCAATCAGACAACAAACGAGAAGTATTTTTTTTCTGGGGTAAATCAGCTGTACCTCTTCAATCATCTTCTGCCTTCTGGTCGAGAAGGTTGTGTCAGCCAATTCTGCCAGCCTCCACCGACTCTCCCTGGATGCTATCCAGAAACCATCCAATCTCTCCCTCCCCTTCCCCAAGCTATCCCGATACATGCTATCAGGTAAACCATCCAGTCTCTCCATCCACACCCCCACCAAGTTATCACGAACCAGTCATTTTGAATACATGGACAAAAACAAAAAGCCAGGGGAAAGAAAGACCTTTGTCCTTCGTTATTCCTTTAAAACAGTGTCTTCTTAAACAGGTACAGCACCACCGCATACTATAGGAGCAGAAGGGATGCCAGGAAGGCGGCGTGCGTCTGACGGCTCCAAGAAAACGGCGGCACCCAAATCTCACAGACGCCGGTCAGCGGAGGGAGATGGCGGAGATAAGAAGACATGGTACTTTAGCCCTGCGCTCCTCCTCACAGTTCACACCGTAACACGCACACTGTCACTCCGCCACTTTTCAGCGTTCCATCACGCCCCTCGCGATGTCCCACAATGCCACGTGCTGTAGTCTTCCTTCCACAGACATTCTGCTTCCGCCTCCACGACGATCCATCAAAGCGCTCGCCGTGTCACCATGTGGGCACCATCTGTTACAACAGGTGCGTTCCAATGCCTGTTCCAAGCAATCTCCAGGAAGGTGACAGAATCTGGCAAATCAAAAATCGCCCGACAGATATTGGTACAAGTGAACAGAAGAGACAGAGATAACAAAGTGTACATAACCCAGTTTCTGCCAACTACTTTGTCTTTAAATCACACTTCACTTTCAAATTTAAAAAAGGATGTTGTCTCTAGGATCTAGGGTAAAAGGGGAAATCTTTTCTAATTATGATCAAACATTACTTTTTGCCCATGCACCATAACGATGCACTTCATATGACTGACAGTGATGTTTACTATAGTTCTGCATGTCATAGCTCCAAGGGATTTGACAGTTAGACACTATGAATGCTGCTCATTTCAGTGCTGGAACAATTCGCTTGTTCCTTCCATGGCAGCATGGTGTTTGTTCCTTCCATGGCAGCATGGCGTTTATTCCTTCCATGGCAGCATGGTGTCTGTTCCTTCCATGGCAGCATGGCGTTTACTTCCATGGCAGCA
>CM031600.1:92013003-92018003 GCA_018398815.1 Conus ventricosus
CTTGGTGCGTACATCACTAGTTTTAATGGCATTTGTCAGATCACAATGAATCCAAGCAACTGAGTCAGTACCACTGGAAAATTTGCACCTTTACCAAGCACTTGCTTGTATTAGAACTATTTCAATAAAATTCGTTTGACTTGCATATCCAGACATATTTGTAGTAAATATTGTGTCATTGTGAGCCGGAATAGCTCAGTTGGTAGAGCGCCTGACTCGTAATCTTGGTGATCCTGGGGTTGCGGGTTCGAACCTCCACCAGGGCGTTTCGGTGCAGGGGGATTTTTCCTCGGAGTTAACATTGGTTCTGACTCCATTTCCCATACAGTCCTTCGAATGAGACTATAAACCGAGGTTCCGTGTGTGAACGCATGCATAACATCTTGCACACACGTAAAATCCCATCACCAACTTTCGGAAGAGTAGGCCAGTTTGGCGGTTGGTATGGATGACACGTTACACATAGCATGCACCCTGCGTGAGAAATGGAAAGAATGAAGAAAGTAAGGAAAATGAGCGATCGATATTGAACGATACTGACTGGATGACACGAGAAACGACTGAATGAAGCGCCAGCTGGCAGCTCTTCAGTCGGCACTACCCAGGTAGGCAGCCCGTTGTGTAAACGAGTGTTGATTGTAAAGCGCTTAGAGCTTGGCCTATAGCCGAGAATAGGCGCTATATAAGTATTCATTATTATTATTATATTTATTATTTTCTAGAATGCCACAGCCTGGGGATGGAGCTTGTACTGGTTTATTTTGGGAGACTGCAGTGGTTGGGCTGAATGCCTAAAATCTATTGTGTGAAGAAGGGAGTTGTAGATGTTATTACAGGTGTCATGCTGCTAAAGAAGCAGCAAAAGAATTATTCCAGTACTGAAGTAAGCTGCATTCACAGACACTGACTGCCAAATTCACAACAACTATGACTTGCAGAACGATAGTAAACATTACTATCAGTCACATGCCGTAAACATTTTCTATGCATGGAGAAACATAATGTTTGATCATCATTTGAAAAGATTTCCTTTTTCACACCAGAGACAACATCCTTCCTTTTTCTAATTTGAAGGTAAAGCAGGTGTTAAACAGAAAGAAGTTGGGACACAAAATAGGTTGTGTATACTTTTGTTGTTAAATCGGTCTCTGTTGTTCACATGTATTTATATTTATCAGGCTGCCAGTGATTCGCCAAACTGCCAGGTTCCAAGTGATCGTTTGAACGCCATTGGAACGCACCTGTTAAAACAGATGGTGCCCACATGATGAAACGGCGAGCGCTTTGATGGATCGTCGTGGAGGCGGAAGCGGAATGTCTGTGGAAGGAAGACTACAGCACGTGGCATTGTGGGACATCGCGAGGGGCGTGATGGAACGCTGAAAAGTGGCGGAGTGACAGTGTGCGTGTTACGGTGTGAACTGTGAGGAGGAGCGCAGGGCTAAAGTACCATGTCTTCTTATCTCCGCCATCTCCTTCTGTTGAACGGCGTCTGTGAGATTCTGGTGTCGCCATTTTCTTGGAGCTTGCAAACGCAGGCCTTCTTCTTGGCTTTCGTTTTTTTTTATTTATTTTTTTTTTTTATAAAGTGCGGCACCTCTTCTGCATCTAAAATATGTGGTGGCACCATTCCCGTTTACGTAAGACAAAGTTTTGACAAAGGATAACGGTTTTTCTCTTCCCTTGGCTTTTTTTGGGTCTATATATTGGGAGTGACTAGTCATCTGATAACTTGCAGGGGGATAGGGGATGCGGATGAGGGAGACAGGATGGTTACATAATAGCATGTATTGGGAGAGATGCGGGAAGGGGTGGGGAGAGATGGGATGGCTTCTGGATAATGTGCAGGGAGAGTTGGAGGAGGATGGGAGAATGGGCTAAAACAACCTTCTCAACCAGAAGGCTGAAGATAACTGAAGCGATAAAGTTACCCCACAAAAACACATTTCTCGTCGAGTCATTTCTTACACATCGTCTGACCGAAGCAAGTGATGAAAATGTGGCAGGCACTCCAGACCAGTATTTCTTAGCAAACTTTCACTGCTGGTGCATTGTTTGACATTTTTCTCAGAATTGCAACCAGCCTTCACACTTAAAGCTTTGCAGAATAAGAGCCAACACAAAATTGGGAGTTCCTCCTGGCCCATTTAAACAACACTAGTACACAGTTGGCAGCAGAACAAAGGTCACTAGTTCTTAACACTTCTACCAATAAACAGTCAATGCAGTGATCATCTCTCATACATTTGCCACTACAAACTCATTGTATATAATTATTACAAAACAGAAAAGGACTTAACACTTTAAAAAAATCTTTCTTACTTATTACAAAACAGAAAGGGACTTAATACTTTTGTTAATCTTTCCTGAACAAAACACATTAGCGTTTCAGGAAGCATTTGAGAAAGACATTTTTACTACAGAACAAATGTATTCTTCAGTTAATTACAGTTACAAAAATGTCTTGAAGAAAATAATTCTTTGCAGTAAACAAGATTACCACTTAACTCTCACGTCCCCTGCAATTACAGTCAAGAGGAAACTGTACAGTACGGCAATATTTATCATTAATTAACACTCACAATCCCGCAGACGCAGTGCATATGAAAAAGGGCCTTGTAAGCTCCTGCATGGGCTTACTCAAATGTAAGGAAACTGATTCCCAGCAGAACTCCTTCTCACAGAGTACTGATACATCCCCGACTGACACCAATGGAAATTGCCCTTGATTTAAAAGTTACAAATAGATCCAGTCGTTGCATACAGTTCTTCACCACACGTGAAGAGCCTTGCAAACACTACATGGACGTCAGACACAGAGCAGTCTCGCTCTCATTATAGTTAATCAATATTCTCTGGTTCACAGGATTTCTTTTATGTTTACTAGCAACGCTCTACCTTTCAACAGAATTAGTGCAAAACATCGTAGACACTGAAGAGGTCTAAATCCCTGTCCTCTCCACTTTGATTCAGTCAGCAGTTGTATATCTCTTCCTTGCTTCTCAGGTGATAAAGACTCCCTCTTAGTAGAGAGAAAAAAAAAATCAGCAGCAAATACGGGTTCCCCACCTACATAGTAGTAGTAGTAGTAGTAGTACTAGTAGCAGTGCTAGTAGTAGTAGTAGTAGTAATAGTAGTAGTAGTAGTAGTAGTAGTAGCAGCAGCAGCAGCAGCAGCAGCAGTAGTAGCAGTCGTCGTAGTAGTGATGATGGTAGAACGGTGTGCGAGTCACAGCCAGAAAATGAGGGTTCAGACCAGTTTATTCCCACTCAATATTGATTCACAGAAATTAGAGTACATTCAGAAAAGATCGCAAAAGACACAAGTAGACTCTTGCACTTTCTCGAAGTCGCTTGGACCCTTCCCTTATTGGCTCCTTGCCAGACATTGCTGCCGTAGGGGACCATGGACAATCAGGAGGGCTGGAGATGTTGTTCCAACGATGCCTGACCCTCCTGCCTTCAGGGACAACGGAAAGCCAGAAGGGCTGAGGATTTTTCCACAATGATGCTTTGAACCAGCTGCCTCAAGTTATCAGGGCCAGCCAGCAGGGCCAGAGATGGTATCCCGATGATGCTAGAACGTGTTGCCCCAAGGGACCATGGACAGTGAGGAGGGCTGGAGAATTGCTCCAGTGAGCAAGCACAGTTGATAATTGCACGCACCAAAGGTTGTGTGCCAGCAAGACAGGGGTGTTACCTTAACACTTCTCATATTGCATGGGCGGCTCGATGCAGAATAAATGCTTCCCTTAGTATAGACTGGGGCGTAAAGTAATGCTACCCTGACCCTTTCCAGTCTGTGACATCGTGCTTGCTGATAGTCTTGCTTCATCTTCTTTCAGATCCTATCACTGAGATGGTTCCTATTAATCTTACGATCCTTCTTGGTGAGTTTGTTGGACTCATCAAGTGCATCCTGTTCCAGGTCTAATCAGCTTTCAACCTCCCAACCTTCGTCCCCCTCCCCGCCCTTATATCACACACAATGTCACATGCTCTTCGCATGCTTCAGGCAGACAATAACATAACCTGACATAAAGAATGGATCCATGTTTAAAAAAACAAAATTGACTGTGTTCTGAAAGAATGTGTTGTAGGTGGAGAATCCATGGTGTGCACACAGTCACGAGTATCAACCAGTTGGAATTGTACCGTCCAGTGCCATAATCCATGGTGTGCACACAGTCACGAGTATCAACCAGTTGGAACTGTACCGTCCAGTGCCATGACAACCAGAGACTTTGGCCAGAGGGACTAATCCATGCTTATTTGCTCATTTAAATCTTTGTGACGGACTTCTTTCAGCAGTTGGTCGGTGCCTTACCTGGAGTCATCAGCCCCTTGTAGAGAATGAGCAGACCAGCAGCCCTGAGGGTTATCTAGGGGGGTAGGCGGGGTGGGGGTGGGGTGGGGGTGGGGGGGGGGGGGTGGAGGCGGCAAGCGGTCAGATCCACTGACCCAGAAACAGAGAGGAGGGAACGCAACGCTCTAATTCCGGTCCTCCGGGCTTGGCATGCGTGCATGGAAATCGGTCAGTCGAGGCAGACAGCGGACTGATCACCTCCTCCCCCTAATCACAATTACCTTGCCCCCCCCCCCCTCCCTCCTCTCCCCGCCCCCCATTTCCTCTTCTCTCTCCCACTGCCCCAGAAGACAAAAACAGAACTCTATTACCGGACTGACAATAAGTGCGTCGGCCCGGTGGTTACGACACATGTTTCTCACAGAAGGTTGTAGGTTCGGGTCCCAGCAGTGTTTGATGTGAGAGATGTGGAGCGGCATGTTTCCCAGCTCCTTCTGTAGACAAGCCTGACAGTGAGTGAGCCGCCTTTCTTTGTTGACACAGGCAGACGATCAGATGATGCATGTTAAAGATCCCATGACCCATCAGAGTTCGGAGGGAAGGGGGGGGGGGGGGGGGGGTAAGGAAACACCGACGTACCCCGTACGCACCAGGAGACTTGAAGTGGATATAGACACAGGAGTACATCCCCTGCT
>CM031600.1:92032011-92034511 GCA_018398815.1 Conus ventricosus
CGGCCCTTTTTGAACGCAGATCGTCGTTCACACCACCGCATGCCCCTTTTGCCTCGACCCAAACCTGTGAACCTGCTTGATTTCTTTCCTACAGGCTTTGTGAATGCCCCTGCCTGTCTGCCTGGCACGTTTCGACCCCCGTGGTGTACGTGCGTCGCTATCCGATGCTCAGAAAAGAAGAGAGAGAGAGAGAGAAAAGAGGAAAGAGAGAGAGAGAGAGAGAGAGAGAGAAAGAGGAGAGAGAGAGGGAGAGAGAGAGAGAGAGGAGAGAGAGAGGAGAAGGAGAGAGAGAGAGAGGGGGAGGGAAGAGGAGAGGAAAGAGAGAGAGGGAGGGAAGAGGGAGAGAGAGAGGAGAGAGAAGAGAGGGAGAGAAGAGGAGAGAGAGAGAGAGAGAGAGAGAGAGGAGGAAGAGGAGGAGAGAGAGAGAGAGAGAGAGAGAGAGAGGGAAGAGGAGAGAGAGAGAGAGAAGAGAGGGGAAGAGGAGAGAGAGAGAGAAAAGAGGAGGGAGGGAGGGGAGAGAGAGGGGAGAGAGAGAGAAGAGGGAAGAGGAGAGAGGAAGAGGAGAAAGAGAGAGAGGGAAGAGGAGAGGAGAAGAGGGGAAAGAGGAGAGAGAGAGAGAGGGGGAGAGAGGAGAGGGGGAAGAGGAAAGAGAGAGAGAAGAGAGGGAAGAGGAGAGAGAGAGAGAGAGGAGAGGAGAGAGAGAGGAGAGAGGGGAGAAGAGAGAGGGAAGAGGAGAGAGAAGAGAGAAGAGGAGAGAAAAGAGAGAGAGAGGGAAGAGAAAAAGAGGGAAGAGAGGGAAGGAGAGAGAGAGAGAGGAAGAGGAGAGAGAGAGGGAAGAGGAGAGAGGAGAAGGGGAGAGAGAAAAGAGAGGGAAGGGGAGAGAGAGAGGGAAGAGGGAAGAGAGAGAGAGAGGAGAGAGAGAGAGGGAAGAGGAGAGAGAAGAGAGGAGAGAGAGAGAGAGGGGGAGAGAGAGAGGGAGAGGGAGAGAGAGAGAGAGGGAAAGAGAGAGAGAGAGAGGGAGAGGAGAGAGGAGAGAGAGGAGAGAGAGAGAGAGGGGAAGAGGAGAGAGAGAGGGAGAGGAGAGAGAGAGAGAGGGAAGAGAGAGAGAGAGAGAGAGAGAGAGAGAGGAAGAGAGAGGAGAGGAGAGAGAGAGAGGAGAGAGAGAGGAGAGAGAGAGAGAGGAGAAGAGAGAGGAGGAGAGAGAAGAGGGAGAGAGAGAGGAGAGGAAGAGAGAGAGGAGAGAGAGAGAGGAGAGAGAGAGAGAGGAGAGAGAGAGAGAGAGAGAGGAGAGAAGGAGAGAGAGGAGAGGAGAAGAGAGAGAGAGGAAGAGGAGAGAGAGAGAGGAGAGAGAGAGAGAGAGAGAAGAGAGAGAGAGGGAAGAGGAGAGGAGAGAGGGGGAAGAGGAGAGAGAGAGAGAGGAGAGAGAGAGGAGAGAGAGAGAGAGGAAAGAGGAGAGAGAGAGAGGAGATGAGAGAGAGAGAGAGAGAGGGAGGGAAGAGGAGAGAGAGAGAGAGGAGAGAGAGAGATAACAGCATATGGCAGAGAGAAGGGCAGGCAGCCCCCCCCTCTCCCCCCCCGCACCACACCACACCATACTCACTCACGCACGCGCGCATGCACGCATTAATGCACGCAACCATTGACGCACGCACGCAAATACGTATAAACGCACGCACCCACGGTTTCCAGTTCAGACAGACAGTGTGTTGATCATTAGTCATCGATCAGGATACACTAACAAACAGTTCGTTGCATTCAGAATGGCACACAGGCTCTGGCCATTGCCTCCTCTTCAACAGTTGTTGAACTGTGTACTTTGGAGACTCTGTATCCACCTTGATGTTCTCAGCTGCAAAGGATTTTCTGTTTGTTCTGTTAAATCTTTCCGCGCACGCGCACGTGCGCATAGACACAAACACGCGGGGCGCGTGCGCGCGCAAACACACACACACGCACGCACGCACGCACGCACGTACACGCGCACGGACGCAAACACACACCACACACACACACACACACACACACACACACACACACACACACACACACACACACAGAGAGTTAAAACGCCACTCAGAATACTAAAAGTGCTCAACCAAGCAGGGAGCGACATACCAGTTTAAAGTAAGATTTTTTTAAATCTTATTTTAAAACTGGTAATAATATATATATATATATAATATATATATATATATATGTGTGTGTGTGTGTGTGTGTGGTGTGTGTGTGTGTGTGTGTGTATGTTATATATATATAACTATATACATTCTCTCTCTCTCTCTCTCTCTCTCCTCTCTCTCTCTCTCTCTCTCTCTCTCACACACACAACACACACATACACACACACACACACACACACACACACACACACACACACACAACACACACACACACACTTACATTGCTGAACAATTAAGTAGTGGGGGAAAACAAGTGCAGGTTATCAATTCTTCTATCATTATAGTAATGACTTGGCAAAGATTTGAGTTTTTTTTTATTT
>CM031600.1:92039511-92052124 GCA_018398815.1 Conus ventricosus
TAAGCTTCAATATTCACGTTTTCAAAATCCTCCGCCTCTATTGTAAAATCACACTGGGATGCTAAAGCAACAGACACATGACCATGTACATCTGAAAAAAAAAAATGTTTGTTAAACAAATGTGCAGTGAAATTATCAACAACGTGAAATATATTTTATCAAACAATGATATAAGCTAGAACACTAGTAGCTTTGCATCTACCCCTAATCCCCTACACGGACAACTATAGTACGTGCATTTACGATTTAATGAGACAACAAGAGAGCATTACGAGCATTTTTCACTTCAGTATCTTTGGAATATTATGGTGATGTGCTGACTTTACCACCCCCCGCCCCCCCCCCCCCCCCCCCCCCCCCAAAAAAAAAAAAAAAAAAAAAAAACGAAAAAAAAATCATCATTATCTGCGAGAACTTCATGAACAAAACAAGACAGAGAGATTGTTCTAGCATTGAAATCCCCAAGCAAACAAATCAGTTCAAATTCCAATGATAAAACAAAATTTTCAAGAATGCTAAAAGCATTTGAGTTAAACTACAGAGAATTTTCTGGAGGGAAAATACACACAACCAACAAGTACCTCTTTTTTTTAACCCAAAAGATCAGGATTAACTTTGAAGAACAACACTCAGATCATATCATGAGCAACAAAATCATGACTAAGAATTGCGGTATGGACTGATTTTTATCTTTAGTTTCAGTCCAACTATATACTAAGCCAAGCTTTCTTTGACCTGAAACAGCTGTAGCCATTATAAATTTTTCGATCAGCTCGTCCACCCTCACCCCCCTCCTACCCCCACCCCTCTTCTCCTTACTTTTCTGTGGTCTTTCAGGCGCAGAGTGTCCTACTAACGCTGGTAAGTACAGCCTCGTAGATTGAAGTGATATCCACCGTAGGAGCACTTAGTCTGTCTGCATCCTGCTGTGTTTGGTCATCACCACCTTGTCTCCATCTCTGCCTCCCGGTACTGTTCTGCCTGTTGGTTATGCTCTTCTTATTTTCTGACGGCTGTTTGCCGGCACTGGAGAGAGATGAAACAAACTTGTTCAGTCTCCTGGTGCCATAGTTACTTGCCAGCTTACAAGTTGCCACGGGCATGGAAGATTGTGAGGTAATAGTTACCATGGTGCTCTAGATTGTCAGCCAATAGTTACCATGGCACAGTTAACTGTCAGATAAACGTTAAGATGGAACGGTAGATTGTCCGCTATAGCTACCATGGCACGGTAGATTGTCAGCTAATGGTTACCATGGCATGTTAGATTGTCAGCAAATAGTTACCATGGCACGGTAGATTGTCAGCTAATGGTTACCATGGCATGTTAGATTGTCAGCTAATAGTTACCATGGCACGGTAGATTGTCAGCTAATAGTTACCATGGCACGGTAGATTGTCAGCTAATAGTTACCATGGCACGGTAGATTGTCAGCTAATAGTTACCATGGCACGGTAGATTGTCAGCTAATGGTTACCATGGCACGGTAAATTGTCAGCTGATAGTCACCATGGCACAGTAGACTATCAGCTAAAGGTTGCCATGGCACGATAGATTGTCAGCTGATAGTTACCATGGCACCCTCCTTACGCCATCGTTCTGACGCAATCCTGTGACGACCGGAAGTGTCAGGGGCATTACAACCAATCTCAGCGTGTCCAGGGGCCTGTCTTTTATGCTGCAATGGTTGTTCTGTCCTGTGGCAACTGATCCATTATGACCCAGCCCACAGTAAAGGCCCTAAGGGGCCGTGAGTTTCTCCCCACAGGCTGCGAGCTGGGTTGTCAGCACAGATGGACAGCCTGGACATTGGAGAGACCGTGTGTCTGCATCTACACCGTGACAGTAACGGTAGTTCACTGACTGTCGAACAATGTGCTCATATCTGAAGCGTTACAGCAAAAGCAATTCGTTGACAAATCAAAGGTAAATTTGACACACTAGATGACAAACACACAGACATGTGCGTGCGTGCGCACGCACGCATGCACGCACGCACGCACGCATGCACGCACGCACGCACGCACACACACACACACACACACACACACACACACACACACACACACGTAGGAGCATAAACACGCGCGCGCACACTAGCACACAAACACAAAGACGCACACACGCACGCAGCATGCACGCATACACGCCAGCGCGCGCGCACACGCACACATACACACGCACACGCACGCACACACACACACACACACACACACACACACACACACACACACACACACACACACACACACACACACACACGGCTAAAATATAATATCCATAGAAGGGGATGGACCAGACCGTTTTGAGATACGAGTTCCTTGTCACTGCAACTAGTTGTTGTTGTTGTTGTTGTTGTTGTTGTTGTTGTTGTTGTTGTTGTTGTTGTTGTTGTTGTTGTTGTTGTTGCTGTTGTCGTCGTCGCCGTCGTCGTTGCCGTCATCGACGTTATATTTCGAAAGTTCATTGACTTTGATGGGAGTCGCCCTACACTTGTAGCTATGCTTCATTGACTCATATTTGTTTGTAGAATTGATCGACACAGTGTAATGTTTTCTCTGTCTGTCTGTCTGTCTGTCTGTCTGTCTGTCTGTCTGTCTGTCTGACTCTCTCTCTCTCTTCTCTCTCTCTCTCTCTCTCTCTCTCTCTTCTGAACTGGTTTTCTAATGGCTTGTCCTCTCTCTCTCTCCCTCCCTCTCTCTGTCTCTGAACTAGTTTTCTAGTGACTTATCCTCTCTCTCTCTCTCTCTCTCTCTCTCTCTCTCTCTCTCTCTCTCTCTCTCTCTCTCTCTCTCTGTGAACTGGTTTTCTAATGGCTTATCCTCTCTCTCTCTCTCTCTCTCTCTCTCTCTCTCTCTCTCTCTCTCTCTCTCTCTCTCTCTCTCTCTCTCTGAACTGGTTTTCTAATGGCTTATCCTCTCTCTCTCTCTCTCTCTCTCTCTCTCTCTCTCTCTCTCTCTCTCCTTCTCTCTCTCTCTCTCTCTCTCTCTCTCTCTCTCTCTCTCTCTCTCTCTGAACTGGTTTTCTAATGGCTTATCCCCCATCTCTCTCTCTCTCTCTCTCTCTCTCTCTCTCTCTCTCTCTCTCTCTCTCTCTCTCTCTCTCTCTCCCTCTCTCTCTGAACTGGTTTTCTAATGGCTTATCCCCCATCTCTCTCTCTCTCTCTCTCTCTCTCTCTCTCTCTCTCTCTCTCTCTCTCTCTCTCTCTCTCTCTCTCTCTCTCTCTCTCTCTCTCCTCTCTCTCTGAACTGGTTTTCTAATGGCTTGTACTTTGCGTGGCTCTTGGCATGGAGTACAAAAGACTTAGTAAAAAGATCAAGTATATAGTAATGATTGTTTTCACAAACCCGTTGCGTAACAAGGGTGTAAACCATAAAAATGAATGGTTCCTCTTGTGTCGTTTTGAGGCATAAATTACTTTGTGGTTGCTGACAATCAATAGTATAGATGAGATTGACCAGAACGCTGATCAAGCACAAAAGGCCTGAAGGTAAATAAAGACAAATGATGTGAACTAACCAACAACAACAGCATGTTCCACGAGTGCCAAGGAAATAAAGTCTTGACAACGAATTAAATTTTGTTTTTGATTATCCTGCTTAGATATGCAAATAAAGAAACAAACAAATGATAAGTAAATAAGTAACTAGATAAATTATATATATATATATATATATATAGAGAGAGAGAGAGAGAGAGAGAGAGAGAGAGAGAGATCAGTATATTTAAAATGCCTAAAACAATTTTTTAAGTGCTCAACCCCTTGGGGAGCAACATTAGTTAAAACAAGTTAAAAGAGGAATCTTAAACTATCTACAAATTTGTTTCAAGCGTGTTGCGCTGTCATCAAGATCCTGATGAACAAATAGATAAATAAATAAGTCTTAACAACGAAGGGCATTTCGATTTTAAATGTCCTGAGAGAACGGAGAAATGCAGGTTCTAGCTCACCGGTCTCAACCAGTTTCGACTGGGCGACTCTAGAACCTGCATTTCTCCGTTCTCTGACAAGTAAGACTTCAATAACCAAAAACGTAGCGTAGTAACGTAGGGGGAAAAGCAGCCGCGGCTAAACACGCCCCATAGAGTAACGTAGGGGAAAAGCAGCCGTGGCTGAACGCGCCTCATATACAAACGGTGGGGCAGGTAAGCCTTTAATTGCTAGTTGCCGGCCTACCTAAGGACTCTGCACTATCCGATTACTGCAGAGACCCGTTATGGTCGACACCTGATAACTTAATGAGGTGTCGGGTCTTATGAGTTGGCAAGGTGCAATAAGGATTCCCGCCTAGGGCAAAACAAATCTAAACATGTTTCTTGCATTTACCAACCATAAGCCAAGATTTAATCACGGGATAGTAAAAGGCGTCACATCCGCTCCCAGCCCAGTTGTTGACGTTGACAACCGACCCTAGCTGTCATTTTACATTGGAAGGCTGTGCTGTGCTGTGGTGCTTTTTCAGTGAGAAAAGTGTTTAATTTAACAAGGCGAAATTTCACAAATGTCTGAAGATAGTATTTCTTCAGAATTAGATAGAGAACTTCTTGAATCACAGGCTGCTCATCAAGAATTGTTAGATTATTCTAAGCAGGCAACTAGTTTAATTTTACCTGACATGGATCAAGCTTGCAATGTTCCATTACCCCTCCAACACCAACAGAATTGTGGACCGAAGAAGAAAAGAATGTACTTGAAGAGAACAGGCTATTTCATGAAGAAATGGCAAACATTGCTGAGAAGGCAAAAACAGTAGGCCCAATGAAACTACCAAAAAGGCCAAAACGAAAGATGGAAGATTTATTCAAAGAAAAACAAGGAAGAAAGAAACAGAGGGCAGAGCTTGATTCTCCAACAGATTTGCACAATTATCTTGTTGCAAATGAAGCTGACACCAGTACTGGCATATCAAGAAAAGCCTTTTTAGATTCTGTTCTTTTTGACCACTCAGCGGGCGAAAATGAAATTATAGAAAAACTGCAAAAAGGGATTAGAAATCTAAAAAGACAGAACGCCCAAACAATAATGTTTCATATTCAGTTTGGTCGGTTTCTGATTTTGTGCAAAAACTGGCAGGAGAAAGAAAGAAAAGAAGGAAGAATGAAAGAAACGTGGGCACAATGGTTTAAAAGAAAAAACAGGATATTCAGATGTTCACGTACGCAAGCTACGTACTCTTGCAAAAGTACTTCAACCATTTCCTCAGTTTTACAATATTGGTCTGCCAGTCAATTTCATCATGAATAAACTGAAGCAAATTGAAAACATGCTACAGATTGAAGAATACAGAAACTACTGGTCAAAAGTTCCAAATATCCCGGTTGACCTCAACTGTCACAGCCCTAGTCATACAATGTTTGTTTGTGTGGCGTTTTAGCAACAGTGCGCGCGACTGTAAGACCACTGCAGGCCTACCACTGACGTGGCTCTAAATATAGTACGTTCATGCATGAACGGTCGGGTTTGTTTAGAGGCAGGGTTGTGTGGCGTTTTAGCAACAGTGCGCGCGACTGTAAGACCACTGCAGGCCTACCACTGACGTGGCTCTAATATAGTACCGTTCATGCATGAACGGTACTATATTTAGAGCTGACTGCCTTGAATTTCCACCAAGCACTCCATGACTTTGTAATATTGCTGTGATTACTGGCTTCACTGCTTCGCTTCAACGTCCTGCTTCAACTTTTTTGGCTGCCTTCGGGCGGCCACAGAGTGTACTTTATTCAACTGTCTTGTTTATTAAATAAAGCTTTTGATAAATGCACTTGGTGGCTGCTTTGAATAATCTTCAGTTGACAGAGAGACCGACAGCCGTCTTGAATTTACGGCGCTTAAGCCCCAACCATAAAACCCTTTCCCATTTCCCTATGCAAGCACTTCCCTATTTTTTAAATGTTTGTGCGTGTGTGCTGTTATTGTTGTTGTTTTGTTGTTTTACTGATAATAACTATATTATATTCTGAACATTCGTTTCTTATAAATAATCAAAGGTGCGCGCACACACACGCACGCACGTCCCCCACCCCCACCCCCACCCCACGCACGCACACTCAAGTCATCCACAAGTTCTTAACTGAAGTTACCCCAAGTCACTTCTAAGTCATCCTCAAGTTCTTACTCAAGTTATTCTCAAGTTGTCCTCAAGTCATCCTTAAGTCATCCCAAGTCACCCCAGTCACTTCTAAGTTCTTAACTGAAGTCGTCCTCAAGTCATCCTCAAGTTCTTACTCAAGTTAACCTAAGATCATAACTAAGTCATCCTCTAAGTACAACCAAGTTCTTATTCAAGTTATCTTTGTCAAAAAAAAACAATACATTCTATGTTTTTGTCTTAAATAGTAGATGTCTAATATAGTACACACACGCCTCAAAAAACGCGTCATCGCTGAGAATATCTTGCTCAGCGTTCTCTGCGCAAGATCGGTCAGCATAGATCTTAATGAAGTTCTTACATCCGAAGCAACCGCATTGATTACAATTCTGGTCTATGGAAATGTCTTTTATAGACTCCATGTCTTTATTTATTGACACCATCATTTTATAATACGCCATGTTCTATTTTTATTAAAAAAATTTAAATTTAAGTTCTTAAAATATTATTCCATCTGAAATGGATCAAAATGATCTTTTGTTATTGGCGGTGCTGGCGTGCTGTTGTTTTTTGTATTTAGCGGTTCAGATTTTTTTGATTGCTTTTGTTTCGGCTGCCATTGTTTATATATTTTATAACAGTAATAACCGCCCCCAGCAGCAGCAAGGGCGCCAAAAATGGCAACAGTTTTAAGTTCATATTCCATGAAGACTTTGGCGCTGTAGGTCTTGAATCACATGGAGTTTTTATAGCTGGCATTGAATCAACTTGTTCTGGCGTTGGCGGTGTTATGTTTTCATTATGAGTTATATTCTGTAACATTAATTTTTTTTGTCTGTTCCACTCTGCTAATTTTCTTCCTGCTTTAACACGCCCAGGATGAGGATGCTTTTCACTGGTCTCCACCAGATTCAGTGTTTTCTGCTGATTTTCTGGCTTGGTTACTTTCTCCACCTGATTCAGCGTTTTCTGATTCTGCTGATTTTCTGGCTCGGTCATTTTGAAGGGAAATAAAATCTATATGATTAAAAGTTATTAATCCCATGATTAATGGCGATAACAATGTTCCAAATCTGTAGTATAGATCACACCCTAGAGACTCTAATGACTTTGTTAAAACTGGATCTTGCGTTAAATCATACGTAAGATCTTGTTTAGAATCAATGGGAGCAAATCTACTGACTAGTTTAGTGTACAAACTAAGAACCGTTTGCCCCACACTTTTCACCATTCTAGACCCCAACTGCGCTTCATACCTGTTATGATACTTTAAAATGTCTTGCGGTGACATCTGTTGAATCTGTTCTATGCTGAATTCAGTTCCGAGGAACTGTTTTGTTTTTCCACATACTGCCAAAGAAAACAGCCTTTCCTTTTTGGGCATAATAGCTTGGTCATCAACTTGGTCATTCATAAGTTCAGGAAGGTTTAGGCTGCCTTGTAGCTGTAGTAGATCATCACTGTTCATGTTTTTTATTAATTATAATTATTTTATTTTCTAAAAATGAGCACCGAAAAAACTGTTGCCAACCTTGTATACCATTCTGCTGTTATTGGAGGTCTAAGTGTAGGATACTCAATGCTTGGTAAAAGCTTGTTAAGAATTAAACCAGCAGATCTTGGCAAACTAGACTTTGAGGATTCAGCAAAGCTAATTGCTATCATTGCAGCTTCGTTTGCCACGAAAGATTTTCTAGTCAAGCAAGGAATAATTCCAGGGCAGTATAAATATGTAAATAAAAAATACATTTATAAAAATGGCTTCACTCGTAATGATGATAGGCGGCGCTGTGGTGAATGCGCTCGCTTTTAGCGGTAGTAATTACGCATTTAGTAAACTACGGGATGAAGGCGAGAGAAAAAGACATAACAAAGCTGTGGAGCAACTAGCTGCAGCACAAGATCACTATGAAAAGCAGAGAATTGAGCAGTTAGATTTTATTAATAACACACTGAAAAAACAGGGCATGCAGCTTACACATTTAAAGATGTTGACCAGGCAATAAAAGAATATTATCTTGTAACAGGCAAACCAATCGAAACATTGCCCCCACCAAAATTCAGTGACTTTTATCAACCATCAGAAAAACAAAAGATGCAAGAAATCGCGTTTATTGCCGTTGGTATGACCCTTGTGTATTTTGTTGCGCATAATATTGGCTGAATAAAAAATGAACAAAATCTATTATTCGCCCAAAGGATATTGGAAGGGAATCACAGCAATCAAAAAGCTAAGCCAAGCAGCGGGAGTCAGTGAACAAACAGCAAAAGAATGGTTATCTAAACAAGCGATTTGGCAAATTTATTTACCTGCACCCAAACGAATACAGAGACCACACTTTGTGAATACAATACCGAACGACACCCATCAAATGGATCTTCTATATTTACCCTCTGGTACGATTAGACGAAAAAGATTTAAGTACGCACTCACAGTCATTGACATAGCTTCAAGATACAAAGATGCGGAACCATTAACACAAAAGAGTGCTTCTGCTGTTGCTGTTGCCATACAACTGATATATCAACGAGGCCCTTTAACTTATCCTCGCATGATTCAAGTCGATGATGGAAAAGAATTTAAAGGGCAAGTGAATCAATTATTGTTGAAACATAGAGTTACCATTAAAAGAGGCATTCCAGGAGTTCACAGATCACAAGCTTTAGTCGAAAACTTTAACAAACAGTTAGCGAAAGACTTTTCTCCTACCAGTATCACAGAGAGCTGATTGACAATTCTCGCAACACAGAATGGGTTAGAAGACTGCCCTCAGTTTTGCGCGCAATGAATAATGAAGAATTTAAAGGGTTAAAACCAGTACAAGCAATCAAAAAACAAACAATAGATGCTGCTGAAGAGCCTTCATCCAGCAAACTATTACCGTTTGGTTTGAAAGTAAGGTACCTTTATTTACCGGGGGAAGCAGAAGGGGACACTCGCATCAGGGCAACGATTCAGTTTGGAGTGTTGATCCATATGAAATAAAAAGAATTGTAAAAATGAATCCGCCCGTGTATTATTTACGAGAAACTGACACAACAAAACAACCAGCTCCTCAAAGATCTTTTGTGAAAGAAGAACTACAGATAATCCCTCCAGACACAGTTCCAGTTGCTTAGTTAATTTACGTAAATATATTTGAGTTTAAAATGGAAGCTCAGAAGGAAGCGCAGAATGAAACAGAATGGTAAAGGAAGAGACCTTGAAAATGATACGGGAATCATTAATGCATTTTATGCGTGTAATGCTATTAAGGAAACATTTTAGGGGATTAATCAATGCATGCTAAATCATTTAGATCACCTACAATCCAAAAACCCAAATTGGGAAAAAGAATATCTTGAAATAATAAAAAAAATTTGAACGCGTCAAGCAAACATGAGAAAAGATTTAAATGAATTGGATGAAGCTATGATTGATCTTATAATAAAAGTTGATGAAAAATATAAACCCCCCTGTTTATGCGGTCCTCCAATGCCCGATTGCATATGAAAACTCCGGATTAACAAACACACGTTTTGTGTTTGTTCTATCTAACGACTTCTTTGTTAAACTGTTGTGTTGATCTCATGTAGATTAGATCGTAGTTTTACGTTGTCATGATGAAAGTCTTATTGCCAAAACAATGCTTCTTTGTAGTTGTCATGTGATATGTTTGACTGCACAACACTGCGAGATATTCCTTTGCTTTCTTAATGATTTTCTCCTGGCTCGAAAATATGTACATTTTCGACCTTAAACAATAAACTCCTTAATCACCCTCCAGATAATTCATCCTTCATCTTTCCTAAAACCTTCTTGTTAGTAATTGAATGTAAAGGCGAGTCTTTAGGGTAATCAGATGTATCATACCATCCCGCATGTCCTTTAGCCACTTCGGTTTCCATGTCTTTATAGATGTCTTCAGTAGGGATATCTATAACAAACTATCTGTATCTGTGTAAAGTACTCTGGACTCTGGATACACGGGTTTAAAGTAGTCATAAAGAAATTCTAACATCAAAAGCTTTGATAATTCTAAAACGGTAAACCCGATAAAAACAGGTTTGTCCAATTTGACTTTCTTTTTTTTCACCATTATGCAAAAAGGTGATCATGAAATCTTCTAAAGTCCTGATAATTTGGTTTTGAAGTCAGCTTAATTGCTTCATTCTCTCTGGTGACTAATCTGACATCTTTGCGCTTGTGCGGATTCTCCATAGTCTTTCCGAAACAGCTGTTGTTCATCAACTTGAAAAAGTCTTTTTCTGAAGCATCTGTGGATTTGGTTCTGAGATCAGTGTTCTTCATGATGTATGGTTTCATGAACTGTTCTTGATCAAAAGCAATTATGCGATGAACAGCTGTCAACTTCAAACCATGTCTTAAATAAATTGTAGAAGTCTGTAATGACAGACATAATTTTTTTTGCCTCGAAGATTAGGCACAAGTTTAGGCGGTTCTCTTGGATCCATCTTTAGACTTTCTGCTGCTAATGGATAGTCATTATGCAGGTCATGGAGTTCATGAGGATATTCTAAATCAACTTCTAGAATGTATCCACGCTGTTGATCTGGCGTCAAACTGCTCAACCACTTTAATGCTTTTTGAATATTATTCGTACCTGTGTGCATTTTAAAGTTGCGTAACGGAAGTGATTGCGCCATTGCCCAACCATACAGATTGTTTGCATCTAAATACATGAGATAGTTAGACCTTTTACTCGGATCATAGTCGTCCAAGTATTTGTTGTTTGCTTTACAGTAATGATGCGACGCCATACTAATTCCTCCACGCAATCCGTTTTCAATCATCTGAATCATTGGTAGGTCAGACAATAAATCAATCTGTACTCCAGTAAACTTTAAGAAAGCGTCCCAACTCATCCCGGGCGCAGAAATGTAATGCGCAGGATCTAGGCTATAATGTTTCATGCAGGTCTTTCTATAATTTTCAAAGACGTCCGCCAACAAAACATGTATCAGCCATCAAGTAGGAGTCATGATAGTCTCCCATCGTTTTACACTCTAACTTTTGCCACGCATCTTGAGCATGCTGGTAATCAGAATCACTGATGTCCTTTCCTCTAAGACTAGAAAAGAACGCGCCTTTAGGAGGAAGTGTATCTTCGTCAAACCTTTCCAACTGTTCATGTACTCATAAGGGTAAACACCCTTTCTAACAAGTGTTGGGTCAAAATATTCTTCCGTTATTGGGCAGGACTTTAAGGACATAGCCAGTGATCTCTAATGAACCCATCATGTGTTGCATAGAGTCATAAAAAGACATGTTATTTAAAGTGAAACACATGTACTTTTCTGATGACTGTGCAATGCATGACACCCTGAAGGCGTCGTTTACTGCTCGCATTATAAGGTGAGAGTCGTAACTCGCAAGTTGTGAAGAATACAGGCAGCTTCCATGTCTTAGGATCAAACTTTAGTTGAAGATTGCATTTACTGTGCGCTGCTCCTCTAAACTTTCCACTAATGTGATCATGGTCTCTTACTTTTGGATTGGCTTCCTCATGTTAGACATTAGTTCTAAACCACAAATCCAACATGTGTGGCTGATTTATACTGTTGTTGGTCTTTGGGCATCATTATGATTTCAGATAAGTTTAGATTATTAGAACAGTCATTACGCACTTTCTGCATGCGTTCTAAGAGTATTCTGCAGCATTTGGCCTCTTATAATTCTGGCTTTGAATGAACGCCATCCGACCTGACAATAATGAAGGCAATGAACAAATCTGATGATTACTCATTAAGACTGTTTTTCGAATGTTTTTGTGGCGCTGGCCTTCATAAGGAACAATGAGTGATTCGAAGTCTGCGTAAACAAATATGGAGAATTTTGCATCGTTTCCAGTTCTTAAACTAACTTTAGATCCGGGTGGGGGCCGTAATTAGTTCCGTATTACAGTCAACTGGGTTAATACAATGTTTTATATGTTCACTCGCGGCTTGCACAGATGGAATTCTTGTTAAACATTTTCTGCAGAATTCTTGCTTAAGTCCTTGCTTTGAAGTATGCCGCAATAATCTACTCATTGTGCGTATCAATGTGTAATGTGGTAGCCCCGCTGGCGAAAACATCAGAAGTAAGTCGACATGATTTTTGTCTGGCTCGCCAATCGTTGGACTGTTCTTGGACACTTTAATCGGCTGTAGATTTGTTTCTTCATCCATGTGTAGACATTAACAGTTATTGGTTTGTTTTGTTCTTCAAACTGATCAATTGATCTACACTAACAGGAAAGGACACCCCACTAAGTTAAGATCATTGATGTAAGGGTGATAATTAGACACTCTCTCTGCGTTTTTGCGGGCGTGATGCAGCCTTGCGAGAACACACCACATAAAACATTTGTCGTCTGAATTCCTTATGTTTAGAACTGCTCTTTTTGCGACTAATGTGGGGGGTAGCGGAATGTAAGCCTTGCTACAATCGGTGCATACTTAGCCTGTTTTAATCTGATCTCTAAAACTTCGCCTCTGACCAACCAGAGCTCTCATTTGGCTTCTTCAGGGCGCGTCAATG
>CM031600.1:92052224-92057224 GCA_018398815.1 Conus ventricosus
ACAATAAATAACATTAAGTAGTGGGAAAACAGTGCAGGCTAACAATTCACAGAGAGAGAGAGAGAGAGAGAGAGAGAGAGAGAGGAGAGAGAGAGAGAGAGAGAGAGAGAGAGAGAGAGACAGACAGACAGACAGAGAGAGTGAGAGAGAGAGAGTGAGAGAGACAGACAGACAGACAGACGGAGACGGAGACAGACAGACAGACAGACAGATAGACAGACAGACAGACAGACAGACAAGCACAAACACACGTGCGCGCACACACACACACACACACACACACACACACAGAGAGAGAGAGAGAGAGAGAGAGAGAGAGAGAGAGAGAGAGAGAAAGAGAAAGAGAGAGAGAAAGAAACAGACACACAGACACACAGACAGATAGAGAGACAGGGACAAAGATATATATATATATATATATATATATATATATTATATATATATATATATATATATAGATCAGTATATTTAAAATGCCTAAAACAATTTTTTTTAAGTGCTCAACCCCTTGGGGAGCAACATTAGTTAAAACAAGTTAAAAGAGGAATCTTAAAACTATCACACTATCCTATCATAGTTTTAAGATTCCTCTTTTAACTTGTTTTAACTATATATATATATATATATATATATATATATATATATTATATATATATATATATATATATATATCTATATATATATATATATCTTTGTCCCTGTCTCTTTGTCCCTGTCTAGAGAGAGAGAGAGAGAGAGAGAGAGAGAGAGAAGAGAGAGAGAGAGAGAGAGAGTCTGACAGGCAGACAGACAGACACACAAAGAGCGACAGAGGCAGAGAAACAGAGAGAGAGAGAGACACACACACATCCCCACATTCACCCCATTCACACCACCCACCCGCCAACCTCCCAACTCACCTGATAGAACTCCACGATCTTGCAGAGTGTCCTCCCCAGGAACCACGTCTCCCAGATGGTCTGGACGAAGCTGGGCGGCATGCAGACCAGCACGGCCAGGAAGTCGGCCAAGGCCAGGTTGGTCAGCAGCACGTTGGTGGTGGACCTCAGGTGGGCGTTCCGCACTACAGCCCACACCACCAACCCGTTGCCCACGAGACCCAGCAGGAAGCAGAGTAGATAGAGCGCCAGAAAGATCCACTCGGTGACCGTGGGCCGCAGGAAGGCCCAGATCTCGTCCTTCAAGTGCTGTTCAGACACGTAACACTGGTTGCTGGCCGCGTGGTAGAACATGCACCTGCTCATGTTGATTGAGAGCTGGGTGTTGTTGGCGCTGACATTGATGGGCATAGGATGATAGGTTCTTTTGGTAGTCATGGTGAAGAGAGCAGGAGTGGGAGAGGGGGAGAGGAAGTGTTGAGAAGTCACCTGACAGATCCTTGCAATGCCGTTTCACCGGGGTGTAATCAAACCCTTTCCCTGAACAGTTGAATGAACTCGAGTTGAAGACAGGCGATCAGAATCCGGGTCAGAAATGACCGCTAGGCATTACTCAAAAGAGTAAGTTTGAAACACAAAAAATGGAGTTTGGCGCGTGTTTTGTTAGGTTTACTGAAGGCGCTTGTCTCGTTTGGTTTATCAAAGGGGCGTATCAGATTGGTTCCTTACACTCACACAGTATGGTCCATTACAAGCGCGTGATGAATTGGATGTCTAAGAGGCGAACGCCTATGTGGTTCATTACAGGTGCATGTCCAGTTTAGGTGCTTGTGCAGTCTCCCTATGAAAGGCGAATACCTAGTTTGTTCATGGAAGGCTCATGTCGTGCTTGGTTCATCATTAAAGATGCATATCTATTTTGGTTAATTCCAGGTGCGTGTTTAGTTTAGTACTTTAAAGGTGCATGTCCAGTTCAGTTCATTAAAGGAGCATATCTGGTTTAGTTCATTAAAGGTGCATGTCTAGTTTAGTTCATTAAAGGCGCATGTCTAGTTTGGTTCATTAAAGGCGCCATGTCTAATGTATTCAATTATAGATTCATGTCTAGTTTAGTTCATTAAAGGTGCCTGTCTAGTTTAGTTCATTAAAGGAGCATATCTGGTTTAGTTCATTAAAGGTGCATGTCTGGTTTAGTTCATTAAAGGTGCATGTCTGGTTTAGTTCATTAAAGGTGCATGTCTAGTTTAGTTCATTAAAGGTGCATGTCTAGTTTAGTTCATTAAAGGTGCATGTCTGGTTTAGTTCATTATAGGAGCATGTCTAGTTTGGTTCATTGAAGGCGCCATGTCTAATGTATTCAATTATAGATTCATGTCTAGTTTTAGTTCATTAAAGGTGCCTGTCTGGAATATAACCTGTTTCTAGCGTCAGTTCTTTTTGGTCCTGAAGCGGCTAGCTTCATCCTAGATGTTAATCTCCGGTTACTTCGAGCAACATAAAGGACAACAGCTGTTGTTTCAATCCTCAAGCTTTTTGTCTCAGTACCTTTCCAGATCTAGCGTCCCTTGACTCACGAAGAATAAAAACGGCTGCTGAACTTAAATTTGATTATTAGTTTGTTTGTTTCATAGACATTTAAACTGAGGATTTACAGTATTCCAGATGAACACAATTTCATTCTATTTGAACTGAGGTAGGCCAACGTTCTGTATTATTCGTTGATGTGCAGACTTGTCTGAGAAGTGGTAGCATCGCCAAAATGTGTGAAAAAGAAAAAAAGAATATATGATCAATGTTTAAAACTGACTTGGTTGAAGTCAATATTTCTGTTCAACAACATTTCCCTGATATGATTCTTTCATTTAAAACGAAGAATGTAATTGATGTACTTTGCAGGCGACTCAAAGGGGAATAAATGGAATGCTTTCTAGCCCTCGTTGTTTGAACTTTTCACGGGAAACATCAGCATGAATGAGGTAGATATACAAAAATTAAAAAAAAAGAAGGAAACAAAACCTCACGACATCATCCTAAACACAAAACACCCGCACTCGCTTTAGGAAACGATCCACTAAAAGAGCTGAATTCATTGCCCCTGTTTTATATGGAATCCCAAGTGATTGTCCTTGTTCATTATTTATTGCCAAGCCACTGGTGTTTATTGGGATCGCCACATAAAGAACAAGAGGATTATAATTAGTTGGGGTGCAGCAAAAGAAAATGTAATAAATAAATATATAAAAAATTAAAAAAACAAACAAACATACAAACAAAACAAAAAACCCCAACCAGTGGCAGCCCGAGTGAAGCTGGCACTTTATTGCACTGAACTATACCCGTTCTTTCTGTTGAGTGGCGGTAAGGAGAGCGAAGTCAGGAGGACGGGCTACAGTTTTTCAAGAACTCTCAAAGGTGATCGTCTTCTGAAAAGAATGGACAGGAGGAGATTAAAGCCGGCTGTCGGAAGGAGAGAGAGAGAGAGATGGGTCTCTTCCCACTCTGCCAGCAGAGAAAATGGAGAGACTGGCGAGAGACGTCCTCGTGGATGACACGCAATAGGCTTATATCACAAGTGGAATTTGCACGTCACAGATGGAGTGCTGGCTCTCAGCCGAAGGAGAGTTGTCATCGTCAGCACTTTATATGACATGAGCAGAGTCTGACGTCACGAGGCGTGCTCGGTTGATGTCAGTAAACGGATGAAATTGGACTCTTCTTATGGCCTCGCTACAATGACGTCATCAATGCGGAGAACGGTTTTTTTTTTAGTGTCTCTCTGTCCACTCACAGTCAGTAGATGGGGACAACACTGCTAAACGCGTCGACAAGAGTCTGTGTCAGCACTTCACAATAAACCTTCTTTTCCTTAACTACAGTCAGTGTCAGCACTTCACCATCAGCCTTCTTTTCCTTAACTACAGTCTGTATCAGCACTTCACCATCAGCTCTTTTTCCTTAACTACAGTCAGTGTCAGCACTTCAGAACCAGCCTTCTTTTCCTTAACTACAGTCTGTATCAGCACTTCACAATCAGCCTTCTTTTCCCTAACTACAGTCTGTATCAGCACTTTACCATCAGCCTTCTTTTTCTTAACTACAGTCAGTGTCAGCACTTTACCATCAACCTTCTTTTCCTAAACTACAGTCTGTTTCAGCACTTCACCATCAGCCTTCTTTTCCTAAACTACAGTCTGTGTGCTAGCACTTCACAATCAGCCTTCTTTTCCCTAACTACAGTCTGTATGAGCACTTCACCATCAGCCTTCTTTATCTTAACTACAGTCAGTGTCAGCACTTCACCATCAGCCTTCTTTTCCTAAACTACAGTCTGTGTCAACACTTCACCATTAGTCTTTTCCCCCCTAACTACAGTTCATGCTAGCATTCACACCGACTTTCTTTTCCTGCACTACAGTCCAATTGAGCTGTTTTCGGAACGTTACCTGAGCCTGAGGAAGATGACTGGGTTCTGTTTAACTAACATGTACACATACACATGATGGGGCGGGTTTCATCCTATTTTCTTACTACGCATTTGAAGTTATATCCCAAATCCGTTTTTGTCAATGCATGACGCCATTGTTCGGTGACAAATCTCAATCCACAACAAATAATGTCACAAGTCATAATCGCACACAGGCCAAAGTGAGAGAGAGATGAGGGGAATAGGCAATAGTGTGTCACAGCACGTCACAGCGACAAACTAAGACATGACGTATGGATCTGTGACGTCACAGATGAAAGACGTGGGGGGGGGGGGGGGGGGTTTGTAGTGTCCCAGTGACGTCACACAGGAGCAGGGGCAGGATCAGGATCTGATGAGGAGACAAGGCTGGGTGACGACGGTCATGTCTAGGATGCGTGATGTCTACGACTGTTCCGCGGATCAGACTTTGTCAGTGCAGCTGGATCTGCAAAACAGAACATTGGTGCCAATGGTTAGGTTTTTGAAGCAGATGGCCGTTAGGCTGAAGGCACGTGCAGATATTTTTTTTTATTATAATAAATAACAACAGAGATGAGTGTTCCTGGTCTTTTCTTTTTTTGCCCATTGTCGTACAGCAGCACTTCTTTGTACACAATAAACGATGTGGCTCTGAGTGCACGCCAAAGAACTGACCT
>CM031600.1:92062224-92077224 GCA_018398815.1 Conus ventricosus
TGAGCAACGCATGATGGGTAAAAATAGTTACCTCAGACAGTTCCGGGATATAATATATCTCGAATACATTCTTGCGATTAATGTGTGTAACGTATAGATGACCGATTGAGAATGTTAGTCTGTCTTTCCTTTCAAGCAAATGAACGTGAGCGCTCTGCGATCAGCTATCTAAAATCACGCACAAGTTGCGTTTTCTATTTTTGTTACAAGATACAAGGTGCAGGATACGAAACAGTGCTGCTGTTGCACTATAATGATGATGAAGAAAACATTGCTAAAAAAATACCCACTCCCAGAAGACGCCCTACCTGACGACCCTTTGGACACTGACAAAGAGGAGGAGGAGGAGGACGAGGAGGAGAGGAGGACGATGAGGAGGAAACAAATGAGGAGGATGAGGGTGAGAATGATGAAGTCAGATATGAATGATCAAAGACTGACTCCTGGAATTTGCTTTGATTGACGCTGCTTTGGACAATAATGATGATGATGATGATGGTGATTTCAGACAATTATCTACCAATATCCTTTATGTGCCGTACTGACGTGTCTTTGGACAATGATGATGATGATGAAAACTCAGACATGACTTTCAACATACCAACACCCGAAACTTGCTCTATATTACATTTCCATGGATAATGATGAACTGAGACATGGCTGTCAATATACCAGCAACCGGACCATGCTCCGTCTAACGTTTCCTTGTACAATGCTGATAATGATGACATTAGACCCGGCTGACAATACACCATCATCCAGAAAACACTCTGTCTGACGTTTCCTTCCAAACGGTCTGCACGCAATGACTCCCGCTAAAGTGCCAGCAAGGCTTATCCCCAAGACAGTGTCCTTCAGCTTCTCTCTTGTGTCTGCAAAGTGCCACCTATGATGGATCCTGATGGGCCAACATTCACCATACACCGGAGGGGGAATCAGCTTTCAGACACCAACAAACACCTACAGAACACTCTGGCTATGCATGTCTAAGAATGCTTTAGTCCTTATTAAGTGTCCCCTGGTAGAGGGACTCTGTGCGCGCCCTTTACTTGACGATCTACGACAGCAAAGTGCGGAGTCCTGAGGGAGGCGGGAAGAGGTGTGCGGTCTGCCGCTGCATGGGCGTCACGTCCACAACGCTGTGCCAACTCCCCACTGCGGGAGTGTACAGGGATGGAAGGGGAGGTCAACAGGAGGAATTGACACCTAACAGCTCAGGGGAGGCCACTCACACCCATGCTGGAAGAGACAGATGAAGGCTGCTGACACCTCTGCTGGGACACACAGATGGATCGGAGCTCTAGGTGAGAAACACTTTCGTCACCCTTCCTGGTTAGTCGCTTCCCTTCTGTCCCCCTCTTGCCTGCCCCTCTTCTCCCTCCCTTTCTGGCTGGAGCTACAGGCTGACAGGACTGGTTATGGCATGCTATGGTTTTGGATGTTCAGAAGATGACCTCTCTCTCTCTCTCTCTCTCTCTCTCTCTCTCTCTCTCTCTCTCTCTCTCTCTCACACACACACACACACACACATACACACAGACAAAACACACAGACAGACAGACAAAAAGACAGACAGACATTTACACACACACACACACACACACACACACACACACACACACACACACACACACACACACACACACACGCGCGCGCGCGCGCACACACATTTACACATATGCACACACACACACACACGCATATGCATGCATGCATCCCCATCTCCACCCTCCACAGACACACACACACACACACACACACACACACACACACACACACACACACACACACACACACACACACACACACACACACACACACACACACGCACACACACATACATGCTAGACATTACAACACAACATCGGACGACCCAAGAAAATGATCCTGCTTTTGTTGTCGTTGTTATTGCTGCTGTTGTGGTTTCCACACAGAGGCAGCACAAAGACTCACAATTAATCGTAAAGTGAGGATACCTGTGTTGTTGTTTCCACACAGAGGCAGCACAAAGACTCACAATTAATCGTAAAGTGAGGATACCTGTGTTGTTGTTTCCACACAGAGGCAGCACAAAGACTCACAATTAATCGTAAAGTGAGGATACCTGTCCCAGTAAATGTATTCGTCAATTTTGCTCTCATTCAGTCCATCACAGAAACATGGGTGTCCACTTTTCTAGGAAACGCTCAAATCCCTACAAGTTGAAGGAGCTTTCCAATTCAGTCTTTCATCGATCCCGAGTTGTTGTCTTAAGATCAAAGCTGGTTGCGTCCATTCACACATATTCCCTTGCAGATGCAAGGGAGGAAAACATTGACAAAAAAGTGCTGACTTGCCACCACAGGCCTTTTTGTCTGCTAGGAGCGATTCTGGCACATTGTCGCGGTCTACAATCCCACAGCCACAGAGGTGGAGAACAACGCGTCAAAAGTCAGTCTGCCAACTTATGGCCACGGAGGTGTAGAACAAAACTGCACCAAAGATACGGAAGTAATTAAATTTACGCAATGGCAGGGCAGGACGGGACATACAATTCCCTTCTTTTTCTAAAGTCATCTATGGTAGTCAAAGAAGGATCAGGATGATGGTGATGTTTGCGTTTGTCTGAGACTGCATCATAATGTAGTTTTGTTCAGGAAATACATGTCCATGAAGTGCTTGAAGCTGTAATAAATCAGCAATGATGGTCAGAGAGGCTGCATCTCATTGCTGTCTGTCCATACTGTCGCATTGTCGTGCAGATTCAATATGAATATAATTTTAGCAATACTTTTTGGAGACATTTACACCAATCGCTATAATTTGGTCGCTTGGAGATGCTTTCAACACTGATTTAATCACATGAACCACAATCAAATTTACATATCACACGATTTTGTTGAACTTCGATGTAGTTTAATTTGGGTCATTATTGTTGAAGGTGTTGCACAATCTTGTTCACTTATGTCTCAGACTTATTAACATACATTTGGGATTGTTGTGTAAAAGCTCATTTAATGTATACCATTAGATTAATTGATTTTTATTCCCATACAAACACGACGCTATGAATTTCGACCGACTGTTATGAACTGTTGTGTCATCTGCGAGCAAGTCACTGAGAGCATGTAAAATTAATTGCACATTTTTCATACATATATCAAGAAGGGAACAGGTCCAAGGTCAGAACCTTGATGAACACCACATTTGACCAGAAAAGAGAGATTTTTGTCAGTTACTGAAGACAAGCTGATATCTGATTTTTTAAGAATGGTTTCATAAGTGCAACTGTATTTTTTGATACACCATATAATCTGAAATTGTTATAGTTGCTGCTGCTACTGCTGCTGCTGCTGCTGCTGCTGCTGCTACTGCTGCTGCTGCTGCTGCTGCTGTTGCCACTGCTGCTGCTGCTACTGCTGCTGCTGTTGCTGCTGTTGCTGCTGCGGCTGCTGCTGCTATTGTTGATGTTGTAAAAGCAGAACAAGATCAAGTACATTTCAAACTCATAGCAAAGTCTTCATCGAGAACACTAGTATTCTTATCTTTATATGAGAGAGCTATTCATCAATTAGATCTGTCGGTGCTATGTTGCAAGAACGGTATTTCCGAAATCCAGACTGCTCTGGTTGAAACAAATCAGAGTGTCAAAATGTCTAACGCGTTTTTGTAATGGTGCCGATAGTGTAGACAGAATAAGTATAGGTCTGGCATTTGAAATGTTTTAGGTTACCGGATTTAAAGATTGATATGAATCAAGCAAGTTTGAAAGCTTTTGGAAATATTTGTAGTTATATGTAGATTGAACGTGAGAGAGACAGAGCGAGTGAGAGAGAGTGAGAGACAGACAGACAGACAGACAGACAGACAGACACACTGACAAACAGGCTAGCAGGCAGGCTATGCAAACATACAGAGAGGCAAACAAGCAAACAGACGGAGACAGAGAGTCAGAGAAAGCGATATCACTCAGCTCACAGCATCCATATGTACACACCGACGCACACAAATCACTGTCTATGGTAGCCACCTTTATCCATTCTGTCAATTAACCCACCCATAGCTCTCCAGGGCCTACCACCTCCACAGCAAAACAAATCTCTTATACGAGGTGGTCCATCCTGCTCGCCCCCCCCCCCCACACACACACACACCTCTTCTTCACATCCCCTCTTCCTTATGCATTTTTCCTCCCCACTCCTTTTTCCCTCACTCCACCTTCTTCCCCAACTCGAAACTTACAGCCTGTCAGGACAAAATGGATTACGAACGTAAGCTGGCGCTGCTCATTTTAGAGAGAGAGAGAGGGGGGGAGGGAGGAGAGAGGGGGAGGGAGGGAGAGAATGAGAGAGACAGACAGATAGACAGATAGACTGATTGACTGACTGATAGACAAAGCAGACATATTGACTGACAGAGAGAGAGAGAGAGACAGACACAGACAGACAGACAGACTGACTGACTGACAGACAAAGATAGACTGATTGACTGACAAAGAGAGAGAGAGAGAGAGAGAGAGAGAGAGAGAGAGAGAGAGAGAGAGAGAGAGAGAGAAATGAGAGAGAGAGAGTGATGACAATGACAAATGTTTCATTGCCCGTTCATCAGTTAAGTCCTTTAGACCATGGGGCATGTTTGAACATAACTCGGTAAAATCAATCTCTCATCTCACCCCTCCCTTCTCCCCCCACCACCCCTCACCAGCAACTCGTTCCGACAGCTTCCTCCCACCCTCAACCCTCTCCCCAGCCCACCTCCAACACCCCCCCTCCCCCTTCCTCATTCACACACTTATGCACATACAGGCACACGATGGCGGATCATCATGACAAGCATTTCAGTGATTAAAAATATCAGTAGCTGTTTCTTTTAATTGTCTTATTTATAAGGTTCATAGCTTTTTTATGTGAATGTTGCTGATTTATTATCAGCTTTTTATTGCTTCTCGAGAGACAATTGCAATACGATTCTGGTCAGAATTATAAGGAGGTGAGTCAAGAACAGTACACTGCTTTTAGATATTTTTGTATGCTGTGCAGTAGAATAAGAAATGCAGTTCATTTTCGTTTGTTTGTTGTTGTTGTTTTTTTAATCACACTACGGACATTTCCAATCACCATGTTTTTCATCAGGAAACATCACTTGCAGTTGTTAAGCCCACTAACCCTCAGCTGAAGGGAGAGAGAGCGAGAGAGAGAAGAGAGAGAGGAGAGAGAGAGAGAGAGAGAGAGAGAGAGAGAGAGAGAGAGAGAGAGAGAGAGAGAGAGAGAGAGCAGAGAGAGAGAGAGAGAGAGAGAGAGAGAGAGAGAGAGAGAGAGACGGAAAGACAGACAGACAGGAGGAGGAAGTAGGAATGAGGGGGGGGGGGGGGGGGTCAAAGGCTAGCGATGGAATGCAGAGTGTGGAATATTGCCCACCTTCCCTTCCTGCCAGTGGAGGCGGACATTGGTGCATGTTGTGGATAAAGATCTGTGGACAATGGTGTGAAGACGCCCCCCTGACCTTGAAAATTGATGTCCATGAGGTGGTCATCGATAACCTACCCTTTCCTTTACATGTCAGTCTGGCTAGACGTGTGCTGATATGGTGCTGTGAAGGTCAGGATGGGAGATCAAGAGAAGAAGAGAGAGAGAGGGAGAGAGATCGAGAGATGAAGAGAGCGAGCGAGAGAGAGAGAGAGAGAGGGGGGGGGGGCGGACAAGACAGGAAAGAGAGGGAAGAGGAAGAGGACAGAGAGACAGACAAGTGGACAAAGAGAGTGAGGGGGAGACAGACAAACACACTGAGAGAGAGAGAGAGAGAGAGAGAGAGAGAGAGAGAGAGAGAGAGAGAGAGAGAGAGAGAGAGAGAGACAGACAGACATACAGAGACTTCAACATTGCAGTTCATTTTCTAGACATCTTGTTTACCCAGCATCACCTGGGATCCTCAAGGAACGATAACTCTGCAAAACTAAACTCGTGATACTCCTGTGTTGCATAATTTAACTTCCAAGACATGATGCCGTAATGTTGAAAGTTCTTGACGACTGCAACTCAGATGTGAGAATAATCAAAAGCTTTGAATTAGCTGAAAATTACAACAGATATGGACAGATTGTGTTGAATTCAACGCCACTTTAAATGATAAGACATTTAAATTTCAAAGGGACAGGCTGCATCCTTCAGCAATATTTTTGTAGTAATAAATTCAGCTCTGTCGTGTATTAGTACAAGCGTGTGTGTGCAGTACTTATTTCTTGACTTCTCCCTTTGCTGTTGTGAATTATCTGCTGTGTTACTTTTGTATATTCAGTTGTTTGTTTTAGTAGACACATGTATTTGTAGTATCTAGAATGCATAGTTGTAAATGGTTTTTAGTTTACGCTTCGCTAATATCAATTTTATCTGTATCTGAATATTAATCATAATGAAGATAACAACAATAACAAACGACCAACAACAAAAACAATCATAATAATGGAATAACAATAACAATATCAATTTTATCTGTGTTTGAATATTAATCATAATGTTGATAGCAACAATAACAACATGACCAACAACAAAAAACAATCATAATAATGGTAATAATAATAACAATGATGATGATGATGATGATGATGATGATGATGATGATGATGATGATGATTTCAGTCAGTGAAAGAAAAAGTCTGGTTATCTTGTTTATCGCCCAGCCGACAGTGAAGTCCGCCTCAGTGCCGGCAATGGTCAGAATATTATGTTCAATGTTATTACTCATGTGTGTTGTTTGCCTATGGGCAGAATATCAGTGCTGCGGGTTTAGACATATAATCCGTTCCAAATGGGAGTCTGAGGTCATTCGAGAAAATGGCAGAGATTTTAACCTAGAACAGATTTTTAAAAATCAGGTCTTCAGTGTTCTGGTAGGTTATTATGGAATTAATTTGATACTACTCTTAATGCTGACGTTACTCTGAGAAATCTCAGGAAAAGAATGCTACAAGTAAAGAAGGACATTGTTCACTGATAAAATGCAATGCCCTGGCAACTCTGTCTCTATCTGTCTGTCTGCCTGCTTCTCTGTCTGTCTGTCTGTCTGTCTGTCTGTCTGTCTGTCTCTCTCTCTCTCTCTCTCTCTCTCTCTCTCTCTCTCTCTCTCTCTCTCTCTCTCTCTCTCTCTCTCTCTCTCTTCCACACTCCCTTCTGTTTTTCCGCCTGTCTCATTTACGTTCATTCAAACGTCTCATTCAAATGAAATATTTTCTTATGCAGTGAACAGAGAATAAACAAGTAAATCGATAAATAAATGAATAATAAAGATGAAAAAAAGGCTATTTGTTTTCTAATGATTCGACTTGGAAGAAGTGACCAGGAAAACAATAAACAATATAAAGATATGCGGAAGACATGCCCATTCTGTGGTCAAATAGGAGATGAACTGCGTTATTTAAAATTTGGCTTTGATGCAGTATTAACAGACGCACGGACAACAGATAAAAACACAGTTTTAATGGCAGTTGTCACACTGAGGTCAAAAAGAAGGTGAGCCAACAGGGACAGAAACAAACCACAGATGGTGCCACGAAAATGTATGGCAACAGGTCACTAAGTCGGGTAAGCTATCACTAGTCCCATCACACACGAACAAACAGGTTGGGTTGAATCCTTTGTCGTTTTTATGTCGCTCGTTACCATGGTAGCAAGGGACGGTATTAAACTATCTACATCACTTTTGGATTGGCCATCAAGTCATTTCCGTGTGCAAGAAAAACAAAAACCACGCGATCATCATGGTCAAAAACATGACGTGTTGGTGGGATGTGGAGGGGGTGTGGGGGGTGTGGGGGGATGGGGGGGGGGGGGGGGGGAAGGGAAGTGAGCAGAATTGACCCGTTCGATAAGGTGACAGAGTTTACTTAGAATCTCAGAGGTATGACTGTTTGACATGGGATGTTCTCGTTTGTTCTCCTGTATGAGGCAAAAAAAAAAAAAAGAAAGAAAAAAAAAGAGAGTGCACTCTTTACTGTCAGAGGTTCAAACACCATTCGTTGTAATACTAGGCACGCAGTGTTTATTCGTTTCTGAGTGATGCAGGTGTACGTACACCTCTGCTTTTTATAGGCAGAAAAAACATCTGTTTTTGTGTAGTGTGGGTGCACACTTCTTTTATGGGATTACTACTTAATAAAGTATGGATGAGACCATATCCATATTATAAAGAAAGGCTTAAATGTCACTTTTCTATTTGCATTTTTTATGGAACAAGCAACTTATTTTTGAACTGAAGCTGGGCAGATGTACAATTCTAAAAATCCAAAGAAATTGGCCAGGAAGAACAATAAATGCGCACGTTGTAATTGATGGCTTGTGTACATGTCTGGGTAGACTGTCGTCCATGGTTGTCAGGAAAGGTTTTAACTGGGATTCAACCTAAACACAAAAATAGAATTAACGAGAAGCCAAACAAAGTAACAAATAGATGACAAAAAAGCCAGAATGCGTTCCGATCTACTGGGTCTTCGTCAGGCAGGACTGACAGCATTCATTAAAAGGGGTTAACATGTTTGTGCTTTCACTAACAACATTCATTAAAAGGGATTAACATGTTTGTGCTTTCACTAACAACATTCATTAAAAGGGGTTAACATGTTTGTGCTTTCACTAACAACATTCATTAAAAGGGGTTAACATGTTTGTGCTTTCACTAACAACATTCATTAAAAGGGGTTAACATGTCTGTGCTTTCACTAACAACATTCATTAAAAGGGGTTAACATGTTTGTGCTTTCACTAACAACATTCATTAAAAGGGGTTAACATGTTTGTGCTTTCACTAACAACATTCATTAAAAGGGGTTAACATGTTTGTGCTTTCACTAACAACATTCATTAAAAGGGATTAACATGTTTGTGCTGTCACTAACAACATTCATTAAAAGGGGTTAACATGTTTGTGCTTTCACTAACAACATTCATTAAAAGGGGTTAACATGTTTGTGCTGTCACTAACAACATTCATTAAAAGGGGTTAACATGTTTGTGCTTTCACTAACAACATTCATTAAAAGGGATTAACATGTTTGTGCTGTCACTAACAACATTCATTAAAAGGGGTTAACATGTTTGTGCTTTCACTAACAACATTCATTAAAAGGGATTAACATGTTTGTGCTTTCACTAACACGGCCATATTTTCAGTTCTTTGAATGAATCGATTCTTTGTTCGAAACACCCTAAAGTTAGTAAGTCAAAATAGGCATCAGTACACAAAAACCTGTCCTTCCCTGGCCTTAGTCGATATCCGACGGCCACTAAAAGGCAGACAGTGTGTCCATTACCGAGTAAAGATAAGGGGGAAAGAGGACTGCGGATACCAGGGAAAAGACGGTTGGGGCATTGATGATGGCGATGATGGTGGTGCTTGCAATATCTAGGCCGTCATCAGTCCGTTAGTTGCATTAGCACTGGTGATCGTCACCATACAAACCAATCCGGAAACCAATTAGCTTTCGTTGCTGAGCAACGCATGAAGGGTAGAAAATAGTTACCTCAGACAGTTGCCGGATAAAACATGTCTCGAATACATTCTTCGATTAATGTGTGTAGCGTATAGATGACCGATTGAGAACGTTAGTCTGTCATTTCCTTTCAAGCAAATGAGTTATCTAAACTCCCACACAAGCTGCGTTTTCTATTTTCATTGCCAGATATAACATGTAGGATGCATAACAGTGCTGCTGCTGCTCTGTAATGATGATGAAGAAAACATCGCTGACAAAATGCCAACTGCCAGAAGACGCCCTACCTGACGTCTCTTTGGACAATGACAATGAGGAGGAGGAGAAGGAGGATGGGGAGGAGGAGGAGAAGGAGGAGGAAACAGATGAGGATGAGGGTGAGAATGACAAAATCAGATATGAATGATCATAGACTGACTCCCGGAATTTGCTTTAATTGACGCCGCTTTGGACAATAATGACGATGATGATGATTATGATGATGATTTCAGACAATAATCTACCAATATCCGTTATGTGCTGTACTGACGTGTCTATGGACAATGATGATGATGATGACAACTCAGACATGACCTTCAACATGCCAACACCCGAAGCTTGCTCTGTATAACATTTCCATGGATAATGATGAACTGAGACATGGCTGTCAATATACCAGCAACCGGACCATGCTCTGTCTAACGCTTCCTCGTACAATCCTGATAATGATGACATTAGACCTGACTGGCAATACACCATCATCCAGAAAACACTCTGTCTGACGTTTCCTTCGAAACAGTCTGCACGCAATGACTCCCGCTAAAGTGCCAGCAAGGCTTATCCCCTAGACAGTGTCCTTCAGCTTCTCTCTTGTGTCTGCAAAGTGCCACCTATGATGGATCCTGATGGGCCAACATTCACCATACACCGAAGGGGGAATCAGCTTTCAGACACCAACAAACACCTACAGAACACTCTGGCTATGCATGTCTAAGAATGCTTTAGTCCTTATTAAGTGTCCCCTGGTAGAGTGATTCTGTGCACGCGCTTTACTTGACGACCTACGACAGCAAAGTGCGGAGTCCTGAGGGAGGCGGGAAGAGGTGTGCGGTCTGCCGCTGCATGGGCGTCACGTCCACAACACTGTGCCAACTCCCCACTGCGGGAGTGTACAGGGATGGAAGGGGAGGTCAACCAGGAGGAATTGACACCTAACAGCTCAGGGGAGGCCACTCACACCCATGCTGGAACAGACAGATGAAGGCTGCTGACACCTCTGCTGGGACACACAGATGGATCGGAGCTCTAGGTGAGAAACACTTTCGTCACCCTTCCTGGCAAGTCGCTTCCCTTCTGCCCCCCTCTTGCCTGCCCCTCTTCTCCCTCCCTTTCTGGCTAAAGCTACAGGCTGACAGGACTGGTTATGGCATGCTATGTTTTTGGTTGTTTTGAAGATTCTCTCTCTCTCACTCTCTCAGACACAACAGATAGATAGACACTCATTTACGGCACACACACACACGCACCTACTACGCAGACGCACACAGACACACAGACACACAGACACACACACACACAGACACACACACACCACACACACACACACACACACACACACACACACACACACGCCATGCGCGCGCCCGCGCCCGCAAGCACGCACTTCCCTCCCCCACCCTCCACACGCACACAGACATTGCAACACGGCAGATCGTACAACCCACGGTAATCATCCTGCTTTTGTTGTCGTTGTTATTGTTGCTGTTCTTTCCATAGAGAAACAACACAAAGACTCACAGTTAATAGTAAAGTGGGAATGCCTGTCCCAGTGAGCTTGTTCTTCAATTTTGCTCACATTCAGTCCATCACAGAAACATGGCTGTCCACTTTTCTGGCAAACGCTAAAACCGCTACCAGTTAAAGAAGCATCCCACTTCAGTCGTTCACAAATGCCAGGTTGTCATCTTAAGATCAAAGCCGACTGCATCATGGATCCATTCAAACATACTGCTGCAAATGCGTGGGAAGAAAACATCCCCCCCCCAAAAAAAAAAAAAAAAAATGGTGGCTTTGGCTTGCTGCCGGAAACCGTTTTGTCTGCCACGATGTGATTTCTCGAACAAATTGCCGATTGATCACGTGACATATGACGTACATAAGACAATTTCCTTCATGATGAGCGAAAACTGCATCAATTGTTACATTTTTGGCTTGTGTTGTACAAAGATTATATCACTTTTAATTTTTTGGGGGTCAAATTTCGTTGCTTTCTTTCGATTTCATTGACTGATAACTACTGAAACCGATGGGATATGGAAGCTCGGGATACCTGCTCGATCAGTGACCACCTACAACTCGTTGCATGGAAACTGAGACGACGCCATCCTGGTGGACCGGGTATGGAGCGCCAGTCAGAGACCTTCAGAAACTGCCAGAAATCGTGCTCGTCCTGAGACCTGCATTCTGGTGGACCGGGGGCGGAACGCCAGGAACGAGGAGTGCAGTACTACCGTTTGTTGAGCGTTACTGTGATCGCGCACCATCGCTCTGGTTCATCGCCATCGCTTTGGTTAGTCTGTAGTTCACTGCTCTCTATCATGCAATGCAGCAGAAATAAACCCTCTAATCGGAATCAAACCGAAGAGATGGGGCTTGATCACATAATGCCTTCAGTCGCGATGTTACATTTAAAAAAAAACGTAACTGCTGTCTATGTTTTTGCTTTCAGTTTTTTTTCCTTTCTGATTTCAGAGCGTTTAGAAATGCGTCTTGAGGGCAGTTTTGAGAGTGATGAGTGAAAATTATGTAGTATGTCCTACACTGGATCATAATAGTGCATCGATAAGTCAAACATAGATGTAAATGGAAAGAAAGTCATGTATATTAGTTTACCGAGTCCAGGCCTACGATACATGCGCCATAATTGCTGCTTTGAGGCTACGTTTACTCCAGTGCGTTTGAGAAAGAGTATTTTCTACGCATCCACCTAACCCTAACCTGACCTCAACCGTATCTCCAACCTAACCCAAACCTGCTCTCAACCCTGACTATTAGCTAAAACTGACTTTGAAAAACTGTATTACATATAATCCTGCTGTTTGTGGAACTTGCGAAAGTGACCTCCCGTGATCCTGCATTTGCGCAACAGTGCGCCGTAACGATAGCCACAGCAATATATTTTTTGTTTTTTTTTGAGGAAGGATGATTGAATTACGAGTATTTTTAAAGTGCAACACACGCTGTTGGAGTACAGAAAGCGTATAATCTACAAAGATGCGTTTATTTTGAAAGAGGAGCATGATGATATTAGAGTGGGACTTAGTGGACTTCATAGACATTTCCACTGCGTCAGTCTGTCTGCATGTAAAAGTGACCTCCCTTGACTCATGATATTTGCATGATTGAAAACTGCCCGTTCTGTTCTGCTAGACCGGCGTTCTATGCTAACACAACAGACTGGTGCTGCAGGGGGAGCTGACCCTTACTCCTTTGGTGGCGAAAGGCTTTGCTTGGTGGTGTTGTTGACCTTTTCACCCTTTTGACCTCATCCGTCAGAGGTCAGTTCCCTTGTGGGACAAGACGGGGAGAGGAAGGGATTAGAACGGGGTCAGAGGTCATGCTTCAGAACCATCATGTACTGTTTGTTTTCTGGCCTCCTTCTTCCTGTCCCACTCCCCACTTCACATCAATGTTTTCAACTGGCCGCACCACCTCCCCCACCCCATCCCCCACACCCCAGAGTCCCTCCGTAATTACAGCCATACACCCCCCCCCCCCTCTTTCCCCGATCTTCTCCCTCTCTCCATCCCCCTTTCCTCCCTCCCTCCCTTCCTTCCTCTCTCTCTCTCTCTCTCTCTCTCTCTCTCTCTTCTCTCTCTCTCTCTCTCTCTCTCTCTCTCTCTCCATAACACGTACACAGATCAGCAATGGGCACTACGGCTTTATCTTCAGTTAATTTATGGCAAGGGTTGAATAAAAAAATCAGTGTGTGTGTGCGTGTGCGTGTGCGTGCGTGCGTGCGTGCGTGCGTGCGTGTGTGTGTGTGTGTGTGTGTGTGTGTGTGTGTGTGTGTGTGTGTGTGTGTGTGTGTGTGTGGGTGGGTGGGTGGGTGGAGGCAGACGCACCCAACAAAACAAATGATAGTGTCACCCAGGCTACCATCAATACACGCCAGGCAGTAATGACATGGAGGAGATTGTCTGCATCTGTAACGACTCTGCTTGTGTCGAAAAAGACAATACATTTTCCTGTGGGCAGGACGCAAACTGGCGAGACACGATACATTACAGCGAACCCATAGATCACTCGCTAGTCTTCACGACAAGACTGACGAGACTCCGACAGACTACAGACAAATGACAGATAACTCAGCCGCCTTGAAGACAAGGAGTCAAGACTCAGTTCCCATCTGGTCTACTTTCACTGTTTAGAGCTTGGCCACCAAAGTTCTAGAATCTTCCGCCGAACTCCTGCATACTTTCATCACATTTCTTCTCCCTCTCCATCATAGTTCCAGGGTCTACCATCTCAGCAATGCTATTATCTTCTTTGGTTGCTGGTTATCTGGCGTCATGGTCTTCCCTTAAACCAGCTGAGGTTAGACATGTATCATATGTTATGGAAGGAGGTAGGTAACGTAAAGATGCTTATAGCCCAGCCGACCGCAAAGGACCATATTAGGGCTGTCACCACGTTAAAATCAACTCACAAGTCATCAAAAAAAAAAAAAAGCAAAACAAACAACAACCCCGCCTTTTTCACACATCTCTTTAAAATCATCTTCTAAAACGCACCAGAAACTTCGTTAAAATCTTTCTTTTGTAAAATCTTAAATCAGATGAAAAATGTTAATCTCTTTCAGAAACTCAAAGATCACGTCAGGTGGGACATCTCTGAACAGGGTTTTTCATGGACTCGGCTGTAAAGTGTTTGTGTCTCACATCGTGCAAGTCCCAACAATCTAAAAGAATATGTTTCACTGTGAGTGGAACATGACATGGAATACACCACGGAGCCTCTTCCCCTTTTAAAAGATAAGAATGGGTATAAGACGAGTGGCCTGTGTGCTAGCGGCACAGGACTGTTTCCTCTTTACGACCGCCTCTGGAAGAAGGAACTGGTTAAGGAAAGACCATTTTACAAACAAGGCTGTCGCTTTCACGCTGGTCTCCCCGCATCTCATATAAAGACGGCTTTGAATTCCCAGCCCTTCCTCTGAACAGAATTATGCAGGGTTTTATCACACACACACACCACCACACACACACACACAACACACACACACACACACACACAACACACACACCACAACACACACACCACACACACACACACACACACTTTAGGTCTTTTAATTACCAGTATTGTGGTTAAAAAAAAGGGGGGGGGGGGGGGGCACAGTAACTAGTTCAATAGAATGTGTCATCCAAAAATGGTCCATAATTGGTACAAAATCAGTTTAATTTTAAGAATCAGTGATAAGCATCGCAATATGCTACATCTATTTCTAAACATACAGTGAAAGGGTTATTTTTTGGACTCCCAATTCTTCTAGAACACGG
>CM031600.1:92087224-92092224 GCA_018398815.1 Conus ventricosus
TCAATGCGTTTTGTCCGTATGCAAAACTCGATGTATGTAAATCAGTGCGAACACGCGGTAAAATATCGTACGTAGAATGTCATATTATGTTACTGTTTGAACAAACTCTGGAAGGCGTGGTAGTGTCACATTTTTGTATGGACTTTGAATATGAATATTGTATAAAAGGCTAGTTGCCTCTGCAGAATTTTGCTAAATTTTCCGTAGTTAACAAAGAGTCATCGGGATTGACCAGTTTAGCTATCCTGCATGCAGAAAGTCCGTTCTTTTGATTTATCATCACTGCTTCCACAGCAGCCCGAAGACAGTTTATTGTATTAATGTAAGAAAGGGAGTGCGCTTCAAAAATCACTTTCTTGAATTAGTTTAAATAGAATGTCTTATAAGTTGATCCAGTAAAACCAGATTTCAGGTCAATGGCCTGCGAACGTGAGTAATGTGTCATTGTAGTTGAATTCTTTGACTATAATGGTTTCCAGGACACGATGACCACTGACCTGTTCAACTGAATTTTCCTTCATTTTATGGCTTAAAGTGTGAAGCTTCCGTTTTTGTTTTGTCTTCATTTTTAGACTATATATATGTATTTCATTTTGTGGGGACTGAGGTCCGTGTGATTTTTGTGACTATTCATGTATGTGCTACGATCGAGTCGCTCAACTGCTGGCTAGGTGACCAAGATGGATGTTGCCCAGAAGAAGCACAGCCTCTTTTTCTTCGGGTTCCCCCACGATTTCACTCTCTCATTCGGCTTGATAACAATTTCCCTTCATCCTGTTGGTCACATTACATTAAACTCCCATTTTGACTTGATTACAATTGTCCTTTCATCCTGTGCATCATATCATAGTAAACTCCAGCCCCAACAAAACTTAGCTGGCACTTTCAGCTTACCTCACGAACAACACGTTTCTTCTCTGAGTTTGATTTCTCTCTTCATGGTCTTGTAACTCCACTTAACAGAGATCCTAGCGGGAAAATTCCAAGGAATTTTCAAACCCTGTCGCCGACCTGTCTCGTGTCACAACGACTGAAAGTGCAAACACACACACATTTTAATGAACATTTTTTGTCTACCTTCTTTGGGTTAGTTTCTATTGCTCCCCCCTCCCCCTCCTCTGTCTGTCTGACTGTCTCTCTCTCTCTCCCATCCCCACACATACACAGACACAGACACACAGACACAGACACACACACACACACACACACACACACACACACACACACACACACACACACACCACGCACGCACGCACGCACGCACGCACGCACGCACGCACGCACGCACACGCACGCACGCACGCACGCACACACACACACACACACACACACACACACACACACACACACACGCACGCACGCACGCACGCACGCACGCACGCACGGACGCACGCACGGACGCACGCACACTACTGCTTGTACATTTTCCTACAGTGATCGATTCACCACAAGCAGTTTTGATACACACACACACACACACACACACACACACACACACACACACACACACACACACACACACACACACACACACACACACACACACACACACATACACACACACTACTGCGTGTACATTTTGCTGCAGTGATCGATTCGCCACAAGCAGTTTTGACACTCCACGCGCTCAACGTCCCCGATCGATTAAAGACAAAATATTCTTTTTCGTCTCCTCTGTAAGCGGCTTTGGCCGCTAACGCCACCCCAGAGGACCAGACGACAAGTTATTTTGGCCTTCACAACAAACGATTAAAAACCAAAGATTTGACGTCACTGTCTATGGGCGACCACCATACTGTCGAAGTTGATAATATTTAATCTACAGTGTAGGCTACAGAAGGAACAGGAATGGCGAGAAGAGGCAACCCTGACAGACTCCTGTCTTCACCTCAAATCGACGTGTTGTCTGTCCTGCGTGAACCACCTGGCATGCTATCCCTTCATAGGATCTCTGGATCAAAGTGGTGGTCTTTGCTGGTACTCCATAGTGTCGTAATAGTTGCCACAAGCTGTCTCTGTGCAAGCTGTCGAAGGCTTTCTGAAAGTCCACAAAATGTATGTAGAGTGAAGTGTTCCATTCTAAAGTTAGTTCCATGATGATCCTTAGCGTGGCAATCTGGTCTGTGCACAGTAAGTAAGTGTAGGCTACAGGACTCCATCACTTCAAAGCAGCTTCGTCATTTAGGGGAAAGGTTTGTTCCGTTACTGTAGAGTATGTTGCTGCTTCTCTGCTGCTCGACTATGGCGGTTACTGCCGCTATTGCTGCTGCTACTACATTCTTGTTGCTGCTGCTGCTGTTGCCACTGCTACTTCTACAACTACTATTGTTTCTGCTGCTGTTGCTGCTGTAAGTTTACAACTGTTGCTGCTATTGTTATCACTGCTTTACTACTAATATTGCTGCTACTGTTGCCAGTGTTATACTATACATGTTGCTGTTGCTGTTGCCACTGTTATACTATACATGTTGCTACTGCTGTTGGCACTGTTATACATGTTGCTGCTACTGTTGCCACTGTTATACTGTCCATGTTGGTGCTGCTGTTGCCACTGTTATACTATACATGTTGCTGCTGCTGTTGCCACTGTTATACTACGAGGGTTGTTCAATTTAAGATGACACTAGGCTTGCCGTTTGGAAACGAAGCACCGCACAGAAAAATGTTTATACCAAACACAACTTTAAAGTTTACCTGATTAGAATTGCAGAAAATAAAGTTGACGTCATGACGCAACTCGGAGTATGACGTAATTACAACTGTGTTTCAAACAGCTGAGCCTGAAAAAAATGGACGTCACCAATGAGCAATTTCGTTTCTACACTTTCACAAGGCTACAACTTGGTGACGATTGTAGGAGGATACACGCAGATTTGCAAGCTGTTTACGGAACGGATTGTGTGTCTTACCGCACAGTTTGCAGATGGGTCAAACAATTAAGAGCAGGTAGGGCGCCATCTGATTGGGGTAATCGTGCAGAGCGAGCTTTACCAGCTCGGAACGAACAAAACATTGCATTTGTGAAAAGACTGATAGAGGAGGATCCACATTCGACTGTGCGGGAATTAAGCGAGGCATGTGAGCTTTCAATTGGCACCATTAACAACATTCTGCACAAAGACCTTCACATGAGAAAACTGGCTGCAAGATGGGTGCCACATCTCTTAAGCGATGATCAGAAGCAGCAGCGGGTGGCATGTTCACGCAAACTGCTCGACGAGTTTGAGCCCAATGGCCAAAACGACTGTGTGACTTAGTGACGGGAGACGAGAGTTGGCTGACATTCTACGGCATCCCCAACAAACGCTGCAACCGCATGTGGGTTGGCCCTGACGGAGACCGACCAGTTGTTCTTCGCCCAGGATTCCAGAGTCGCAAGCGAATGTTTTCTATTTTTTTCAACACGCAAGGCCTTGTGGCAATTGACATTTTGCCTGAGAAATCAACAATCACTGCCTCCTACTATACCCAAGTTGTGCTCCCAAAAGTTGTAGGAAAAATCCATGAGCAGCGCCCAACCGTCAGCACCCAGAGGACCCTTCTTCTGCATGACAATGCCAGTATCCATAAGGCGAAGGTCACCACGACCTTCCTGAGCGAGCAAGGAATCCAAGTTTTGGACCACCCACCATACAGCCCCGACTTGGCCCCATGCGACTTCTGGCTGTTCCCTGCTCTGAAGGAAAAGCTCGCTGGGCGTAAGTTTGACCGGGTACAAGACCTCGCCAAAGCCGTAAGATCAGAGTTGTCCGGTCTGCCTAAAACCGACTACCAGAGGGCGCTTGAGAATTGGCGTAGGAGGCTTGAAATTTGCATTCGAGCCAACGGAGAATACTTCGAGGGGATGTAAAAGTTTCAAGTTGCTGAGATGAGAGGTACGTTTTTTAAGGGGGTGGTGACATCTTAAATTGAACAACCCTCGTATACATGTTGCTGCTGCTGTTGCCACTGTTATACTATACATGTTGGTGCTGCTGTTGCCACTGTTATACTGTCCATGTTGCTGCTGCTGTTGCCACTGTTATACTGTCCATGTTGCTGCTGCTGTTGCCACTGTTATACTGTACATGTTGCTGCTGCTGTTGCCACTGTTATACATATTGCTGCTGCTGCTTTTGCCACTGTTATACTGTACATGTTGGTGCAGCTGTTGCCACTGTTATACATGTTTCTGCTGCTGTTGCCACTGTTATACTGTCCATGTTGCTGCTGCTGTTGCCACTGTTATACTATACATGTTGCTGCTGCTGTTGCCACTGTTATACATGTTGCTGCTGCTGTTGCCACTGTTATACTGTCCATATTGCTGCTGCTGTTGCCACTGTTATACATGTTGCTGCTGCTGTTGCCACTGTTATACTGTACATGTTGCTGTTGCTGTTGCCACTGTTATACTGTACATGTTGCTGCTGCTGTTGCCACTGTTATACTGTACATGTTGCTGTTGCTGTTGCCACTGTTATACTGTCCATGTTGCTGTTGCTGTTGCCACTGTTATACTATACATGTTGGTGCTGCTGTTGCCACTGTTATACTGTCCATGTTGCTGCTGTTGCCACTGTTATACTGTCCATGTTGGTGCTGCTGTTGCCACTGTTATACTGTCCATGTTGGTGCTGCTGTTGCCACTGTTATACTGTCCATGTTGCTGCTGCTGTTGCCACTGTTGTACATGTTGGTGCTGCTGTTGCCACTGTTATACTGTACATGTTGGTGCTGCTGTTGCCACTGTTATACTGTACATGTTGGTGCTGCTGTTGCCACTGTTATACTGTACATGTTGGTGCTGCTGTTGCACTGTTATACTGTCCATGTTGGTGCTGCTGTTGCCACTGTTATACTGTCCATGTTGGTGCTGCTGTTGCCACTGTTATACTGTACATGTTGGTGCTGCTGTTGCCATTGTTATACTGTACATGTTGCTGCTGCTGTTGCCACTGTTATACTGTACATGTTGGTGCTGCTGTTGCTACTGTTATACTGTACATGTTGGTGCTGCT
>CM031600.1:92109724-92114724 GCA_018398815.1 Conus ventricosus
TTATCGACAACTCCTCCCATCAACCAAAAAAAACTGTTTTTTTGTTTCCGCATTTTTTCTGGGTGTGCCCAAATAAAAGGTTGCAGTGTAACTTGATTCCAAGTGCAGCTCTCAGGCAAGTGCTAAATGAAAACCCGAACGGTAAGCACCGTAGGCTGTAGTCGAAGAGGATAAAGGTGTTTGATAAATATGAAATGAAGCATGTTTCATAAAAAAAAAAATCGATACAAAAGATAGTGGTCATCTTGTACCCTTGGGATAGAATAGCATAAAAAAAATCTTCATTGCACTCACAAATGCGTATCGTTTCGCAGCTACAAAAGCGCGCACGCATACGAATTTCTATCTGATTTATGCATAACCGTCTTTTCCTTATACTTAACTATTTGATGACACTCGTAAATGTACTTCCTGCATGATGTAGAATTTTCCTTACTGTCTTAAATGAACATGGCCCACCAACCCCACCCCCCCACCCCAACCCCCACCCACCTATGACCAGACGTGTGAAAACCCTTCCAGAAGCCCCCCCCCCTCTCTCTCTCTCTCTCTTCTCTCTTCTCTCTCTCTCTCTCTCTCTCTCTCTCTCTCTCTCTCTCTCTCTCTCTCTCTCACTCTCTGTCTCTGTCTGTCTCTCTCTCTCTCCCAATCTCTCTCTCTCTCTCTCTCTCTCTCTCTCTCTCTCCCAATCTCTCTCTCTCTCTCTCTCTCTCTCTCTCTTTCGCTCCCCTTTCTCTCTCCCTTCCCCTCTCTCTTTCCCCCTCACTCTCTCACTCTCTCTCCCCCTCTCTCCCTTCCTCCCCTCCCCTCTCTCTCTCTCTCTCTCTCTCTCTCTCTGTCTCTCTCTCTCTCTCTCTCTCTCTCTCTCTCTCTCTCTCCCAGTTCTGTCATTAAATGCGATCATAAAATCCGGAGTGTCTGCAGGGTCTGTACCAGGGTTACTCCTGTTCCGCAGATCTGTCAATTAGATCCGTGATCTTACATGATCTTTTCGTTGATGACGCTTCCCTCTAGTCACGCGCGCGCGGTGGACGTATCTTCAGTCCAATACCTGTCACAGATGGGTTGGAACGATGCTTCTGCGTGATGCCATTCCATGATACTTCATCCTGACAAGACAGAAAGTGTCAAAGTGAGGTCAAGATGCAGGCGGAAATTGAATCCAACTTAACAAGAAAAAAAAAAAAAAGAAGAAAAAAAAAACTCTTTCACCGAACGAAAGAGACAAAGACATTACAAGCCAAACCACGACGCGTTTCGACCTTTCTGGTCTTCTTCAGGCCAGACAAAACAACATTGAAGGCAATGGAAACAAAGAACGAACAATCTCTTCTCTCCTCAAACTGGACGCAAAATCGTCGTCATTGTCTTGAATATTGTCTTGCCTGAACAAGACCAAAGAGATCGAAACGCGTCGTGTTTTGTCTTGTAATTCCTTTGTCTCCTTCGTTCGGTGGAATGATAATAATTGTTCTTTTGAGTTGAAGCAGCATGACAATAATGTTCAGATACACGCACCAAACAAAGGCTGTTAGTCTCAAAGTCTGATTGTAGACGGCAATGCCAGAGAACCAGTGCGTGAGCAGCGCTGTCGGGGAATGACATGGAACAAGGAACTAACATAGCAGTCTTACGTTGGAAATTGTTGTGAACAAACTAGCTGTCGATCTCCTCCCTGCTCAAACATTTCAAGTCTCACGGAAGGAAGAAACGCTAGGGACAGCTTGGCAACAGACGGAATTCAGGGAGGAACCCCCTCCCCCCTCTCCTCCTCCTCCTCCTCCTCCCTCCTCCTCCCGCCGCCTCCTCCTCTTAGTCAAGTGTTTCGGCCCTGAGCTCGTCCACACTAAGGAGGCTGGGCCGCATTCAGGTCATGACTCCTAGAGGCTCTGCTGCCGTCAGATTGTTCATTTCTTTATTTCTTGCTGGCCCTGCCGGAATTGTAAGCTGCGCCTTCTTGATGGATGGGCGTTCCCATGGCGTTTTCTTTTTGAGACGAGTGTCCTTACAAACATCTTTGTAGGCCACCTGTCGTACGTTGGAGAATTTAAGCATTTCTGGGTCCACTTCTGCTCCTCCTTGACCTGGTTCAGCTAGAACTCCTTACAGCTGCCTCTACCATTGCCTGGAGGGTTCTGATCCTCCTTTTATCCAAAAGAGCGTGCGGTTTCATGAGATCATGCGCTGACGAGGTTATACTGTCTCACCTCCCCTCTCCCTCCACCTCGACCCCTTTGATCCACCGTCTGTAGCCAAGACTTTGACTTGGAAGCCTGATTCCCTGTAACTGCGTGATAGACTGGGGGTATTCTCGGTCTGGTAGTTGTGAGCATGCTTCGCTCTGCTTTCGCATGACACAGTGAGTTCAGTCAGCGTAAATTGTTTTGATGGACGTGAGTGGTAATTTCAGGTCTCATAGACACAGGCGCTCGAAAAATAATACCTTTCCAGACTTATTGCCTCTCATACTAAGGTGTATCTCTAATATGGGGCTGTGCTGACAAAAAACAACAACAACATAGACAAATAATTAAATCACCTACAGGACAGCATGAAAAATCATAGACAAATTAAATCACCTACAGGACAGCATGTAGGATAACTGTATCAGTTTTGTCCTTACCAAAATTCAGAGACACAAGCTAAGCTAAGTCAAACATGATTCCAGTACAAAAGCAATCAGACTTTTAAAAAAAATGATACCAATGGGGGCCCGTCATCAACAGGTCAGAGCGTTTGGCAACGGAACTGATGGTCTTGAGTTTCAACTACTGGCGGTTTTTTTTGGGGGGGGGGTTTGCTTTTGTTTTGTTGCTTAAAAACTCTTTTTGTCCACCCAGCAATAAATGGGTACCTAATTCATTTCAGGGAATGTTTAAACAGCGGAAGGAGAGGAGTTGGCTCTGCCTTACATCATGCCATGCCCTGGACACACGAAACCTCTGACAGGTCATTACGCCGCCGGCAAACAGGTTATGGATACTTTCATCGAAATGATCTGGCTTCACAATACCTCAAAAATACTTTCACGGGGCTCCTGTTAACATGGCTGTAACAACTGTACACTTCCACGTGTTGGGAGAGATATGTTCAAAACCAGTATTGCATGTTATCATCATCCATCTGGAGCTTATTCCGCAGTTTGGCCGTTGGTATGGATGACGCGTTAGACATAGAAAGGAAGTAAGGAAATTGAACTATATTAACTGGATGACACGGGAAACGACTGACTGAAGCGCCGACAGGCAGCTCTTCAGTCGACACTACCCAGGTAGGCAGTCCTATGCATACACGTGAATGGGAATTGTCAGCGCCGAGAATCTTTGGCAAGGCGCTTTATAAAGAATCGGTTACTATCATCATTATTATTATGTAACAGTGTATCCTTCGCCACCCGCTTTCAAACGAGATCTCTGAAAGTATCGTAGAGACTTCAGCACAGGTCCTAGTGTTTAAATAGAAGACTCTCAAGAGGTCACTGAGGTAGGAAGGAACTTAGCTCAGTTGGACAGCAGGAGGGGTTCAGAGGAGAAAACTCAACCCCAGCCCCCCCCCCCTCCCCCCACCAACCAACTCCCTGATCCTCCCTTGTGCATGTGTTTCAGCCTTAACTCCTTCCGCTCTGAGAGGCTGGGCCACATCAAAGATATGATCCCTGGATGTTCTTTTGCTGCTATCGCCTTTACTTTGTCGCTGTCAAGATTCGAAACCACACCTACGAGATAGTCGGGCTCCTCAAGGGAGTCTTAGGTGTCTCAGGGCTTGTTTTAAGTCTGGATGTCTGGCCCTTAAGACATTCACTTTTGTTCCTCATCGACCCAATCCAGCTGGAACTCGGTTCCTGCAGTTGTTCTTGGGGCTCTGGACCTCGGGTGCCGCAAAATCGATGGCTGTTACATGACGTCATAGACTGGGGTACTCCCTCGCTCTCTTCCGCCCTCTGTGGGAAGGGTTTTACTTTGAAAGCCAGGTCCTCTCAAGAGGCTGACTGGGTTGCATCCTTCTTAGTCTCATGGATTTGTACTGCCTCCATTCTGCTTTCATATAACACAGACAGTAATTAGCGTAAAATGATAAACATAGTTCCCATGAGAGATCGTACTGATTATGTTCCTCCTGTGTGCTGGTTAATTATGGTGGTGTACATACGAAAAGGTTAGGCTACACTTAGCGAAGAGCAGCCAGACTCGCTTTTACCTGATTAAGTCCTGTCCACAGAACAAAAGATGGAACAGCAACAAATCCTACCTCTGCCTGAACCTCTCTGCTTTGACAGACGCACAGTGATGTAGAAGGTCTAGAACAATGAACGCTCTCTACATCTACTCATGCCTAATCAGATCATTAAAAGAGTCCAGAAGAATTTCACATTGAACTAGCGCTTATTGTCATCAATGCCTAGTTCTAATCATTTCCAAACCAATTCAGCTTTCAAGAGGGCATTTGTCTCAAACTTTCTAACTTAAGGCTAATCTTTTCAGATATTTTACATAATTCTTAAACCCTCAAACTTTCTAACTTAAGGCTAATCTTTTCAGATATTTTACATAAATCTTAAATCCTCAAACTAAACAGCATATGTATACTTATGCTAATGCGTAAGTATTTTAACGTCCGTGTGTGTGTGTGTGTGTGTGTGTGGTGCGTGCGTGCGTGCGTGCGTGCGTGCGTGCGTGCGTGCGTGCGTGCGTGCGTGCGTGTGTGTGTGTGTGTGTGTGTGTGTGTGTGTGTGTGTGTGTGTGTGTGTGTGTGTGTGTGTGTGTGTGTGTGTGTGTGTGTGTGTGTGTGTGTGTGTGTGTCCGCAGCTGTGGCATGAATGGAATTTCTAATGCATTCTTTGTTCAGTTTATATTGAATCCACTTGCACACCTTTGTTTTAACTTTCACTTTTAATTTATTTACCTTTGCTGACTTTTTGTCTTTGTTTTTCTTTTAATCATTAGACTTACCATATCAGCCTTTAAAGTGTAAATTTACTCATTTCGATAACCACGTTACCA
>CM031600.1:92122224-92147224 GCA_018398815.1 Conus ventricosus
TCCTGTTCTTCCAACCATTATCAGCGGGAGCACCACAGCACGTCATGTCAGATGACTTGTTTGATTTTGAAACTCATCCCTCATTATTTTGTGTTTTATCTTCCAGGGCGGAAAGGGCTGTCCTGTCGCCCATGAAGTCTCTTACAGGAGACATCTGCTATTGATTCCCGAGGTCTGCTGAACCGTGTTCCGCATATGCCTGCTTTCAGGATGTCCTCCGTTACGACACAAACAGTACTGGAAGAATTGCACTGACCATTGCTGCAATGCCAACATCCGGAACGATCCAGTCTGTTGTGGAGTAGTCTGCCCTTGGTAGGGGAAAGCATATCGAGAAGTCATGCAAATAGTTCTTCAGCATTTCTCTCATCTTCTTTAGGACATAGTATAACTCCAGCGCCATTTGAATCAAGTTACGTAGGGACTGATTCACATGTAATTACTAGATGGAGCCACATTACGTCGATGTCCCTTTTCTCTGCAGTAGTTCTTTGGATTGCTTCCTGAGTCATCGTAGCATGTTCTACACAGCCAAATACTCACGACATGCATTCTTTCTGATCTAACACATCCATTCACTCATTTTCTTTGAGATTTTCAGTCAGCATTGCTACCAGAGAAAGTTTTTCCTCAAAATTATATAATGATCAGGTCTGAACTGGTTAGTGTAGCTCAATTCTGCTCTTTGAGAGTGTACAGTCCATCAGTTATACAACTTGAACTTTTAACAAAGTTCATCATCATCATCATAAGAGCAATAATAATAATAATAATAAACCAGCCGCCTTGGCGAATTGGTTAGCGTCGCGGACTCCCGGCTGGGAGGTCGTGGGTTCGAATCCCATGAGTCATATGGTTTTTTTTTGCCCCGACCGGCTCCTACCCAGAGTTGAGTTTGCTGCGGACTCAGTTGGGAAGACTGAGACCACACAGTCGAGTTTCGTCCACTTAATGGATGCGTTTCTGAGAGTGTTGCTCAAATTTCCTGACCAACACTGCAGGTGCCTGTATCTCTCGGGCCTGGTTGACGCTGGGATATATTATGAAAGGAAGTGTAGAGTACAGCCCTGTCATGTAGTCTCAGACCGAAATGGAAATCCGTAGCATCATCTTAATTATCATCATTCTCATTGATCAGCATAAAAAATGTCTCAAATTCTGTGGCCCTTCATGCTCTGCTCTCATGGTGACCTCAATTTCGATGTCCTCTCCACGTCTGTGGCCTTGGTTTGGTTCCGTCGGGGTCACCGGTATCGGCGAGTCCACGGGGGCTGTCGTTGGACGGACGTGGTGGCGCCCTCCGGAGGGAGCTCACTCACGCCGGCTCCGCGACTAAGCAATTATTGTCGTCAGTAAGGGACTTAGTAGGTGGTGTCCTGCGTATGTTAGATCAGAACAGGCGCCACTGAACACCACCAAAGTGACTCGGCAGCAGTGCAGTGTCTAATCCGGTGGGTTGCCTCTTAACGACTTGACATTGACTGCTCCCTGTGGATTGCTGGTGCCGGGGCTGTGGCGGGGCCTACTGGGCTGTGGCTGGACGGGATGTCGGAATGAGCGGCGTGGGTGCACTGCCTCTGAGGTGGCGCAGAGGTTGGGACAGCCAAAAAAAAAAAAAAATAGCTGGTGGTGTCCATCCCCAACGATCTCAAAGAGTATGCAAATCACTTCGGAAGAAACAAATCATTTGACAGTGACACATAAGCATGCCTGCATCTATCCATGTCTACGTACGTCTATACCTATCTGTCTGTTTATCTATCTGTTTGTTTGTCCAGTCTGTCTGTCTATCCGTCCGTTTATCCATCTGTCTGTCCATCTGTCTGTCTGTCTGTCTGTCTGTCTGTCTCTCACTCATTGAACACACACACACACATACACACACATACACACACAGACACACACACACACACACACACACACACACACACACACACACACACACACACACACACACACACACACACACACACGCGCGCGCGCGCGCGCGCGCGCGCGCGCGAGCGAGCGCGCGCGCAACACACACTGGTATTAGCATCTATTTCCTTTCTGTGTTCTTTTATTGGCGTCCCGTGGGGTCGATCGGCTCCAAGAGTCCAGCGTCTGCATTAACGATTGTTAAACCCGCTGTACGCTGCCCGCCATAACAATCATTACACCTGTTGTCCTTTGTCTGCATTAACGATCATTACACCTGTTGTCCATTGTCTGCATTAACGATCATTACACCGTTGTCAGCTGTCTGTATTAACGATCATTACACCTGTTGTCCATTGTCTGCATTAACGATCATTACATCCGTTGTCAGCTGTCTGTATTAACGATCATTACACCTGTTGTCCATTGTCTGCATTAACGATCATTACAGGCGTTGTCCATTGTCTGCATTAACGATCATTACACCCGTTGTCAGCTGTCCGCATTAACGATCATTACAGCCGTTGTCCATTGTCTGCATTAACGATCATTACACCCGTTGTCAGCTGTCTGCATTAACGATTATTACACCCGTTGTCTGCTGTCTGTATTAACGATCATTACACCCGTTGTCATCTGTCTGCATTAACGATCATTACACCTGTTGTCCATAGTCTGCATTAACGATTATTACACCCGTTGTCATTGTCTGCATTAACGATCATTACACCTGTTGTCCATTGTCTGCATTAACGTTTATTACACCCGTTGTCTGCTGTCTGTATTAACGATCATTACTCCCATCGTCATCTGTCTGCATTAACGATCATCACGCCTGTTGTCCATTGTCTCCATTAACGATCATTACACCCGTTGTCCATTGTCTGCATTAACGATCATTACACCGTTGTCTGCTGTCTGCATTAACGATCGTTACACCCATTGTCTGCTGTCTGTATTAACGATCATTACACCGTTGTCTGCTGTCTGCATTAACGATCATTACACCCGTTGTCATCTGTCTGTATTAACAATCATTACACCTGTTGTCCATTTTCTGCATTAACGATCATTACACCCGTTCTCATCTGTCTGTATTAACGATCATTCCACCCGTTGTCATCTGACTGCATTATCGATCATTATACACATTGTCTGCGGTCAACATTAACGATCATTACACCGTTGTCCGCTGTCTGCATTTACGATCATTACACCTGTTGTCATCTGTCTGCATTAACGATCATTAAACCCGTTGAGCATCGTCTGCATTAACGATCATCACACCTGATGTCTATTGTTTGCATTAACGATCGTTACACCCGTTGTCAGCTGTCTGCATTAACGATCATTACACCCGTTTTCATCTGTCTCCATTAACGATTATTACACCGTTGTCCATTGTTTGCAATAACGATCATTACACCCGTTGTCCATTGTTTGCATTAACGATCATTACACCCTTTGTGTACTGTCTGCATTAATGATCATTACACCCGCTGTTCATTGTCTGCATCAACGATCATTACAGCCGTTGTCCATTGTTTGCAATAACGATCATTACAGCCGTTGTCCATTGTTTGCAATAACGATCATTACACCGTTGTCCATTGTCTGCATTAACGATCATTACACCTGCTGTCCATTGTCTGCATTAACGATCATTACACCTGTTGTCATCTGTCTGCATTAACGATCATTACATCTGTTGTCCATTGTCTGGATTAACGATCATTACTTCCGTTGTCATCTGTCTGCATTAACGATCATTACACCCGTTGTCAGCTGTTTGCATTAACGATCATTACACCTGTTGTCCACTGTCTGCATTAACGATCATTACACCTGTTGTCATCTGTCTGCATTAACGATCATTACACCGTCGTCCATTGTCTCCATTAACGATCATTACAAACGTTGTCTATTGTCTCCATTTACGATCATTACACCCGTTGTCTGCTGTCTGCATTAACGATCATTACATCCGTTGTCTGCTGTCTGTATTAACGATCATTACACCCGTTGTCTGCTGTCTGTATTAACGATCAATACACCGTTATCTGCTGTCTGCATTAACACTCATTACACCGTTGTCCACTGTCTGTATTAACGATCATTACACCCGTTGTCTGCTGTCTGTATTAACGATCATTGCAAACGTTGTCCATTGCCTGCATTAACGATCATTACACCCGTTGTCTGCTGTCTGTATTAACGATCATTACACCCGTTGTCCTTTGTCTGCATTAGCGATCATTACACCCGTTGTCAGCTGTCTGTATTAACGATCATTACACCCGTTGTCTGCTGTCTGTATTAACGATCATTACACCCGTTGTCAGCTGTCTATATTAACGATCATTACACCGTTGTGTGCTGTCTGTATTAACGATCATTACACCCGTTGTCTGCTGTCTGCATTAGCGATCATTACACCCGTTGTCCATTGTCTGCATTAACGATCATTACACCCGTTATCGGCTGTCTTGTATTAACGATCATTACACCCGTTATCAGCTGTCTGTATTAACGATCATTACACCCGTTGTCCATTTTCTGCGTTAACGATCATTACACCCATTGTCCATTGTCTGCATTAACGATAATTACACCCGTTGTCAGCTGTCTGTGTTAACGATCATTACACCGTTGTCTGCTGTCTGTATTAACGATCATTACACCCGTTGTCTGCTGTCTGTATTAACGATCATTACACCCGTTGTCTGCTGTCTGTATTAACGATCATTACACCCGTTGTCCGCTGTCTGCATTAACGATCATTACACCTGTTGTCAATTGTCTACATTAACGATGATTTCACACGTGATGTCTGACCACTGGTCATTTATCCTGACACCTGCACCTCCGATCTTCCATGTGTGTGTGTGTGTGTGTGTGTGTGTGTGTGTGTGTGTGTGTGTGTGTGTGTGTGTGTGTGTGTGTGTGTGTGTGTGTGTGTGTGTGTGTGTGTGTGTGTGTGTGTGAGTGAGTGTGTGTGTGTTTCGAGTGCGTGCGTGCACACGCGCGCTCTCTCTGTGTGTGTGTCTCTCTCTCTTTCTCTCTCTCTGTCTGTCTGTCTGTCTGTCTGTTTCTCTCCCTCTGTCTGTGTCTCTCTGTCTCTTTCTCTGTCTCTCTGTCTTTGGCTCTGTCTGTCTGTATGTCTGTCTGTCTGTCTGTCTGTATGTCTGTCTCTCTCTCTCTTCTCTCTCTCTCTCTCTCTCTCTCTCTCTCTCTCCCTCTCTCTCTCTCTCTCTCTCTCTCTCTCTCTATATATATATATATATATATATAATATATATATATATATATCTTTCTCTCTCTCTCTCTTATGGATAAACCGAGAACTGAATAAGCAATAATCCTACGCAGACATATAATTGACAAACAATTTTTAACGAACTGCTCACATTAAAACATTGTGCGAAATAACACCCAGACAAAGCATCAGTTGAAAAATCAAGCATTTCTCTCTTCCATCCATGCTAGAAAATCATTCCTGCATCCATATAAACTTCCTTCGATCAATTACTTTTTGACACCATTTGACACAGCTAGCCCAAATCCTACAAAATCTTTGATCAGTATGTGACCTTAAAACAGTTCTAAAGTCTTCAAGTCTTACAGAATCAGTTTGTATTCAAGTTGGAGTTGTTTCTTTAAGGAATATGGCCTCCATCAATAAAGGAATGCTCGTGCAAAAAGTACTTTCTGCGACATTCCATGAAGACGAAAAGCCGTTATGGGCCGTTATAGCCGTTAGTAACGGCTGTAACTGTAACCTAAAACACTGGGCATCATCCGTGACCCATAATGAACATACCTACAAATTTTCGGAAAGATAGACCTAGTACTTTTTGAGATATTCCATGAAGAAGAAAAACTGTTATGGGCCGTTATAGCCGTTAGTAACGGCTATAACGGTAAACTAAAACATCGGGCATCATCCGTGACCCATAATGAACATACCTGCTAATTTTCAGAAAGATCGGCCAAGTACTTTCTGAGATATTCCATAAAGAAGAAAAACCGTTACAGGCCGTTATAACCGTTAGTAACGGTTATAACTGTAAACTAAAGCATCGGGCATCATCCGTGACCCATAATGAACATACCTACAAATTTTCAGAAAGATCGGCCCAGTAGTTTTGTCTGGAGCGAGTGGAAGATATTTTGACCATGGACGGACACACACACACACACACACACACACACACACACACACCACACCACACACACACACACACACACACAACACACACACACAGTCACACACACACACACACACACACACACACACACACACACACACAGTCACACAGTCACACAGTCACACAGTCACACACACACACACACACACACACCACACACACACACACACACACACACACACACACACACACACACACCACACACACACACACACACACACAGTCACACACACACACACACATACACACACACACACACACACACACACACACACACACACACACACACACACACACACACACACACACACACACACCAAGAGCATTTCTTCGTTCCCATTCTAAAGTACTCCCTGTTCTATAAGAACTGGGACTACAAACAACAACAACAACAACAACAACAACAACAACAACAACAACCAAAACACCGTATTTGGATTAGCCCCACAAACTATACCAAAACATTCCTCGTTCAAAACAAGCGTTTGTTATCATGGTGCTCTGCTTTGAAATTCCCAGAGCGTAAATTTCATCAAAGCAGAGAATTTTACAGAAGAAAGTTGTTGACATATCTCGCAGTCTCTCACTAGTGACGTAGTTATCCGGTATAGTTCATATCATCAGAGCATATCCAGTTACGATCATGTCACTTCCTCATATGTACAGGATTGACGTGTTATATCGATCAGCGTACATTTGTTCTTGTTTTCCCATATTGATTCTAGTCACTGTTTTCATGTACTTTTGTTTCAGTTTGTATTTGTACCGTTAATGGTGCTTGGACAAGATTTGCAGATTAGACCGATAACTGTGCGTGTGTGAGAACGAGCCTACTGTTCATGTATTTTGTTTTGTTGTTGTTGTTGTTGTTGTTGTTGTTGTTGTTGTTGTTGTTGTTTTCTTCTTCTTCTTCTTCTTCTTCTTCTTCTTCTTCTTTCTTCTTCTTCTTCTTCTTCATTGAGAAAAGATTGAAGAAACCGCTTCTCCCAGTAAATCGTTTCTGCATTGAGAAAAAGATTGAAGAAACCGCTTCTCCCAGTAAATCCCGTTTCCAAATCGTGAAGAACAGAAACAAATTCAAACCTGATACTGACGATATGGTCCTTAGTCCCTCTGGATCACCTCATAAAGCCGTCAATACTGAACGATCACCTTCTGACATTTTGTCAACCCTCTCAATCCTGGACAAGGCAACAAGCGTGCTGATTGGGGACTCACTGATCAGATACATAAACCCCAGACTAATGACAACCACAGGTAACTTTCTGAATAAAATTTGTGTACCTGGGATGACAATTTCTGATCTTTTGCACTGGCTTGATACGTTAAAAGAAAACAAAAAAGTTCATCATGTAACCATTCATGTGGGTGTAAACGATTGTCCGTCAGGGGCCGTTACAGAAGATACATGGGACACTCTTCTGTCCAGTGTTCGACGTGCTTTCCCTGAAGCATGTATACACATGAGTTCCATAGTTCCTGCGATCGATGATCATAACCTCAACAACACAATTCTTCCTTCTAACAAAAATCTGTCTGCTGTGTGCAAACGCCGTGAAACCCTCTTCATTGATCATTTCCCATCATTCAGACACCCTCAAAACGCAACCTCTATCATGACCATATTCACTTAAACAAAACCGGAACTGCACAATTGGTTCTGGACCTCAAAACAGCTGCTGATATAAAACATTCATTAGAGAGCTCTCGTTCTCAAAGCACAGCAAGCTTTGGAAAGTCATCAGCATTCAGAAATCACAGAAATGTTCAGCATGACAATTACAACACAACTTCTTTCCACCTTTCCAGTCATCACAATGGAGCGTATCGTCACTCAAACTCTGTCTGTTCACCATCCTTCCATCATCGCTCATTCCCACAAACCGTGTCTTACAGTGAAATCCCATCAACCGTACCCTGTCATGACCTTCCTCTAAACGCCGCTCACCCTGATCATCCTGCATCCGCAATTCACCATGATTACTTTGCATCTTCCCCTCATCCTGACTATCATGCATCCGCCCCTCATTCTGACTATCATGCATCCGCCCCTCATCCTGAATACCCTGCAGCCTCCGATCGTCATAACTACCCTGCAGCCGCCACTCGCCATGACTACCCTACAGCCTCCTCTTACCATGACTACCGTGCAGCCTCCACACACCGTAAATACCCTGCAGGCGCCGCTCACCGTAACTACCCTGCAGACACCGCTCACCGTAACTACCCTGCAGGCACCGCTCACCGTAATTACCCTGCAGACACCGCTCACCGTAACTACCCTGCAGGTGCCGCTCACCGTAACTACCCTGCAGACACCGCTCACCATAACTACCCTGCAGGTGCCGCTCACCGTAACTACCCTGCAGACACCGCTCACCATAACTACCCTGCAGGCGCCGCTCACCGTAACCACCCTGCAGGCACCGCTCACCGTAACTACCCTGCAGGCGCCGCTCAACGTAACTTTTACCCTGCAGGCGCCGCTCACCATAACCACCCTGCAGGCACCGCTCACCGTAACTACCCTGCAGGTGCTGCTCACCGTAACTTTTACCCTGCAGGCGCCGCTCACCGTAACTACCCTGCAGGCGCCGCTCACCGTAACTTTTACCCTGCAGGCACCGCTCACCGTAACTACCCTGCAGGCGCCGCTCATTGTGACTACGGTGCAGGCGCCGCTCACAGTGATCACCATGCAGGCGTCCCTCTCCATGACTACCGTCCAGCTGCCGCTCGCCATGACAATCCTGTAGCCGCTGCTCACCGTGTGTTTCAACAGACGTCCCCTCACCGTGTGGGGCGGCGCTACAACATCTACTCGCGGTCATCAAACAGAAGAAACGACAGTCACAATTTAGACCAAATAAATCAGTTCTGTGACTCAAGTCTTGGCCACCAAAATATGAATGTTGACCTATTTCCCAGACATCCAACTCCCTTTTCCAGCCTGCCTCTGTTACTCAGCAGACTGCTTTCCCCCTCTGAAGCCCCACCCCCAAATTAATTCTCTTATTTAGTAGGGGTTCGGATTGCATGTTATTCCACTCATTAGCAATCATCAGGACTTGAGTATCTATTGTGAGCCATGAGATGACCAATGCACTTAGTTGAACTATAATTATTCTGAACTAATCATTTCCGTATCCTCTCCATTTCACGTGGTAATTCTGTATACCTCCAGGTAGCGCTGCTTCCCTCCTTTCACTAATGTCAACCAATGTGAATGTATCGGACTGGCCCGTCAATGACGGTCTGCGCATAGGTCACCTAAATATTTGTCATCTCATAAACAAAATGTCTGACGTATCAAAAATCATTCATAATAATCATAAACCTTTCCATGTCTTTGGATTTTCTGAGGTATGGACAAACAGCCGCATTGGTGACAATTCAATATCATTCTGGATACTCAATAGTCCGGAGAAATCCTGAAAATATTCTTGAAACAGGTATTGCTGTCTACGTCCAAAAAGATGTCCCATACAAAATTCGTAATGATCTTTGTCATAAAAATATTGAAATAACGTGGCTTGAAATTCAGTCGAAAAGTAAGACATTAGCGTCAATTCTTGTCGGATTTGTATACAGACATCCTAAAAGTAAGTCTAGCTGGTATAACGATTTTTGTGAGATGATGGACACAGTATGGCTTTTGAAAACAGAAATACTATTATTGGGAGATTTCAATATAGATCTGTTTCAGTCTTGTTCCCAATGGTCCAACATTGCTAATTCATATAATCTTCATCAGTGCATTTCTTTACCGACTAGAGTTACTTCAAAATCTAATACCCTTATAGACCACATATATTCGTCGAACATGCTGCACTTGCAGAAATATGTGTACCGCTACTGGTGCAAGTGACCAGAATGCTGTTTGCGTAACTTGGAACAGAAAGGGTTTTAAAGTTCCAAAGGCAAGTCATTTGGTAATCACATTCGTTCATTCAAAACTTCAACTTGCACGCTTTTCAATTGATCTCATTTCCTCGCCTTTTGCAAACATCTATAGCTACACCGTGTCAACCTCGGGTATGTCAGTGGAGGAAGGACTAGCGCACAGCCCAAACACACTCACAGTTGCTTACAATCTCATTCATATATCATGCATTCGTCACATCAAACCACTAGTAAAGTCTATAACTTTACTACACATGATCATAGAAGAAACATCAATGCATATGGAATCAAACAAATAAAACATTCTCTCTTTCCTTGAACTTCACAAAACCATTTATCTAAATCATCATTTAACTAACCCGGGTATAAACAGATTTCTACTTTACCTGGCCAGGTGATCTTAACTATTCACGAATCACTGTCTTTTCTTTCCTTTTTTTTTCTTTTTACTGTCACTTTCACAAGCACGACACAACTGCTGGCACTGGTCAGGTTAGACTGCTGGCACTGGTCAGGTTGGACTGCTGGCACTGGTCAGGTTAGACCGCTGGCGTTGGTCAGGTTGGACTGCTGATGAAGTGGCACTGCCAGGTATGAGGTCGAACCCCGGTTCAGGTGGAACAGTGACTATTAGACATCGATCTGTTCTCCTTTCTTTCTTCCTGCATTAACACATTGCACTCTCTCTCTCTCTCTCTTCTAGTCTGCTCTATCAAATGGACATGGTTGCTTTTCTTTTCTTTCCTTTTCTTTCTTTTCTCTTCATCAGTTAGCAACTCTCTCTCTCACTCAACATCTCTTCTTAGTCCTCCCTCTGCAGACTTTATCTGGTGCTAATGCCTCCACTTGGTTCTCTTCTCTCCTCCCCTCATCTCTCTGCTCTTCTCTCCTGCAGAGCTTACACCCAGAACCTCTTCCTCTCTCTGTCTGTCTGTTCGTTCTCCTCTTTCACTCACGCATTCCTATCTTATCCTAAAACCCATCTGTCAAAGGGCGAGTACCATTGGTCAGTATTTTTACGCCTCGTACCCGAAGTTACCTCCCTCTAATTCCATTGGATTTCAAATCATGACAGTCACGCCTACACACCTTACTCTCTGTAGTGGTCATTGGGTCATTTAATTAATTAGCTAGATCTCACCCCCACTACACAATACCTTCCCCTCCCTTCCGGCGACGTCGACTTAATTGTGGACACTGGTCCTACAAATTGGCTAGATCAGTCTGGCCCAGGCGTTGAGATCCGTCTGGCAGAGATCGAGACGTCGGTCAAGCTACTTAGTCCGTCTGGCGGGACCGTACCGTCTCCGTAGAGGATTAGGATTAGTCTCCTCGCTGTGCCCAAATTGGCTGAGGCGATGCTTGAAGGCATCGGCCCGACGCATGAGGCTGTCTACCTGGCGCCCAGATATTTGAGTTGGAGCTTATGTCCAAACAAACTGGCTGGCGACTAACCATGAGTTCGGTTTTCTATTTTTGTCCGTGACAATTTCCCCCTTGCAAAAGACTATGCTCCGCATTGTCTCAAAACAACGGTACAAAAAAGACAACAACCGAATTTGCTGATACCACAGCTACACGTGCAACGTTTGGAAAATACTTTAAAAACAAACGGTTTATAATTTATAATTATATCATTAGTGAATACCACTCCAATGAGTTATCATTGACGTGCGCTTTTGCCTTATTTCAACTCATTTTCTGATAACCTCTGTGCGCACCTATGCAATTCCCCTACCTGCGGATTTGCCATCTCTCCTCTTCACAACTACTTTGAAGAGCACAATATAATATGATCACGATCCATGACACTTCACTGAGGAATCTCCATCCTCACTTATTGCAAATAATGCATCACTACACAAGCGACGGTATGCTCCAAGCATAACTACATTCACATGAAACAAGTCTCACAAAGAAAATATGAACAAGTCTCACACAGAAAATATGAACCATAGCCAACTGGGAATGAACCCATATCCACTCAACATAACTGTAATCAACACATATTATCAACAAAGCACCCCGGATATGACTGACTTCCTCTGAGTTGCAGCTTGCTAGACTACACGGCTTAAATAGTCAGCTCCGACATTCTGTCGACCTGGGATGTACTGGACTCGATACCTGTAGGGCTGCAATGCCATTGCCCAACGCAGCACTCTGCTTTTTTTTCAGCTGCGCCTCCTGCAGGAATTTGAGTGGTTGATGATCAGTCTCTATCACGAACTCTTTCCCATACAAGTATTTGTGGAATTTCTGTACGGCCCACACGACGGCTAAACACTCCTTCTCTACAGTTGCGTACCCTTCTTCACACTTTGTCAACTTCCTGCTAGCATATCTCACAGGAAACTCGACCCCTTCATGCTCCTGCAACAACACTGCACCTATCCACCACCTGATGCGTCCGTACGTAACAGAAACGGTTTCGACATATCAGGTAGCCTCAAGATGGGACGGGAACCTAGTCATTCTAGCACCATCTGCAGTGCTTGCTCTGCAGCGTCTGACCACTCGACCACTGCCGGTTTCCCTGCCTTGACCAAATCACTGAGAGGACTCGTGATTGCTGCGAAATTTGGAACAAACTCCCTGTAGAAACCAATAAAACCTAGCAGACTCCTGACTTCTGTTTTGGTCTTTGGCCTCTCTGAATTCATCATCTTCTCCACCTTTCCCTTTTCTGGCTGCTTTGTGTCGCCTCCGACAACAAAACCTAGAACCCCTACTGTCTAGCCCTTCATACAGTGACACATCCCTGTATGACTCTTCTGGAAACTTCTTCTGCTGGTCTCTTTCACCTCATCAATGATTGCTGCTGCGCCTATGTGCTGAGTCTCACGCTGAATATATTTGCGGAGAAAATTCGCATGGAAAAGTTTTAGTTTCCATTCACATCAATTCGGTAATCCCGACCGACCTTTTCATGATGGTGAATGGTCCTTTCCAATGCATCAGCAGCTTGTTGTGACCCGTGGAAGCAGTACCAGGACTTGATCTCCCACCTTGAGGGATTGCTTTCTCACCTTCCTGTCATATTGTTTCTTCTGAACGACCCTAGCCTCCTGCAAGCTTTCCCTTGCAACCTTACATGTCTCATACCTGTCCCCACCTTTGGAACAGGGCGCGATTGGGCCAATCAGATCAACAGCCACTCTCCTGAACGGTTGTGTCAATTAAAGGGGGATGTTTAAGAGGCGCCTTCCTCTTCACCCCTCTTGTGGCTGACCTTTGGCACACGTCACATGACATGCAGAAACGCTTGATGTCTGCCATTGCCCCTGGCCAATGAAAATCATCAAAGATTCGGTCAGCTGTTTTGCTGGTGCCGAGATGACCCGCCATGAGCGACTCGTGACCCACTGACATGACAGTGTCACGATAACATGCTGGTACCTCTAACTGAGTTGTCACCTTGCCTGTCTTCCCCTTGGTGAACACTCGGTACAACAGCCCGCCTTTTACCAGAAATTCTGTCTCACCTCCTCTAACCACCTGTTTCTCTCCACCTCTTGCCAACTCCCAAGACTTCACGAGCGAAGGGTCTTGTTCCTGCGCTGCCCTAAACTCATCAGCGACACATTTATGCCTGACTTCCTTGCTGGAACGACTAACGGTTTATCAACCTTTTCCTCCTTCTTGCTCCGTGTTTGAACTGCTGCCCCTGTAGCAGTCAACAACTCAGGATCCCTGGATCCCTTGCACCTGGAATATTTCCAATGATCAAATCATGAAGGGGTTTTCTCCATCACCAGCGCAGACAACTCGCCTGAGAAGTAAGGGTACGTACTTCTATCTTAGCAACTGGAAACTCCCTCACAGTGCCATCGATTAGAGTACAGGTCTGGATTTGCCCTGTCAAATCCCCTTTCTCGACCAGCGTTGTTCGTACTTACACCACATTTAACAACCAGTGTCTCGTAACACTTTCACCCTCTGCTGGCCAATCCACCCTTCTTTCCACTGGTAATGAACACTCAGCCTAGTGCCCTCCATCCCTGACACTGACTGCTGTCCAGTGCTAGCCATAGGCCGCACTCCACCCTCTTCAGATTGAATCCCTTTTGGTTCCACTGCAGGTCGTTTCCCCTGGCGACCCTTATCAACCTCTTGCAAGGCTGCTGCCTTCTGGAACCTCATGCGACAATCCCTCGCCACATGTCCCTTCTTGTGACAATGAAACACCTATTGTCCCTTTGTCCTCCTTTCTGCCCCACCACTGGGTTTGCAGAAATGTGCAGAAAACTCCCCTAGTCTCCTTGCACTCTTCTCACCTGTGCCTGGCACCTGTTTCTCTGCACCTTAGTGCCCAAACGTGCCTCTCTATACACCTCTGCTAACTTCAGCAACTCTCCTGCTGTCTCTGGCTGCCTCTCTTTCAAATGTATGGTTAACTCAGGGCCGCAAACCTGACAAAATCTGTTCCTTCATAATCAGCTCTTTCAACTCAGCGAACTCCTTCTTCGTACCACTCAACTCTAACCACTTCTCAAAATAGTGATCTAAACGTGCACCAAACTGAGTGTACGTTTCACCTGCTTGTAAACTAGCTGATCGAAATTTCTTTCTGAACCCTTCCTCTGTGAGGTCAAATCCCCTTTATCAACGACTCCTTCACAGCACCAAAATCAGATTGTTGGTCTGCTGGTAATGCCGTGAAAATCTGTAATGCCTTACCCGTCAATAACGCTGACAAAATGACTGCCCACTCTTCTGAAAGGCCCAACCCTGACTAGTAGCAAACGTTTCAAAACGACTGATGTACGCATCAATCGAATCTGTTCCTTCAGAGAATTTTGGTAACTTTGGTCGGGGAGCATAACTGCGCACAGGGTCATGGAAACTGAACTACCATCATCGGTAGTCTCCCTCTGTACTTTCAGTCTCTCTCTAACTCTAATTGAACCCTTAATCTTTCTGTTTCCTGCGTTACATTAGCCTGAATCCTTATTCTTTCTGTTTCCTGCGTAAATCTTTCTGTTTCTTCTTTTTCTACTGCGACACGGCGTCTTTCCGCTCGCTCATCTCGTTCCATCTTTTGTTGTGTTTTCAACGAATGCTCGCAACTCTTCTCCCGAGTAGCCTAAATCACGAGCGACGCTCACAAGTTGTTCAATAGGGGTGTTCTTTTCTCCGCCATTATATCCTTTTTTTTTTAACAAGATTTTATTACTACGACAGCCGAACTGGTGGTTACCGACACGAGTGACGTAATAGCACAATCCTATGAATGATAATATTAGCTTGGACAACGTAGTTAGTTTTTATAAGACGCCTAGCGCCTGACCCAACTATGAGAGCGAATTATAGGCAATCTGTGCGAAATAAGTACTCTGGGCTGAAATGCCAAGCCTAGTATTAACTATCTTGGAAGCAATGCCAAGCCTAGTATTTAACTATCTTGGGAACATACAGTAAGACACTACCTTGTCTTAGGGGTTACAATACTTGAATCCCACCCAGCTTCCTCTCTGAGAAGTTGAACAATTAAATAAATGGGCCAGAATATCCTGGCAGGCTCGCCAATAAATTTTCAACCTCGGGTATGTCAGTGGAGGAAGGACTAGCGCACAGCCCAAACACACTCACAGCTTGCTTACAATCTCATTCATATATCATGCATTCGTCACATCAAACCACTAGTAAAGTCTATAACTTTATACACATGATCATAGAAAGAAACATCAATGCATATGGAATCAAACAAATAAAACATTCTCTCTTTCCTTGAACTTCACAAAACCATTGATCTAAATCATCATTTAACTAACCCGGGTATAAACAGATTTTTTACTTTACCTGGCCAGGTGATCTTAACTATTCACGAATCACTGTCTTTCTTTTCCTTTTTTTTTTCTTTTACTGTCACTTTCACAAGCACGACACAACTGCTGGCACTGGTCAGGTTAGACTGCTGGCACTGGTCAGGTTGGGCTGCTGGCACTGGTCAGGTTAGACCGCTGGCGTTGGTCAGATTGGACTGCTGATGAAGTGGCACTGCCAGGTATGAGGTCGAACTCCGGTTTAGGTGGAACAGTGACTATTAGGACATCGATCTGTTCTCCTTTCTTTCTTCCTGCATTAAAAGCATTGCACTCTCTCTCTCTCTTCTAGTCTGCTCTATCAAATGGACATGGTTGCTTTTCTTTTCTTTTCCTTTTCTTTCTTTTTCTCTTCATCAGTTAGCAACTCTCTCTCTCATCAACATCTCTTCTTATTCCTCCCTCTGCAGACTTTATCTGGTGCTAATGCCTCCACTTGGTTCTCTTCTCTCCTCCCCTCATCTCTCTGCTCTTCTCTCCTGCAGAGCTTACACCCAGAACCTCTTCCTCTCTCTGTCTGTCCCGTTCGTTCTCCTCTTTCACTCACGCATTCCTATCTTATCCTAAAACCCATCTGTCAAAGGGCGAGTACCATTGGTCAGTATTTTTACCGCCTCGTACCCGAAGTTACCTCCCTCTAATTCCATTGGATATTCAAATCATGACAGTCACGCCTACACGCCTTACTCTCTGTAGTGGTCATTGGGTCATTTAATTTAATTAGCTAGATCTCACCCCCACTACACAATACCTTCCCCCTCTCCCTTTCCGGCGACGTCGACTTAATTGTGGACACTGGTCCTACAAATTGGCTAGATCAGTCTGGCCCAGGCGTTGAGATCCGTCTGGGCAGACATTGAGGGCGTCGGTCAAGCTACTTAGTCCGTCTGGCTGGACTGTACCGTCTCCGTAGAGGATTAGGATTAGTCTCCTCGCTGTGCCCAAATTGGCTGAGGCGATGCTTGAAGGCATCGGCCCGACGCATGAGGCCGTCTACCTGGCGCCCAGGATATTTGAGTTGGAGCTTATGTCCAAACAAACTGGCTGGCGACTAACCACGAGTTCGGTTTTCTATTTTTGTCCGTGACACACCGATCCAGATGATGCCCTTGCCTTTTGGACGAGAACCTTTCTGAATATTGTCGACAAACACATCCCATTGATCCAGAGGCGAGTCAAATCAGATATCCTGCCTGTCTGGCTCACTCAGGATATTCTGAATGCCATGACGAGAGGGATGATTTAAAAAGTGTAGGCTCTGACAAAGAGTATAAGAGAAAACGCAACATTGCGAAGTACATGATTAGAAAGTCTAAATGTGATTCTTTCAGAAAGTTGGTCCAAAATAAAAACAACGGAGCCTCTATTTGGAAAGCTATTAATAAACTTAGGGACCGTGTTCATCAAGACAGGAATGTTCTATTCCAGTAGAAACACTAAATGATCATTTTGCCAATATTGGTAACAAGCTAAACATAGGGAAAGATAAAACTAGCATTTTTAATACTGCGAATTTACAGAAATTTTGTGATGCAAAAAATATACACGCAAAGTTTTCTATTCCCCTAATATCTGTTAATGAAGTGTTTTTATATCTATCAACTTTGAAAAATAAAAGTTCATACAGCTTTGATGGAATTAGTCCCAAGATATTAAAACTATCTGTACCATATATTGTAGATTCTCTTACATACCTCTTTAATCTATGTTTATCTAAACATTACTTTCCAGATGCATTTAAACATGCAAAAATTATCCCTCTGCACAAAAAGGGAATTTAGATGATCCAAATAACTACAGACCAATTTCGCTGCTATCGTCCGTCTCAAAACCATTAGAACGTCATATCCATCACCATCTATCATCTTTTATTGAGAAACATAAACTGTTGTATATCAATCAGTCAGGATTTAGGAAACTACATTCATGTGAAACGGCTTTGTGTCGGATCACAAATTTGTGGCTAAAAGATATCAACAACAGGAAAGCAGTTGGTGTAGTGTTTATTGATTTAACAAAGGCTTTTGATTTAATTAATCACAATATACTGCTAAAAAAGCTTAATGTTTACGGCGTCGACAACAATACGGAATCATTTTTAGATCTTATTTGTTGAACCGTACGCAATCTGTTTTTTCACGAGGTGTTATTTCTTCTAAGAGACTGTTGCCAAGAGGCATGCCACAGGGATCAATCTTAGGTCCCCTGTTGTTCTCCCTCTACATAAATGATCTCCCTTTCTCAATTCAAAATGCAGTGTGTGATTTGTTCGCTGATGATACATCTTTACAATACTCTAGTCATAGCATCGATGAAATTAATTATCATTTAAATGCAAGCATGAAATCAGTGGAAGACTGGTGTGATTCAAATGACATGCTTGTTCATCCTCATAAAACCGAGTCTATGTTAATATGTGCACGTCAAAAAAGACAAGTCATAAAAGAAGCAAAATTAAAAATAATGTACAAAGATAAAACAATAAAACAAGTTGCAAAGCACAAATTATTAGGCATCGTCATCGATGAAAATCTTTCCTGGCACGATCAGATCCATAACCTAATCAAACAAGTCTCGTGTTGTGTGTTCCAGCTGTCACGATAAAACACTTCTCAACGAACATTCACGAAAAATGTATTATTTTGCTTTTGTTCAGGCTCGATTAGACTACTGCTCTATAATCTGGGGTAAATGTGCGCCATCTACTTTAAAACCACTTTGTTCATTGCAAAAACGAGCCATTAAGATGATCAGCTGTCAGAAGCAATCCGATCCTTCTATGCGTGATGTATTTAGGTACAATAGAATACTGCCTCTTCACTCATGTATAACATTCAACACTCTGATTCTTATGCACAAAATTGTTCATGACGCATGCCCAGATTATTTAAAATCAATAGTACATTTACATCACCATCATGATTCGCTCAGATTCATTATTCCTAAAGCTAATTTAGATTTATTCAAAACAAGTTTCTCCTTCTGTGGCTGTAAAGAATGGAACAAACTTCCAGCAAAACACAGAAATATTTCCCAATTATCAGCTTTCAAAAATGAAGTAAAGTTACTACTTTTTGATACTCATGACTGACCTATGCGTAGACATTAGCCTGACTATACATACGTACTGGAGAGAAAAAAAAAGTGTAATGCTGATAAACGATGCAGTTGGTTGAGATGTGTGTGTGTGTGTGTGTGTGTGTGTGTGGTGTGTGTGTGTGTGTGTGTGTGTGTGTGTGTGTGTGTGTGTGTGTGTGTGAGAGAGAGAGAGAGAGAGGGGGGGAGGACAGGGAGTGAGAGAGAGAGAGAGAGAGGGAGAGAGAGAGAGACAGAGAGAGAGAGACAGAGAGAGAGATATTTTAAGCATGAAATCGTTATATTGATGTTATTTTGTAATTCGATGTTACCTTACTTTTTAAATTGTAGTTATTGTTGGGCAGAATTGTAAAAAGGCCTTCAATGAGCCTAATTCTCAACCCATTAAAGATTCATTCATTAAAGATTCATTCTTCTTCTTCTTCTTCTTCTTCTTCTTCTTCTTCTTTCTTCTTCTTCTTCTTCTCTTCTTCTTCTTCTTCTTCTTCTTCTTCTCTCTCTCCATCACGTCCTCCACATTTTCTCTTATTTCCTCTGTGCCTTTGAAATCACTTTTCTTTTATGAATGAGAATTCTGAATATTAATATATGCATGTGTACTTTCTTATGACCGCCTCCTGAATCACTGTCACTGTCTTTCAGATTATGATAATAATGCTGTATTTGATGACTAATCGTTCAAATATGATCAGCCAGCTTACAAACACGTCGTGCAATGCCATATTGATCTCTCTCTCTCTCTCTCTCCTCTCTCTCTCTCTCTCTCTCTCTCTCTCTCTCTCCTCTCTCTCTCTCTCTCCTCTCTCTCTCTCTCTCTCTCTCTTTCCAATTCTTATGATGAAGATTGGTTTTTCGTTTTGCTTTATAGCATGATGTGAAGAAAGCATCCACCGTATTCATTTTTGCCCTTAATAAAACACATGTGTTCGAACAGTGTGTGTGTGTGTGTGTGTGTGTGTGTGTGTGTGTGTGTGTGTGTGTGTGTGTGTGTGTGTGTGTGTGTGTGTGTGTGTGTGTGTGTGTGTGTGTGTGTGTGTGTGTGTGTGTGTGCGTGCGCGCGCGCGCGCGCGTGTGCGTGCGTGCGTGCGTGCGTGCGTGCATGCGTGCGCGTGCGCGCGCGCGTGTGTGTGTGCATGTGTGCGTGCGTGTGCGCGCTCGCGCGCGCTGGAGTGCATACGTTCGTACGTGCATGCGTGCGCGCGCGTGCGTACATGTGTGTATGTGTGTGTGTGTGTGTGTGTGTGTGTGGTGTGTGTGTGTGTGTGTGTGTGTCTGTGTGTGTGTGTGTGAGTGTGCGTGTGTGTGTGTGTGTGTGTGTGTGTGTGTGTGTGTGTGTGTGTGTGTGTGTGTGTGTGTGTGTGTGTGTGTGTGTGTGTGTATGTGTGTGTGTGTGTGTGTGTGTGTGTGTGTGAGAGAGTGTGCATGTGTGTGTGTGTGTGTGTCAAGTCAAGTCAAGTCAAGTCAAAATTTTATTTAGAGATGGAAACATTGAATAAGCAACATATCTGCTTTTTACATCAAGCCATCTATGTGTTGTGTGTGTGTGTGTGTTGTGTGTGTGTGTGTGTGTGTGTGTGTGTGTGTGTGTGTGTGTGTGTGTGTGTGTGTGTGTGTGTGTGTGTGTGTGTGTAGAGGGGGGGGGGGAGGGTGAGCAGATGCAGAAGAGAGGGGATAGTAGGGACGGGCGTTGGTCGTAACGAGATGAGAGGTCCACCTAAGCCACTTCCCTTTCACGTGAAGGAGAGCTGTGGACAGCTCTCTCTCCCAGGAGGCCTTCATGAGGCTGGAGGCCTTGCGGGTCCTGAAGGGAGCGATGGAGGACTTTGCCCCCACGGTGTCCACCTCAGTGGAGATCACCCCGCTGCCCAGCGCTTTGAAAGGAGCTGTCACAGCTGCAAGCTGCAGGAGTGGGGGAAGTGAATAGTCTGGAATGAATCCTAGGCCCCCAGAGAACCAGTCGCGCATCTTGTCCGGGGAAATTGAGTTGGAGTGTTAAACGTGGTGGCGGAATAGGGATGGTGGGCGCGGGAGAGGAGGGGGGGGGGGGGGAGAAGGGAGGAGAAAGGTCGTGGAAGAGGAGTAGAAGAAGCTGAGTGGCGGGGGAGGGGGGGGGGGGGGGGGGCGGGTCGGAAATGAGGGCAAGTGATTTGTCCTTGTTCTTCCTAGACCGCAAGGTCTGAGTCCACAGAAACGAATTAGGCCCCACACGTTGTATTCTCCACCACTCTCGAGGCTGCATGCAGCATAAAGTCAGAGGACCAGCCGTCGCTAAAACGTATTCATTGCCCCTTTTCATTCGTGATGCAAATTTGCCTGACTCCGGATAGTTCCATTATACTGTTCTGTTGAGTGCAATTACAACCTACTTAACACCCCCCTTTCCCCCTCCCACCCCTTCCACCCCTCCCATCCCTCCTCCCACCCGTTTGTCTCCCTTTCTTCTGTCATCTGCTGAACATTTCCCTCCCAAGGCCTTGAGCCCCATCTCAGGATAAGTCACGCATATTTCAGCTCTCCTTGTTGACATGTAATATTGAACTAACATATTAACTCCAAATCGTAGGACAAAATCAACTTTTTCACATTAAAAGCTTCTTTTCATTTTTTACAGAGCAGGGCGATTTCAATCCATTTAAACAGCACCAGTACTATCTGACTTCAACCGCCAGACAATGAACTCCGCCCCCAGGGTGTAATGTTCGGGGAAGGAAGTGATGGATTCAGAGTGGAGCCATCACCATGCCATTATGGCTGCCCCAAATTCCTACAATCCGACGCCATCTTGTTGTGCGGAAAGTGCGCTGCAGAGCTGGAGACTTCAATGTTGAAAGAGAATTCTCCCCCCTTTGCTTCCCGTCATTAACACCGCTGTGAAATGAAACATCAATGCTACAACGCTTGTCGGTCAACGACCGGACACTGGTGACATGAAAACGACCAGCGACAGGTTTCAAAGGGTGATGGCTGCAGGGGAGATCCAAACACGATTAAAAGGAAAAGTACTGCACCGCCAGACGAAAGACCAAACACAGTACAAAACAAACACTACGCTTTCCGACCTCTGTGGTCTTCTGCAGGCAAGACAAACAACATTTGAGACAATGAAAACGAAACGCAAACAGGCAGACACTCATTTATCTCCGCAAATCGGGCACAAGCATTTTGTCCAGCGGCGGAATGGATCGACCTCTTTTGACGTAAACATATGTCGCCAGCTTTTCCTGAACATAGACGCAGCACAGCTCCCAGACCCTGAACTGTGTGATTCGTTTCTATGTGTCATCTGTCTATTCATCACGTATCGGCTCCGAGACCTTTCACTGTCGATTAAGTCAGTTTTATTTCTCTTAGATGGCGGCTGATGTGCCTTAGAACGAACGTTTTATTTTCTGTGTTCAGAGCGGCCGTGGCCGTGCGGTGTCTCCTCTGATGGGTTGCCTCAAGACCACCTCGTATGGACTGCTTCCTGTGAACTGCATGGTGACACTGGCTGTGGCGGTGTTGGAGGAAGCCGGAGTGAGCGCCGTGTGGAGAACTTCCCCTGAGGGCAGAAGATAGAGAGGCTAAAAGAAAGAAGGCTGGAAGGGTTTTGAAAAGGTGATGGTTGTGGTGGTTAAGGTTCCTTATCCTAATGGCTGCAAGGACATTAACTCGTCAGAGATGGGTGATGGTTGTGGTGGTTAAGGTTCCTTATCCTAATGGCTGCAAGGACATTAACTCGTCAGAGATGGGTGATGGTTGTGGTGGTTAAGGTTCCTTATCCTAATGGCTGCAAGGACATTAACTCGTCAGAGATGCAGCGTGTTCGGAGCACGGCACGATGGAAAGCGGGCCCCATCCTCTTCAACTGCTGCCTTCACCTTCGTTGCACTGCCACTAGTTCCCGTCCACTGCTGGGTGGACAGAGAGGGCTTTCAAGTCCAACAACTCCATCCTGTGATGGCTCAATCTCAAGACCGTCAGCTCCACAAGCAAGTGCTCTTACCATTGGACTTCAGGTCCTTCACAGAAAACTGAAAAAGATGAACTGCGGTAAAGACTTGTTTCTAGCAGATAAGAACCAGTGACATGAGTTATCGGAGACTACTTTGACACAGGTAAGAGCCAGTGATATCAGTTTCCGGAAAACCTGTTTGGCACAGGCAAGAGCCGATGACATTAGTTATCGGAGTAAACGTCTACAGCGTTACTTATTGGAAGCTTGTTTAGCACAAGTAAAGGCCGATAGCATCATAAGTTCTTGGATAAGTTTGAATAGCACAAGTGAAAGCCAGTAGCATTGCATATCGGAGGCTGATTATGATTATGTAAGAAGTCAGTGACATCAGGAATTTGGGACTCGTGTGGCACAAGTACCGGCCCATGACATCGGTTATTTGAAACTTTTTTGGAGTCACTAGGAACCAGTGACATCATTTATCAAACACCTGTTTGGCGTAGCCAAGAGCCATTGACATAAATTATCTGAACATGTTTGGCACAAGTAATAGCCAGTGACATAGATTATCGGATGCAAGTTTGGTAAAAGTGAAAGCCAGTGATACTTGTTATCAGGCTCTTGTTTGGCACAAGGAAAAAAATCAGTGACGTTAGTTATCGGACACTTGTTGGGCAAAAGTAAGAAGCAAAGACATTAATTATCAGACTAGTGAAACTGATTATCTGACGCCTGTTTGGCACAGGTACTAGCCAATGACGTTAGTTATCGGACACTTGTTTGGAACAAGTGAGGGCCAAAAACATTCATTTCAAACACTTGTTTGGCACAAGAAGAGCCAGTGATATTGATCATTGGACATTTTTTGACACAAGAAAAAGCCAATAACAATAATCATCAGACACTTGTCTGGCACAAGTAAGAACCAGTGACATCAACTATCGTGGACTTGTTTAGCATAAGTAAGAGCCAATAACACTCGTTATTGGACAGTTGTTTGGCTCAAGTAAGAGCCTATGACATAACTCATGAGACACTTGTTTGGCATAAATAGAACCAAATGACATTAGTTTGGAAGATGAAAAAAAAAAGTCACATAACACCCATGAGATAATGGCAACATTTCGGTTTATTTCAACCTTTCTCAAGCCGCACAGACCGACCGACCAACATAAAACTTAAGATTTCTGTTGTTGTGTCGCTGAAAAAAAGTTCACAGGAAAAAAGTTCACTTAGAGCAAAGTTCACAAGAAAAAGTTCACTGGAGGATGGGGGATGGAAGGGACTTGTGGGAGGGCATGGAAAAAAAGGGAGGGATAGGAGGGAAGAGTGAGGGTGTAGTCATTAGTTGTCGGAAACGTGTTATGCACAGGCAAGAGGCAACGATGTCGATCATCGGAGATTTGACTGGCTCAAGAAAGAGCCGATGACGTTAGTTACTAGACGGTACAAGTCAGAGCCACTCACTTCTGTACTGAAGGCTTGTTTGGGGCACACGTAAGAGCTATTGACATTAGTCACTAAAGACCATTTTGAAACAAGCGAGAGCCGATAAAGCCAGTCACTGGACATTTGCTTCGTGTAAAGTAGGAGCCAATAGCTTTAATTTCGGAGACTTGTTTAACACGAGTAAGAGCCAGTGACACCAGTGTGGGGAGGCTTACTTCACAGAACAAGTAAGAGCCGACGACATAAGCACGGGGAAACATATTGGCACCATATGCTACAGGCGCTGACATTAGTTTGGGGTCATCTGAGACGCATAACAAGTCAGTCAGTCATTCCTCTGACCACCACTGGGGTCGTTGGATGGGGGGGGGGGGGGGGGGGGGGGGGGGGGGGGGATGAGGCAGCGCCGTTTCAGCTCTTTTTGTAGCTGTCGCGAGGGGGAGATGCTGGCATGTCATTGGTCCAGCCTTTTATGTAGATTGTCGGACCAACTCTTTCTCTGCCGTCCTCGTCTGCGCCCTCCTTCAACGGTACCTTGAAGGATGGTTTTGGAGAGGCGTTGTGACGAATGACGTGGCCAAACCATGCCATCTTCCGTCGTTTGACGGTTGCCAGAAGTGGTTCGTGGGTCCCAACTGGGTTGGTGACCAGGTTCCGCACATAAT
>CM031600.1:92162224-92167224 GCA_018398815.1 Conus ventricosus
CTAAAACGAATCTTAAAAATCATGTGGCCAAAGATTATCTCACTATCAGGCTTGCATCATGTAAAACTTCCTGCCATTCTCTCCTAGCAACATCACAAACTTGGACACCTTCAACACTGAACCAAAGTCTTCGCTTTTTTTCATGAAATATATCACCACCATTAGAGCAGGATGCACTGAACTGTTTTTGTTCACATTTGTGAGATAGTCTAGTGTTTGTATGCATGTGTGTTTGATGCGATCTGGGCCTATAGTTAGGATATTGCGCTACATAAGAGCGATCACCATCACCATCACCATCACCATCATCATCATCATCATCACCATCATCACCATCACCATCATCATCATCATCATCATCATCATCATCATCATCATCATCATCATCATCGTCATCATCGTCATCATCGTCGTCGTCGTCGTCGTCGTCGTCGTAGTCATCATCATCATCATCATCATCATCATCATCATCATCATCATCATCATCATCATCATCATCATCATAATCATCATCATCATCGTCGTCGTAGTCATCATCATCATCATCATCATCATCATCATCATCATCATCATCATCATCATCATCATCATCATCATCATCATCATCATCATGTGAACAGCCTTGTAACAGATGTTCATGAAAGAACTCGCCGAGCAACGAGTGAATCGTAAAGACCGTGTGGACATTCCGCGTTTTCACAATTGCCTTATGGGTCCCGGATTGCAAATGATCTTTTGCATATATCATTATGTTGGACGTTTGTGTCAATCAATGATATAATTTCTGTACCCACCCACGCTGCACTCCCCCACCCCACAATATGTTCCCCATTGTGAATGGACTGGAAGCTTAAAAAGCAAATCATCAAACCACTCATTCATTGCCTCACCCACTCACTAACTCATTCGTTCGCTGGGTGGCTCATCCATACATTGCCTATGAGAATTCCCACGAAAGTTTTCCTACGAATCCTTTTATCAACGACACGACCCGTTCAGTTGTCAAAACAAACAGAGAGATAGCCACGCAATTGTATAACCAGCTGAAACAAAACACACAGTCGGTTCCTTAGACTCATATTTGTTACAACACGCAGCTTACAACCCCTCTTACAATGAATTCACTAGTCTTGTGAGTGAAACGAAAAGAAAAAAAAAGATCTGAATATCATGTTCACCACAAGTGTTTTACCAAGACGCGCCGCTATTGTCAGAACAATCTTCATTGATGTCTCCCATTGGAGATATTTCTTTCAGACAACGCAGACAGAGCTCTACACACAGGGAAACAAGAGAGCTCTTTCAGTCACAGCAGCAGATCCATCATAAATCCCAATGAACGTCAAGCCCCACATTTACTGCGGGACAGACAGGAGGACGGGCGTGCCATTGGATAGTCCCGAAGGCGCTCTGCGCTGGCTGGAACCAGTGACAAGAAGGAGGAGGGCTCTGGCAGGAAATTAGTGACGGTCATTCAGATAGGATGGTTCCTGATTGTTTGCCACATGGTACAGCGCTTCGGGCCTGGTGTGGTCGTCACTCTGTCTCTCTCACCCTCTCGTTGACCCCTTCCCTCACTCTCTCTCTCTCTCTCTCTCTCTTCTCTCTCTCTCTCCTCTGTCTCTCTCTCTCTCTCTCTGTGTCTCTCTCTCTCTGTCTCTCTCTCTCTGTGTCTCTCTCTCTCTCTTTTCCCCGTGCACTGGATGAGAGAGAGAGAGAGAGAGAGAGAGAGAGAGAGAGAGAGAGAGAGAGACAGACAGACAGACAGACAGACAGACAGACAGACAGACAGAGAGATTGACGGAGAGAGAGAGAGAGAGAGAGAGAGAGAGAGAGAGAGAGAGAGAGAGAGAGACAGACAGACAGACAGACAGACAGACAGACAGACTGACAGACAGACAGACAGATTGACGGAGACACACAGAGAGAGAGAGAGAGAGAGAGAGAGAGAGAGAGAGAGAGAGAGAGAGAGAGAGAGAGACAGACAGACAGACAGACAGACAGACAGACTGACAGAAGAACAGACTGACAGACAGACAGACAGACAGATTGACGGAGACAGAGAGAGAGAGAGAGAGAGAGAGAGAGAGAGAGAGAGAGAGAGAGAGAGAGAGAGAGAGAGAGAGAGAGAGAGGTCAGAATGTTGTAAGTACATCAACCAGGGGCCATAGTTTAGTGTGTGTGAAGAGGGTGTGGAGAGGGAGCTGAAAATATTAAAGGCAAACAAATGCAAAATAATTTCTAAATCTTGTATAACAATGAAATTTCATACACAAGTAGTTTTCATAGACTACGCTGCATTCGTACATCAACGACAAAATTCCTTTTCTGAACAAGTTTGCTTTCCTTAGATTTCTACCACAAAATATTCTTCTTCTTCTTCTTCTTCTTCTTTCTTCTTCTTCTTCTTCTTCTTCTTCTTCTTCCTGTTAATTGCGTGAAATACAAACAAAGATGGGCCTATCTTGGGCGGAATTTGACAAAGATAAGTGATTGCTAGTTCTTCATTTTCGTTGTCTTGAGTGTTGTTTATCTTGCCTGAATTGTGTGAATGACTGCAACGTGGTGACAGCCGTGGTATGGCCCTTTGCGGTCGGCTGGCTATAAGCAACATTACCTTACCTGTCTTGCCTGAAGAAGACCTAAAAGGTCCAAATGCGTCGTGTTTTGTCATGTGATTCATTTATCCGTGTTTTCGGCGGAGATATATTAAACACTTTTTAAGATCTGTTTAGATTTCGCTTGCAGGCGCCTCACGTTGCAACTAGCCACAGTCCAGTTTGGAACGAATAAATCAGTAAACCTCTGTCTGAATGCAACATAAAGTATATTTACATTTTCTATTTTTGTTGCAACCAATCTCATTCAAAACAATGCACAACATTTCCCTATTTTCTTAAACCCAACATTGTAACAGATGAAAACTTCTCATTGAATTTAAGACATCTTGCGAGTTACCATTTCAGGATCAGTTTTTAACAACCTAAACCGATAGCGTAACCATGCAGCGCATGAATTCAAAAACAACATGATTTCATTTGGTGCTTTCTACGAACACCCAATAATCTTTTGCATGCTGACACGTCTGCAGAGACCTTTTCCTAGAGTAGAAGTTTATTCCGACCCAATATCTGCAGCGATTACAACAGTACTAGCTGGATCTTAGTGTAAAATGTTCATTAAAAATATTGTTGTCATTCCTTGACAATTATGAAAGACCCTACAGAGCTAAAGGGCCGCTTTCCCCCTTTTGTTGCTAAGTGCAAAGTAAAATTGTGTCCTAAATAGCAAAAAATATTCTCCATCTCCAGTATATTTCCATCGTAGAAGCATTTTTCGCTTGTACCCTCAAATCTCCCCTCTCCTTTTAAGCACTCTATGCACTATTTAATCCGATTGCAAATCATACTTCTTGCGTGCGGGTGCAAATGTTTTGACACCTCTCAATAGACTGCATGGATATATGATACAAAGGTCATGGATTACATGAATGTATAATATAAAGGTAATAGACTGCATGAATGTCTGATATAAAGGTCATATATTTCTAGTGTACAAACGCTCATGTAATAAAGTTTCGCGTCAAATGGCATGAATATATAACATAACAGCTGTTGTTGTTTTTTTAACGTTGGTTTGTAATTTCTTGCACAGGCAGCCATACAACGTCATGCAGTCAGATTCTCTTTCTTCGATATGTTGCCAAACGCCACCTCCCCACCCACTTCCTATTCAAGACGACTGACGCAGCCACACACTGATCATCCAGTATTTGTCTGGCAGCTGCTGGCACCAAGGAGAAGAGGATGACTTGTAAGAACCCCCCTCCTAATACTCCACCGCCTCCTATTCGCTCTGCTCCCGCCCCTTTACCCTGCCTCTCCCCCCATGGGAACAGGAGGTGCTTTACAGTAATATTTCACCCCAAACATCTTCAAAAAATGCCTCACTTTTATAAATTTCATCACAAATATCGTCAATGTGGAATTCCTGAAACGTGGACATGTGAAAACCAGTCGCACTCAGCAAGCTGAAATCAAATGATGAAGGAAACCGAAAGCCTTCTGATCAAATGGAAAACGATCTCCTTCCCAGACGTCTTTGCAGCCTCCACGTGACCATGTGACACAGACGTGTCTTTGATTTCTCCAGCTAGAAACCTTGGCTTTCTGGATGAACATGTTACCAGTCTCTGTCGTCCTGCGTTCATCAGACTTCGTCGCATCAGCTCTATGCGCAATTATCTGCCATCTGAGGCCGCACAAACTCTGGTATGCAGACATTACTGTAATGACTGAATTAGAGCCGTTCACACAAACTCTGGTATGTAGACATGTATTGTAATGACTCAATTAGAGGCGCTACTCGTACTCCTTACTGACTGTCCTGACAGATTTCAAAGGGTACAGACGTCTTCAGCCAGACTTGTCTGCAACGTGCAAAATAGTCTTCACATTGACTACCAATCCGTACCAGAATTAAAAACAAGTTTTCCGCTTTTTTTCATGGTTTTTTTTCTGCCTGACTCTTCTTCTGTGTGCATGTCTGGTCTGCTTCACATTACCAGTTTCAGCAGATAACTTTTCCCCGAAGTTGGAGTATGGCCGTCTTAATGGCGGATGGTTGCCTTAATGGCGGGATAAAAAAAAACAAAAACGGTCATACTCACAAAACTCTCCATTCCCTTTGTTGGGTAGATGGGATTAATCCTTGCCTGTCTATACAGGGAGTGTCAGCAGGAGTATCAGCCTGCGTACGCAGAAAAAAAGCAGATAACTTGACTCCTCAGCTAACGCCATACGTCTTGAGCCACGCATTGAAAGCCACTTTTGGACGAGGAGTATTTTCTTTTGACCCAGGAAAGAAATAATCTGCCGATCTCTCTTCCAAATGTCCAATCATCTTTCAAAGGGTCTGGAAGAAATTATGTGTTGAAAACGGCTCTTTCGTAGCATGTTTGATCATTCTTGGATGCCGAGTCCTGCCTGAGTGAGTGCCTG
>CM031600.1:92169724-92177224 GCA_018398815.1 Conus ventricosus
TCTCTTTTAGCATTTGTCTTCTTCCCATGTCGCTCTTTTAGCATTTGTCTGCTCCCCATGTCGCTCTTTTAGCATTTGTCTGCTCCCCATGTCGCTCTTTTAGCATTAGTCTTCTCCCCATGTCGCTCTTTTAGCATTTGTCTTCTCCCCATGTCGCTCTTTTAGCATTTGTCTTCTCCCCATGTCCCTCTTTTAGCATTTGTCTCCTCCCCATGTCGCTCTTTTAGCATTTGTGTTCTCCCCATGTCGCTCTTTTAGCATTTGTCTTCTCCCCATGTCGTTTTTTTAGCATTTGTCTGCTCCCTGTGTCCCTCTTTTAGCATTTGTCTTCTCCCCATGTCGCTCTTTTAGCATTTGTTTTCTCCCCATGTCGCTCTTTTAGCATTTGTCTGCTCCCTGTGTCGCTCTTTTAGCATTTGTCTTCTCCCCATGTCGCTCTTTTAGCGTTTGTCTTCTCTGCATGTCGCTCTTTTAGCATTTGTCTTCTCCCCATGTCGCTCTTTTAGCATTTATCTTCTCCCCATGTCGCTCTTTCAGCATTTGTCTTCTCCCCATGTCGCTCTTTTAGCATTTTTCTCCCATGTCGCTCTTTTAGCATTTGTCTGCTCCCCATGTCGCTCTTTTGCATTTGTTTCTCCCATGTCGCTCTTTTTTGCATTTGTCTTCTCCCTATGTCCCTCTTTTAGCATTTGTTCTTCTCCCCATGTCGCTCTTTTAGCAATTGTCTTCTCCCCATGTCGCTCTTTTAGCATTTGTGTTCTCCCTGTGTCGCTCTTTTAGCATTTGTCTTCTCCCCATGTCCCTTTTAGCATTTGTCTGCTCCCCATAACGCTCTTGTAGCATTTGTCTCCTCCCCATGTCGCTCTTTTAGCATTTGTCTTCTCCCTATGTCTCTCTTTTAGCATTTGTCTTCTTCCCATGTCGCTCTTTTAGCATTTTTTCTTCCCCATGTCGCTCTTTTAGCATTTGTCTGCTCCCTGTGTCGCTCTTTTAGCATTTGTCTTCTCCCCATGTCGCTCTTTTAGCATTTTGTCTTCTCCCCAAATCGCTATTTTAGCATTTGTCTGCTCCCCATGTCGCCTTTTTAGCATTTGTCCGTCTCCCTATGTCGATCTTTTAGCATTTGTCTTCTCCCATGTCGCTCTTTTAGCATTTGTCTGCTCCCATGTCGCTCTTTTAGCATTTGTCTTCTCCCCATGTCGATCTTTTAGCATTTGTCTTCTCCCCATGTCTGTCTTTTAGCATTTGTCTTCTCCCCATGTCGGTCTTTTAGCATTTGTCTACTTCCCATGTCGCTTCTTTTAGCATTTGTCTTCTCCCCATGTCGATCTTTTAGCATTTGTCTTCTCCCCATGTCGCTCTTTTAGCATTTGTCTTCTCCCCATGTCGGTCTTTTAGCATTTGTCTTCTCCCCATGTCGATCTTTTTGCATTTGTCTTCTCCTATGTCCCTCTTTTAGCATTTGTCTTCTCCCCATGTCGGTCTTTTAGCATTTGTCTTCTCCCCATGTCGCTCTTTTAGCATTTGTCTTCTCCGCATGTCGCTCTTTTAGCATTTGTCTCTCCCATGTCGCTCCTTTAGCATTTGTCTGCTCCCATGTCGCTCTTTTAGCATTTGTCTTCTCCCCATGTCGCTCTTTTAGCATTTGTCTTCTCCGCATGTCGCTCTTTAGCATTTGTCTTCTCCCATGTCGCTCTTTTAGCATTTGTTCTGCTCCCCATGTCGCTCTTTTAGCATTTGTCTGCTCCCATGTCGCTCTTTTAGCATTTGTCTTCTCCCCATGTCGCTCTTTTAGCATTTGTCTTCTCCCCATGTCGCTCTTTTAGCATTTGTCTTCTCCCCATGTCGCTCTTTTAGCATTTGTCTTCTCCCTATGTCGCTCTTTTAGCATTTGTCTGCTCCCCATGTCGCTCTTTAGCATTTGTCTTCTCTCCATGTCGCTCTTTTAGCATTTGTCTGCTCCCTGCGTCGCCCCCTATTTAGCATTTTGTCTCCTCTCTTGTCTCCTTATGTCGTTCACTTTTGCATTTGTCTTCTCCCTGTGTTGGTCTTGTAGCATCTGTCTTCTCCTTATGTCGCGCTTTTAGCATTTGTCTTTCCTTATGTCGCGCTTTAGCATTTGTCTTCTGATTATGTGGCTCTTTTAGTATTTTTCTTCTCTCTATGTTGGTCTGGTAACATCTGTCTCCTCCCTATATCGCTCTTTTAGCATCTGTCTTCTCCCTCTGTTACTCGTTTAGCATCCTTCTCCTCCAAATGTCGCTCTTCTGACAATTTGTTCTGTCTTCCCACCTTCCCACCTCCGCCGCTGTTTTAACTTTTTTTCCCCAGTCTAATTTTGGTCTGCCACCACTGTACTAACTCCTATACCGTTTGTTCGGTTTCCCGTCGACACCCGATCTCCAGTTTGTCCCAGCGCAGCCCCGGTCCCTGCTACCCACAGACAGCGGTCAATGTGAAGTTTTTTTTGAGGCAACCCATTAGAGCAGACACAGCATTGCTACAGACTTGCTTCGGAGATTTTTAAAAGTGCTGTCCTGTGCTCGCTTGAATTTTCTAGTGATAATGACGTGGTCCTGGCCAACACTTAAGGTGAACATAAAATATCCAGAAATCGGATATAGCATTCCTCAAATGTCAGTATCACAGCTTCCCCGAAGATGGAGTATGGCTGCCTTAATGGCGGGATAAAAAAACCCCGGTCAAACACACAAAACTCCACTGCCTGTATATACAGGAAGTGTGCGCAGGAGTATCAGCCTGCGTACGCAGAAAGAAAGAAAGAAAGAAAGTATCACGGCCAGATAGACTGACTGTATTCCTGGGAAGAACAGGTACACAGGCATGAACTAGGCTTAAACAAGGACGTTTTCTAAAGCCGACCTCGGCAGTTACTTCGACCTCGTCATGAAGAACTTTAAAATAACCTTGAAGAACAAGAAGAGTTTCAAAAAAAAAAAATAAACAACCGTCTTAAAATCACTCCTGACAAACGGAGAGATTCCGACATCGTTGAACAGTTCCAAGCAGCAACGAAAGGAAATTTCGCCCCGCTACTGTTGCTCAAAGAAGGCTTCCAGCCCCTTCGACTTCTTCAGTCATGTCATGACTGAAAACGCAGGTCCTAGGAAAACGCCAATGGTAACCCAAGACTGGATCACAGATCTTCTTTTCGTAGTTGTGTGACATCAGAAGTAGCTTACGGTGGCGGAAGAAAACTGAGAAAGAAAAGGAAAACCTGTATTGATATTAAGACACCGAAGAGAGAGAGAGAGAGAGAGAGAGAGAGAGAGAGAGAGAGGAGAGAGAGAGAGAGAGAGACAGACAGACAGACAGAGACAGAGACGGAGACACAGAGACAGAGAGTTGACGATTTTGAAGCGCTCTTTTGATCCATCTCTTGCAAGTGCAAATGGTAGAACTGATTGACGTCGACTGTTCAAGGTCTGACGGGCGCGGCGTGTCAGGGGGAGGGAGGGGAAGGTGTGTGTGTGTGTGTTGTGTGTGTGTGTGTGTGTGTGTGTGTGTGTGTGTGTGGTGTGTGTGTGTGTAGGGGGAGGTGAAGAGGTGTGTGTGTGGGGGGGGGGGGGGGGGGGGGAGGTGAGCGTGAGCGTCACAGATAGACTCTGGAATAGTGGGATGACGACTGACAGGACTTTGCTGGCAAAGAAATTGGTCGTCATCTAACCTTGCTGTTGACAATGATTATCTTCATTGCAGAGTCGTCATCAATTGGCCTAGTTGTTGATGATGATTATCTTCCTTGCAGTGTCGTTATCAACTGGTCTTATTGTTGACATTGATTATCTTGCTTGCAGTGTCGTCATCAACTGGTCTTATTGTTGACATTGATTATTTTCATTCCAGTGTCGTCATCAACTGGCCTTGTTGTTGACAATGATTATCTTTCTTGCAGTGTCGTCATCAACTAGCCTAGTTGTTGACGATGATTATCTTCCTTCCAGTGTCGTCATCAACTGGTCTTGTTGTTGACAATGATTATCTTGCTTGCAGTGTCGTCATCAACTAGCCTAGTTGTTGACGATGATTATCTTCACTGCAGTGGCGTCATCAACTGGACTTGTTGTTGATGATGATTATCTTCACTGCAGTGTAGTGTCACCTGACCTTCCTGTTGACAATGATTATCTTCCTTGCAGTGTCGTCATCAATTGGCCTAGTTGTTGACATTGATTATCTTCCTTGCAGTGTGGTCATCAATTGGCCTAGTTGTTGACATTGATTATCTTCCTTGCAGTGTCGTCATCAATTGGCCTAGTTGTTGACATTGATTATCTTCCTTGCAGTGTCGTCATCAATTGGCCTAGTTGTTGACATTAATCATCTTCATTGCAGTGTCGTCATCAATTGGCCTAGTTGTTGACATTGATTATCTTCATTGCAGTGTCGTCATCAATTGGCCTAGTTGTTGACATTGATTATCTTCCTTGCAGTGTCGTCATCAATTGGCCTAGTTGTTGACATTAATCATCTTCATTGCAGTGTCGTCATCAATTGGCCTAGTTGTTGACATTGATTATCTTCCTTGCAGTGTCGTCATCAATTGGCCTAGTTGTTGACATTAATCATCTTCATTGCTGTGTCGTCATCAATTGGCCTAGTTGTTGACATTAATCATCTTCATTGCAGTGTCGTCATCAATTGGCCTAGTTGTTGACATTGATTATCTTCATTGCAGTGTCGTCATTAAATGGCCTTGTTGTTGACAATGATTATCTTCCTTGCAGTGTCGTCATCAACTGGCCTTGTTGTTGACAATGATTATCTTCCTTGCAGTGTCGTCATCAACTGGCCTTGTTGTTGACAATGATTATCTTCATTGCAGTGTTGTCATCAACTAGCCTAGTTGTTGACGATGATTATCTTCCTTCCAGTGTCGTCATCAACTGGCCTTGTTGTTGACAGTGATTATCTTCATGGCAGTGCCGTCATATGGTTTTGTTGTTGACAACCATATCTTCAGCGCAGCGTAGTTATTCACCGGCCATGTCGACAATCATTATTTCCCTCGCAGTGTCGTCATGAATTGGTCGTGTTGTCTGCAATTACTATCTTCAGAGTAATGTTGTTGTCTGCCGTACCCAGGCCTAACCAGAGCTGTACGTGCACTACCAGTCTGGCATCCACTCACTCTCATCCTGGAGATTCTCTCCCAGATTTTCAAGTCATTATTCATCCAGCTGGGAAGCTGGCACTTCATGATTCTTTCCAACACTGAAACACAAGCAGTCCTTGTTATTGAGAATCATCGTCTGTTTTGTAGATGTCATCTTCAGCTGCGTCTGTCTGAGGAAAGCATCCCCTTCGCGTAATTATGTTGTCATTATGTGGTTGAATATCATTACTTTGTTTGCATATGTTGTCAACGAACAAGCCAGTTGTTGGAAATCATTATTTTCTTTGTGTATGTTGACAGTAAACACGCTTGATGTAGGACATCATTAACTTCTTTGCATATGCTGTCATCAAATAGGTTTTGCTGTCAGAAATGACCATTTCGTTATGTCCTTATCAGATAGGCTTGTGTATGGAAATAATCATCTTTCTTTTTCTTTTGCGTGTGTCTTTGTTAAATAGACTTGCTGCTGCAAATCATCCTTTTCTTTTCATCTCTTGTCTTCAAACATGTTTGTCGGAAATCATTATATTCTTTGCTTATATTGAACACTTAGTTTCTTTTGAGAAATCTCTATGTCTTTGTCTCTCTCTCTCTCTGCCTCTGTCTCTGTCTCTCCTCTCTCTCTCTCTCTCTCTCTCTCTCTCTGTCTCTCTCTCTGTCTGTCTCTCTGTGTCTCTCTGTCTCTGTCTCTGTTTCTCTCTCTCTCTCTCTCTCTCTCTCTCTCTCTCTCTCTCTCTCTCTCTCATCTTATCTTATCTTCTCTTCTTTTCTGTTCTGTAAGTGTGCACGTATTAACATAAAAGGGTAGTACATGCGAACACACACACACCACACACACACACACACACACACACACACACACACACACACACACACACACACACACACACACACACACACACACACACACGAAAGAGAGAGAGAGAGAGAGAGAGAGAGAGAGAGAGAGAGAGAGAGAGAGAGAGACAGAGACAGAGAGACAGAGACAGAGACAGAGACAGAGACAGAGAGAGACAGAGAGAGACAGAGAAAGAGACAGAGAGACAGAGAGAAGCAGGGGGGGGGGGGTAGGGGGATAGTTGGGCGGAGAGGTAAAAAGGAAGCAATGACCACCTTCTACAGAACTAAAACCACGCGTCACGGTGGGTGGGACTGACCGCTCCCCGTGCACCTGCCCTGCCCTGTGGCCATACAGGTCATTCTCCGGCCAGGGGATTGTATAAAGCCGGTCAGCTCCATCAGCCGATGACATCGTCACTCCGCTAATTACAATGGTCGTCACCACAAACTGCGTCTTCTAAGATTGGCACGGATCAAACCGGCAGGTCAACAACTGTGTCAAAAGACTGTTGTAAGAGATGATTGTGTCGGTAATGACAGCATGAAATGGTGTGCTAGACTGATTACCTCCGTGGCAGCACTTCTCTGTAATGACGACATTCAGCATCAGTATCTATGGCAACAGAATCCCCCATTGTTTCCCAAACGCACTGCAGATCTGACCAACACACAAAGACAACGTCCAGTTCACTTGGTTTTGGAAATGTCCGATTTGCCTGGATTTCGATCCAGTAGAGTTGTTCTGTGGGATTTTGTTGAGTTTGTTGACCTCATTAACGCGCACCTGCTTTTCTAAACACAACAGCAAATTAATTTCCTCGTCATCCCGTTTGCCAGGCGAATATGTAGAGGAAGGAAAAAGATGAAAGACAATGTTTGTCGTGACCTGTGTCTTCTTTTCTCTCTTTTGTTATTGTTTTTCATTACTCTTTCCACAGTCTAATTGCCTTCATACTCCTTCATTTCCTTACAAAAGATGTTTTATAATCCTTTCTGATCTGTTTAATCTCTTCCCTGCCAACAGGTTGTAATTGATCAGTGTTGATGTTCAGCTGATAGCTGATCTCTTCATTACGGGACAGAATACAAATGAGCGGTTTTGACGATCTGCGGATAATGAGATATGTCTGGGAGTTGAAGACGTAATGTCTGTGTGGTTTTTCGCTTCATTAAAACAACACACACACACACACACACACACACACACACACACACACACACACACACACACACACACACACACACACACACACACACACACACGCACACACGCACGCACGCACGCACGCACACACACACACACGCACAACACACACACACACACTTACACACACACACACACACACACACACACACACACACACACACACACACACACACACACCACACACACACACACACACACGAGAAACATGTTTACTACGTTAATCAGCATCCCAGTGATCAAAAGGGTGTAATGACTACATTAATGAATGTCGGATATGAATCGTTCACAGCATTAGAAGCTGCAATAACAAGCA
>CM031600.1:92182224-92184724 GCA_018398815.1 Conus ventricosus
GGCAAGCAGGGGAGAGTTTCAACCTGAACTGTTGACCCCTTTAGGCAAGCATGGGAGAGTTTCAACCTGTACTGTTGACCCCTTTAGGCAAGCAGGGAGAGTTTCAACCGGAACTGTTTACCCCTTTAGGCAAGCATGGGAGAGTTTCAACCTGAACTGTTGACCCCTTTAGGCAAGCATGGGAGAGTTTCAACCTGAACTGTTGACCCCTTTAGGAAAGCAGGGGAGAGTTTCAACCTGAACTGTTGAACCCTTTAGGCAAGCATGGGAGAGTTTCAACCTGAACTGTTCACCCCTTCAGACAAAGCATGGGAGAGTTTCAACCTGAACTGTTGACCCCTTTAGGCAAGCATGGGAGAGTTTCAACCTGAACTGTATATCCCTTTAGGCAAGCATGGGAGAGTTTCAACCTGAACTGTTGACCCTTTAGGCAAGCATGGGAGAGTTTCAACCTGAACTGTTGACCCCTTTAGGCAAGCATGGGAGAGTTTCAACCTGAAGTGTTGACCCCTTTAGGCAAGTATGGGAGAGTTTCAACCTGAACTGTTGACCCCTTTAGGCAAGCATGGGAGAGTTTCAACCTGAACTGCTGACCCCTTAGGCAAGCATGGGAGAGTTTCAACATGAACTGTTTATCCCTTTAGGCAAGCATGGGAGAGTTTCAACCTGAACTTTTGACCCCTTTAGGCAAGCATGGGAGAGTTTCAACCTGAACTGTTTACCCCTTCAGACAAAGCATGGGAGAGTTTCAACCTGAACTGTTGACCCCTTTAGGCAAGCATGGGAGAGTTTCAACCTGAACTCTTTATCCCTTTAGGCAAGCATGGGAGAGTTTCAACCTGAACTGTTGACCCCTTTAGGCAAGCATGGGAGAGTTTCAACCTGAACTGTTGACCCCTTTAGGCAAGCATGGGAGAGTTTCAACCGGAACTGTTTACCCCTTTAGGCAAGCATGGGAGAGTTTCAACCTGAACTGTTGACCCCTTTAGGCAAGCATGGGAGAGTTTCAACCTGTACTGTTGACCCCTTTAGGCAAGCAGGGGAGAGTTTCAACCGGAACTGTTTACCCCTTTAGGCAAGCATGGGAGAGTTTCAACCTGAACTGTTGACCCCTTTAGGCAAGCATGGGAGAGTTTCAACCTGAACTGTTGACCCCTTTAGGAAAGCAGGGGAGAGTTTCAACCTGAACTGTTGACCCCTTTAGGCAAGCATGGGAGAGTTTCAACCTGAACTGTTCACCCCTTCAGACAAAGCATGGGAGAGTTTCAACCTGAACTGTTGACCCCTTTAGGCAAGCATGGGAGAGTTTCAACCTGAACTGTATATCCCTTTAGGCAAGCATGGGAGAGTTTCAACCTGAACTGTTGACCCCTTTAGGCAAGCATGGGAGAGTTTCAACCTGAACTGTTGACCCCTTTAGGCAAGCATGGGAGAGTTTCAACCTGAAGTGTTGACCCCTTTAGGCAAGCATGGGAGAGTTTCAACCTGAACTGTTGACCCCTTTAGGCAAGCATGGGAGAGTTTCAACCTGAACTGCTGACCCCTTAGGCAAGCATGGGAGAGTTTCAACATGAACTGTTTATCCCTTTAGGCAAGCATGGGAGAGTTTCAACCTGAACTTTTGACCCCTTTAGGCAAGCATGGGAGAGTTTCAACCTGAACTGTTTACCCCTTCAGACAAAGCATGGGAGAGTTTCAACCTGAACTGTTGACCCCTTTAGGCAAGCATGGGAGAGTTTCAACCTGAACTCTTTATCCCTTTAGGCAAGCATGGGAGAGTTTCAACCTGAACTGTTGACCCCTTTAGGCAAGCATGGGAGAGTTTCAACCTGAACTGTTGACCCCTTTAGGCAAGCATGGGAGAGTTTCAACCGGAACTGTTTACCCCTTTAGGCAAGCATGGGAGAGTTTCAACCTGAACTGTTGACCCCTTTAGGCAAGCATGGGAGAGTTTCAACCTGAACTGTTGACCCCTTTAGGCAAGCAGGGGAGAGTTTCAACCTGAACTGTTGACCCCTTTAGGCAATCGTGGGAGAGTTTCAACCTGAACTGCTTACCCCTTCAGACAAAGCATGGGAGAGTTTCAACCTGAACTGTTGACCCCTTTAGGCAAGCATGGGAGAGTTTCAACCTGAACTATTTATCCCTTTAGGCAAGCATGGGAGAGTTTCAACCTGAACTGTTGACCCCTTTAGGCAAGCATGAGAGAGTTTCAACCTGAACTTTTGACCCCTTTAGGCAAGCATGGGAGAGTTTCACCCTGAACTGTTGACCCCTTTAGGCAAGCATGGGAGAGTTTCAACCTGAACTGTTGACCCCTTTAGGCAAGCATGGGAGAGTTTCAACCTGAACTGTTGACCCCTTTAGGCAAGCATGGGAGAGTTTCAACCTGAACTGTTGACCCCTTTAGGCAAGCATGGGAGAGTTTCAACCTGAACTGTTGACCCCTTTAGGCAAGCAGGGAAGAGTTTCAACCTGAACTGTTGAACCCTTTAGACAA
>CM031600.1:92189724-92199724 GCA_018398815.1 Conus ventricosus
GCTTTTGAGGGACAGGGGTCTTCGAGAAAAGCTGGCAAAGACAGGGGTGAAAATGTCCAATGATCTAACAAGAAGACAGGCTCAGATTATGGCACAGGCCAGGAAAGAAAATAAAGCAGCCTTTTTTGTGAAAGGGAAGTTGATTGTGACAGACAGACGGACAGAGTTTGGAAACGGGCGGTCTGTGACGGAACGGTGTGAACAGGATGGAGCGAGGGAGGTTCCCACTGGCGGTGTTGGCATCGGTGTGTGTGGACGTCTTCCTCAGGGTCAGCAGCATGACGTCAGTTCCGACACCGTTGGTTCATCTGGGCTGGGACGTTCTGGCCGTGGCTTTGAGGGGGGTACCGCTCGCGGAGAGGGTGGCGTTTCTTCACCGGAGTCCTGTGGCGCTGGACTGGGGATGTCCCCATCTTGTGACCGGGGCCTGCCGGCGGTGTCGGCTGTCGATGGCAGAGAGAGCAGGACTGATTCACGTGGCGGTGGGCCACGCGCGGACTGTGGGCGGCCCGCTCCGGCGCCCGCGACTCGACAAGCCAACATGCAGAAATCTTTGGCGGGACAGGGAAACACTGGGACTTCGGGAAATCGTCGTGCCCTTCGTTCGAACGTGACTGAACCATAGGACCGGCAGAACCAACAGGCACCCCAGAAATATCCTTCCTAAATTACAATATTGAAAATTTGTTAAACAAACTAAATGATGTCTCGTTTAATAATTATCTGGTCAGGTTTGATTTTGTTTGCCTAACAGAGACTTTTATTGGTAACAATTTTGACTATGAGTCTATTTTTCCGAATTATGTGAAGTTTTCTGCATCAGCAAAAAAATTAAGCACACATGGTAGAAATTCGGGGGGCGTTCTTGTTATGATTAAGAACAAATTCAAACAATTCATTAAACAAATAGATATAGATTGTAATAACACAATTGTGATTAGAATTGATAAATGCCTATTTGGGACTAGCAAGGATATCATACTGGTAGCTTGCTATATAGTACCAGAAGGCGGACCGATTTATGAACATTTGGACTTAAAGGATGGCATCTTGATATTAGAAGAAGCATTGTTACAAACCATACAGATAGATGACGTGATTATCATTATGTGTGGTGACTTGAATGCCAGATCATCTGATGAACAACCTGCTCTAGAAAATGTGGCAAACTATGCACGGGATATGACTGATGATGACGATGATGATATGAACATATGTGATGGAACAATTAGACGTTCTCAAGATTCTGCTTTAAACAAGTTTGGAAAGCCTCTGTTGGACATGTGTTTTATGTTGGATCTTTATATTCTAAATGGATTTTGTGCAGGGGATAGGGAGGGCCATTTCACTTTTGTGTCTCAGCAAGGTAGTAGTGTGGTGGATTATTTTCTAGTATCAGAAGAGTTATATAAAAAATGTGATTTAAAAATTGGGACTGAGTTGTTTTCTTGGCACCTACCTCTAGAAATGAAATGGATAAGTGGGAATGAGGAAGAAGAGATGGCCTTCAAATGGCAGCCAGAGGAAAAAGTAGTCTGGTGTGAAGAAAGTGCCCAGCATTACAGAAATGAACTGGAATCAGAAAGTTCATAGACTGTATAGAAAGAGCAAAAGAATGTATGACCGTAGATCTGAATGAAAGTATTGAACTTTTTGTCAAGGGCCTGTACAGTGCAGCAGCATGTATGGTAAGGAAAGTGTCTGGCAGGAGGAAAGAACATGGGGATTGGTTCGACAATGAGTGTAAGAGAAAGAAAAGAATTGTGAAAAGATATCTTCAATGTTCTAGAAGAGCGAAATTGCCAGATTATAAACAACAAATGAAGGATCTGTATGTGAAAGAAAGAAAGGAATACACTGAAATGAAAAGAATTAAGAGAACGGAGTTTGATGAAAGCAGAATACAGAAACTAAAAGATTCAATGAACGACCTAAAGTATTCTGGAATACAATTAGAACGGTGAACAGGAAAGCAATGGTTTATAATGAAATATCATCCAGCCAATGGTATGATCATTTTTGCACTGTTTTTAATAATTTTGAAAATATAACCCGTACAGAGGAAGATGAAAACAGAGAAATGGAGCAAGAAACTTTCGAACCTCTATTCAATGACGCTATAACCACACAAGAAGTTTTGGAAGGTATAAGACATTTAAAAAATGGAAAGAGTGCTGGAGTAGATAAAATTAGTAGTGAAATGCTGAAAAATAGTAATTATCTAGTTATTGAATTTCTGGTGTCACTACTCAACCTTTTATTTGAAAATGGCACATTTCCCCACGAATGGTCCAAATCAATCATTGTCCCAATTTATAAGAAAGGGGATGTAAACAATGCCGATAACTATAGAGGTGTGGCTTTGACGAGTGTAGTTAGTAAGGTATATACGTATATTATAAATAAAAGACTCTCAAACTGGGCAGATAGGGAGAAAAAAATAATTGAAGAACAGGCTGGATTTCGGGCAGGGTACAGTACCATGGATAATATTTTTACATTGTACGTTCTAGATCTAGTTGAAAAATATTTTTGAAAAATACAAAATTCTATTTAGCGTTCGTAGATTTCAGGAAAGCGTTCGATTCGATTAATAGAAACATTTTATGGAGCATTTTGAGGAAATATGGCATAAATGGAAAACTTTTCAGGCGCTTCGAGGGATTTATAACACCGTTCTAGCATCTGTTCGGGATAAATCACTCTACTCAGATTTTTTCCAATGTCCACGTGGAGTAAAACAAGGCTGTCTTTTGAGCCCTATTATGTTTTCTTTCTTTATAAATGAATTGGCCATAGAAATTTCTAAAAAAGGGCGACATGGAATTCAGATTATACCTGGGACCTATGAGCTATTTCTTATGCTATTTGCCGACGATGTAATTCTATTATCTGATACGGCAACTGGTTTACAATCACAGATAAACGCTCTGAAAGAAGAAGCAGATAGGCTTAACCTAACTGTAAATTTAGATAAGACTAATATTATAGTGTTTAGGAAAGGAGGTCACTTGTCAAGAAGAGAAATATGGTGGTATGGTGATCTGGAAGTGAAGGTGACAAACTGTTATAAGTATTTAGGTATGTTTTTTACAACTAAGCTGAGCCTAAATGTAGGGTGGGTTGAAACTAGTCATAAAGGGAAAAGAGGAGTCATTGCAATCCTAAAAACAATGAGGAAACTACGGTCATCTGATTTGTCACTGTTTTTGAAATTGTTCGATTCACAAATTAAGCCATTGTTGTTGTATGCGTCTGAAATATGGGGACTTCATCAGAATGAACATATGGAAAAAAATGCATCTTTTTGGTATAAAACGTTTTCTTAATGTGCCTTTACACACATCTAATCAGATGATGTATGGTGAAACAGGGCGATATCCGCTGTATATCCACGCCTACGTAAAATGTATTAAATATTGGTTAAGACTTGTCAAATTACCAGAGTCCAGATCATGTAAACAAGCGTATCTGATGTTAACACAGCAACTAGAAAAGGGAAAACTGAACTGGTTAAGTAAGGTTAGAAAAGTTTTGAATGAATACGGATATGGTATAGTATGGCTGAATGAGGGAGTAGGAGACGAGTACATCTTTTTGTCAGAATTTAAGGATCGATTGATCTCCTGTTTCAAACAAAACTGGCACTCAAATTTAGAAGATAATGGTATATATTCATGGTATCTTTCATTCAAAAGCTATATGGAACCAGAGAAATATTTGTCAACAATTCCAAACAAGTGGCACAGAGATATCTTTGTAAGATTTCGAACAAGAACATTGGGTTTGTATGCTAACAGGAGATGGTTTTCTGTCGAAAATATTGACAAGTGTCCCGTCTGCTTTGAAGAAAATGTTCGTGAAGACGAAATTCATTTTGTATTTCACTGTGCTGCTTATGCCAGCATTAGACAAACATGTGCTTTGGTCTATTGCCCATGGCTGCACAACAAAACCTTAAAACCATGCTTTCTTCTGAAAGAGAAGATATAAGCATGTGTCTAGCAAAGTATGTCGCAGAGGCATATAAAATTCGAAAAGGTAAATTGGAAAATGGATGATTGACTTCTGAACAAACCTAGAGGATATATCACCTTATGTTTGTTATTTAAGAAATGAAAGAAGCTCAGTTCTTCTAACTTAGCTTGTTGGTTCTTTTGATGATGATGATGACGATAATGAGTGTATCTATGAGTTCATGTATGTGCGCGCGCGCGCACGCGTGTGTGTGTGTGTGTGTGTGTGTGTGTGTGTGTGTGTGTGTGTGTGTGTGTGTGTGTGTGTGTGTGTGTCTGTGTGTGTGTGTGTGTGTGTGTGTGTGTGTGTGTGTATGTGTGTGTGTGTGTGTGTGTGTATGTGTGTGTATGAGAGAGAGAGTGAGGGAGTGAATGTATGCACCAGTGATTTGTTAGTTTTGTGAATCCCTTTTCAATCATCTCCCCTTGACATGAAGACTGCAAGTCATTGTCAATAAACAATTTGTCATTGTCATTGTCATTGTCATCTCTCTCTCTCTCTCTCTCTCTCTCTCTCTCTCTCTCTCCTCTCTCTCTCTCTCTCTCTATCTCTCTCTCTCTCTGTTGTTAATTGCAAACCCTGGTGGTATCCACATGTATGAAAAACCAACCCTTTCCCAGTCCGTTGTCCCCGACAGGTCAGAAGCCGTGTGGCAGATGGTGGGGAGCAGCAGACTGAGGCTGTAATGAAAGCATCCTCTGTGTCTGTCAGCCCTGTCCACTTGGGCCTGTACATTAGTCATTTTACAGCTGCCCTGAAGTACTGTGGAAAACCACCAATGTGTGTGTGTGTATGTGTGTGTGTGTGTGTGTGTGTGTGTGTGTGTGTGTGTGTGTGTGTGTGTGTGTGTGTGTGTGTGTGTGTGTTATACAACCATGAGTTAATCTGACAATAAATTGGTTTCAGTTAGTCAGTCAGTGTGTGTGTGTGTGTGTGTGTGTGTGTGTGTGGTGTGTGTGTGTGTGTGTGTGTGTGTGTGTGTGTGCATGCATGCGTGGGGGGTATGTGTGTGTTTGTGTATGTGTGTGTGTGTGTGTGTGTGTGTGTGTGTGTGTGTGTGTGTGTGTGTGTGTGAAAGAGAGAGAGAGAGAGAGAGAGAGAGAGAGAGAGATAGAGAGAGAGAGAGAGTGAGAGAGAGGATAGAAAAAAAAGTGGAGACAGGGTCACAAAGATATAATCAGCATAAGTCATTCATTGTTTGCCTGATCGTTCCACTTCATGCAAACAATTGTGATGATTCTGTCAAGAGCACGTGAGAAAATACCGTGTGGGAGATGAGAACAATACTCTATATAGAAATAATAATACCATGAGCCAGAGGTGAAAAATGCACTCCATGGAAAAAAAAGGTACATCACTAGGAAGCACTGATGAAATATACTTCATGAAATGTCATGACAGCATGATCACCAAGAGCTGATGAAAAACTCGTTATGGCAATTACTGTGAAAAAAACACCATCTATCAAGGCTAAAAAGATATGTTGGAAAAATGATAATATCATGACGTTAACAGCAAGGGCTGAACACCTTACGGAAAGAAAAATGATAATTCCGCCGGCAAGATCTAAAAAAAATATAATTGATAGACAATAATTATGATGAGACCAGGTGGTGACACAAAAATGTTTAGGGAAACACTATGACAACATTCTTTACAGAAATAATTATAGAAACACCATCAACAGGAGGTGATGAGTACATTTTACAGACATCATAATCACAATACCATCAGCCAGGGCTGAAGAGTACACTTTGTGGAGATAATTATAACACCGTCACTAAGAAGAGAAGGAACACATGGACACATGCGAATAACTTCCAAACACACAAAGTAAGGAACTATTATGGAATATATCTACACGTTGGGAAGAAGATGTAGAATCATGACGTCCTTGACAAAAGTCAGTAAGACCAACTCAACATGTTGGCTTGCTTTGTAACAAGCCATAACAACAACTTATCAGTTTGATTTATTGGATGCTTAACCTCTCCAAGACCAACCCAACATGTTGGCTTGCTTTGTAACAAGCCATAACAACAACTTATCAGTTTGATTTATTGGATGCTTAACCTCTCCAAAAACTCTCTGGCGCTGACTGCAAACCTTCAATGCTGCTGAGTTGAGATCGTGAGGTCAAGAGGTCAACAAGGAGGAGAGAAGAAGCGAATGAGGTCATGGTGTAATAGATGAGTTCTGTGGACCTCTTCCAGGTCTGGTTGCAATGCTGATACGTCGACCAGCTATCAGCCGACCAGTTATTAGCTATTTGCCCAGCGTAGCGCGAAATTGAGTCCAGGCCACCCAAACAGCCATCAGCTGTTTATTTCTTTATAACGGGTCTCTTCACTCACCCTCCCCTGCTCCCTCCTCCACCCCTGTCCTGGCTCACACTCCACTCTCATACCCTTCCTCTCCCCCATCGCCCCCCACTCATGCCTTTTACTCCAGCTTCTCCCAGCATCCATTTATTGCATTCCCGTCTACTGGCTGATCGCTTTACCTCAGATACACGGTATTAACTTGCCTGTCCGGCTGGTTATTTAGTTGTCTGATTGGCTGTTCTTGGAGACGGGGAGACACGCTAGAGGAATCCTCGTCAAGACGTTTGCTTAACACCGTCTGTGAATATTGATTTAAGTTTGTCATTGTCGTCGTCGCTGTCGTCGTGACCGTCGTCACCGTCGTCGTCGTCGTCATCATCATCATCATCATCATCATCATCATCATCATCATCATCATCACCATCATCACTATCATCATCATCATCATCATCATCATCATCATCATCATCATCATCAGTAACAACAACATTATCATTGTAACATATTTGCTTTATTTAGCTTTTTTGCCGTTGTTGTTTTGGTAGAGGTGGTATTCTTTTGTATAATGTACGTTTGTGTGAATAAATGCGTGGATAAAACTGTACACATAACTTCGAAGCAATATGTTTTGTTTTTCGTTTGCTTATTTCTCAGTGTTCTTTCATAGCATTGGTTCATCACGTACTGCCAAAACCTGTTGTACCACTAGAATCTCTGGTTCACCATTAGTTTTGTATATTTCAAGTTAGTTTAAGTTTTGTTCTGTTTAGTTCTTATTTTTTCATGCAAAAAAACAGTGAACATGAAAACCATCGAGCTTGAAGATCTTGTGCTGTACAACACAAATTCCTGTCAATGGGAATGCACTGACTTTCAACAGACAGGCACTAGTATAGTAGGCGACCCAAATGCCCAAGACTCTTAACACATAATACTGTCAGGGAATTCACGTTTTTGGCTTTTAATACAGTACTACCATGGAATTTACGTGCCAGATTTTTTACACACAGTACTGTCGAGGGATTCACACCACAGACTTTTAACAGACGATTCTCCCAGATATTCCAGACCGTGACAACTCAGGTCTGTCAGGACACCTACACATGTCAGACAGTTCACACGCGGTCTTTGTCAGGGAACCAACGTATTCCACTCTGTTCACAGAGTAATGTCTGGGAACCCACATATTCACTCTGTTCACAGAGTAATGTCTGGGAACCCACATATTCCACTCTGTTAACAGAGTAATGTCTGGGAACCCACATATTCCACTCTGTTCACAGAGTAATGTCTGGGAACCCACATATTCCACTCTGTTCACAGAGTAATGTCTGGGAACCCACATATTCCACTCTGTTCACAGAGTAATGTCTGTCTGGGAACCCACATATTCCACTCTGTTCACAGAGTAATGTCTGGGAACCCACATATTCCACTCTGTTCACAGAGTAATGTCTGGGAACCCACATATTCCACTCTGTTCACAGAGTAATGTCTGGGAACCCACATATTCCACTCTGTTCACAGAGTAATGTCTGGGAACCCACATATTCCACTCTGTTCACAGAGTAATGTCTGGGAACCCACATATTCCACTCTGTTCACAGAGTAATGTCTGGGAACCCACATATTCCACTCTGTTCACAGAGTAATGTCTGGGAACCCACATATTCCACTCTGTTCACAGAGTAATGTCTGGGAACCCACATATTCCACTCTGTTCACAGAGTACTGTCTGGGAACCCACATATTCCACTCTGTTAACAGAGTAATGTCTGGGAACCCACATGTTCCACTCTGTTCACAGAGTGATGTCTGGGAACCCACATATTCCACTCTGTTCACAGAGTAATGTCTGGGAACCCACATATTCCACTCTGTTAACAGAGTGATGTCTGGGAACCCACATATTCCACTCTGTTTACAGAGTAATGTCTGGGAACCCACACGTTCCACTCTGTTAACAGAGTGATGTCTGTGAACCCACATATTCCACTCTGTTCACAGAGTAATGTCTGGGAACCCACATATTCCACTCAGTTAACGGAGTAATGTCTGGGAACCCACATATTCCACTCTGTTAACAGAGTAATATCTGGGAACCCACATATTCCACTCTGTTAACAGAGTGATGTCTGGGAACCTACATATTCCACTCTGTTCACAGAGTAATGTCTGGGAACCCGCATATTCCACTCGGTTAACAGAGTAATGTCTGGGAACCCGCATATTCCACTCTGTTTACAGAGTAATGTATGGGAACCCACATAGTCCACTCTGTTCACAGAATAATGTCTGGGAACCCACATAGTCCACTCCGTTCACAGAATAATGTCTGGAAACCCACATAGTCCACTATGTTCACAGAATAATGTCTCGGAACTCACATATTCCACTCTGTTCACACAGTAATGTCTGGGAACTCACATATTCCAGATTCTGACAGACAAAACTGACAGAGATCCTATGTATCACAGACTGTGAACAGACAGTACTTTCAAGAAACATATATTCCACGCTGTTAACTGACACTACTGTCAGGCAACCCACATATTCCGCACTGTTAACAGACAGTATTGCCAGGAAAACCACATTTTTCATACCGTTAACAGATGGCACAATCGCGCAACCCACATATTCCACATTGTCAACAGATGGCGCGATTAGGCAACTCACGTATTTCAGACTTTTATCAGAAGGCACTGCCTGGACTCCCATATTCCAAGCTATCAATAGATAGCACACTTAGGAAACCCACATATTCCAAAGATAAACAAATGGCACTGTCAGGGAACCCACATATTCCAGACTGCTAGTAGATGGCACCATCGGGTAACCCACATGTTACAGACTCTTAACAGACAGAACTTCATGGAACACAGACAATATTGTCAAGGAACCCATGTTTCGCAGACTCCAACCACTGTCAGGGACGAAAGTTGTTCTTCATCTTCGATTGGACCAGACAGGATGGTGTGTGTATTGGCAGAGTTCATAGTAGAGGTAGAGGTCAAGTAATCCTTGAACCTTCCTTTCATGAAAAGATTTTTTTTAAATGTTACATGTGTAAATGTTATATGTCAACAAGTATACAGGAAAGAAATGTAACTTGCGAGGTCTTTTTTTTTTACCCCTGCACTATATTTAGGGTGTAAGGATCTGGGAGTGAAATATGAGCTAGCGACAGAAAGAGGGAGGGGTGTCATGAAAATTGTGTTTGCACATTAAAACATCGTGTTGAAAATACCAGAGGATTGGATGCAATATGCTGCAAGGGGTGAACTTGGCAGGTTGTGTTGATGAGGACTGATTCTCTGACAGATAACGTATGCAGCTTTGTGTGTCACAGAATATGGAGTGCATGTGACTCCGCAGCTGTAACTGTGGACTCGGACCAGCATCTTCCCATAGCAGTGAAGACAATCCCCTTCTTAGATGTGCTCACAAAGCACAAACAACAAAGTTGTGCCAGGCTAACACCTGTCTTCAATGCCGAAGTCCTCGCCATGGAGGTTGCAGAAAGAGGGTTCGCAGGCACGTCAGGGGATCTTAAAGAACAGGACTAGATCTCTGGAAGCAACGGTAGGGACAGCTGCAAAGAGTTTCAGCTGGATGATCTGGCCGAGGAGGAACAATGCGGGAATTCCCCAACATAGATC
>CM031600.1:92204724-92209724 GCA_018398815.1 Conus ventricosus
ATACAGCACTGGTGCAGCCTGTATGGATTGTGTGGGTACACAGCACTGGTGCAGCCTGTATGAGAGGTGTGGGTCTGTGGGTGCACAGCGGATGGTACAGGATTGTCCATGGCGCGTGGTATGGGGGCTCTGGAGGTCTGCATCACGCTACATCAATCAACCATCACTGCTGGCTGCTCCTTTGCCATTACAGGAAAAATCTCCCGCTTCACTGACCCCCCCGTGCAGAAGCCGGTTGGTAACTGACGTGGGGAACACAGCTGGATGAAGGGAAGAAGCCAGCTTCAGGTACATCGATGGGTGAACAGTGATCGCATTTCTCTTTTCCCTTCTTTTTCTCTCTCCAGTGCTTTTTTGATAGTTGTTGTTCCTCTTACTCTCGTTCATTCCGCTCTCTTACACACGATCACACTAGCGCTTATCAATAAACCAAACACAGAACGCAGAACTGGAACCAATTTGTCTATCCTTTCTAAGAAAAGAAACATAAAACTGCGCGCGGAAAAAAATGGCCAGTAAAAGAAGATTATAACGCATTAATTCAGCCTCTCTAAATATTAAAAAAAAGTAATAATGATAACATTGGAGGGGGTGGGGTGGGGGTGGGCTGAACTAAACTGAACTGCGGAAACAAGCAACTAAGCAAACAAACAAAAAGACAGTGAGAAAGAAAGAAAGAAAGAAAGAAAGAAGAAAGGGGGAAACTGGACGGGTATGGGTCAGTGCAGTGTACCTCTTTCATCTTCCATCTCTGAAAGTTTCATTCATTTGTGCGTCGTCGCTCTCTGGACTCGCCGTTCCAATTTCCTGACCAGCTCTCCACGTTTCTAGATCCCTGACTCCGAGATAGATGAAATGTTGTGTATGAAAAGGGAGTGTACAATACAGCTTGCCATGTACCCTTGGACTTGAATAGAACACGAAAGCAACATCGGCAACATTTCCATAAATCATTGAAAAAGAGAAAAGAGAAAGAAAAGAAGAGGTCTGAAGCTATTAGCCCCGTCATGTCTGCGAAAGCTTTGGTGCAGAAGAATCAATGACATTTCTTCTTTGCCGTCAATGCCACGACATTCCTTCTTGTCAAGGTCTTTTTTTTTTTGGGGGGGGGGGGGGGGAGGGAGGGAGGGGGGCAAAGCAATTTATTGCGCATGACTTTTTTATTTTTTTTATTTTTACGAAATGGAGGGGTTTGGGATACGTAGCACCAGAAACATCCTTTCATTCCCTTTCCTCCACCTCCGAATCCACCTCTGCCTCAGACCCTGGTACCGTCAGACAAGATCTGAAACAGGGGCCAACTGAGTCAAGAACGAAGATCTGAGGTCAACCCCTTGTCTTACGATCATATATCTATCAGGTCGGCATGACTCTCACGCACATCTTTTTACATTGACAACCCCACTTAAAGGAACTTGGAACGTCTAGTGCCAGACAGGGGTGAGGTTGGGGTGGTGGCGTCTACATGGCAATCACATACATCATCTGGAATGACAACCACACTTACATGAAATAGGAATGTCTGACGTCAAGGGGATGGGGGTGAAAGGGGGTGGGGGATCGGATTTTCATGAATATCAGATAGATCGATTTGAGCAAAGACACTTTCCGACTCAGGGTTGTTCATGTTTTTATGTGTTCTGACTCAGAGTCTAATAAAAAAAATTACCTTAGGGGAAATTTTCGGGCAGCTGCTACTGATCTTCATCAGCCCCGACTGACTGGTAGTTGTGTGGGTGTTGGTGTCCTCTGAGTTGTCCTCTCTGGTGGAGTGATTGGTGTTCAGCACACACTTGTAAATGGGGGGCAGATCATAGCCACAGTCTCTGTTCAAACTGAATTTTCTCGCCCTGATTTCTATTGCTTCTTTCACTTTCCTTTTCGTGAACTGTCATCTGCACTAACATCCCACAAACAGAACCAGGGACGTCTAGAGTCAAGGGGTGGGGGAGAGGTGGGTCGGATCTATATCAATGTTGTATACACCATCTACACCAACATCCCACGCAAAGGAGTTAGGAACGCCTAGAGTTAAGGGAGTGGGGGAGGGTGGATCGGGTCTATCTGACTATCATATGCATCATCTACACTGACAGCCCCAAACAAAGGAACTAAAAGGATCTAATGTCAGGAGGACTGGGGGGCAGGATGGATCGGGTTTATAGGACTATCGTGTCATCAACACTGACAATTCCACAGAAATAACCAAGAACGTCAAGTGTTAAAAAGGTGAAGTGGAGATGGGTCGAGTCAATAATGACTGTTGTTGTTGTTGTTGTTCGTCGTTCGATTTCGAAGATGACCATGACTTCAATCTCAGATGGAAGATTGCTGAGTGTGGGTCCGCAGGTGGCTGGTGAGGCCGATCTGGGCCCGGAAGGAACGCCCACATGTAGGACACATGTGGGTGGGTGCTACAGTGGAGGTGGAGGTAGCTCTGGCCTTGCGTGCGGCAGAAGCTGAGAGAAAGCGAGAAAGCGAGCAATATGACTATCATACATATCATCTACATTTACAATCCCAGATTAAAAACAAAAAACTTGGAACGTCTTGTATTAAGAGGGAGAGGGGTAGAGATGGGGATGGATCGGGTCCATATGACTAATATTTGTGTATCATGTACACTTGCAAGCCCAGATAAAGGACCTATGAACGTGACTAGTGTCATGGGAAATGAAGGTGAGGCTGGGTTGGGTCTATGACTATCATCTATATAATCTACCCTGACAATCCCAAACAAAGAAATGTCAACTGTCAGGGAGAGTGGGGGGGGGGGGCGCTTAGGTGTTTGTGGCTATCATACATATCATCCACACTAAACGGCACACAAAGCAACTAGGGGCGCACAATTTTAGGAAATGAAAATGGTGGTCAGATCTGTATGACTTTCATACACAGTAACATTATCGTCTACACTGAAAATGACATGAAAAGGAAATGGGAACATTTAGTGTCATGGACGGAGATGGTGGTGTTTATGACCATCATGCATATCGTCTTCCCTGACAAATTACAGGTCAAGGAAATCGCAACATTTAGTATCAGGGACGAAGATGGTGGTGTTTATGACCATCAGACATATCGTCTACCCTGACAAATTCACGTAAAGGAACAGGAATGTCTAGTGTTGGGGCGGTGAGATTGACTCTATATGATTACGATCCGTACATGCATAACCATACATATCATCTGCACAGACAATCTCACATAAAGTTACTAGGAACGTGTAGTGTGTTTGGGGGGGGGGGGGGAGGGGCGGGGGAGGGGCGGGGGAGGCGCAAGTCAGATGTACACGACTACAAGACATATATGTATAATCTACACTTAAAATCCTACATCAAGGAACGGGTAACTTCTAGTATCAGGTCGTTAAGGTAAGAGAGAGAGAGAGAGAGAGGGGTAAGTCTATATAAGTATCATGCATTTCATCTACATTGACAATAACACACAAATGAGACGGGTAGCTTGTGTTAGGGGTAGGCTGGAGGTCAAGTCTATATGACTGTCATACATATGAGTTACATTGCTAATCCCATACAAAGGATTTGGGAACGTGTAGTGTTAGTGGTGATGGGAGGTCAGAGAGAGAGAGAGAGAGAGAGAGAGAGAGAGAGAGAGAGAGAGAGAGAGAGAGAGAGAGAGAGAGAGAGAGAGAGGAGAGAGCACATACGAATTACCAATGCCGATACGAACGAGAATGTTATTTTATTGAAGCTACCACCTTATTCGCACAGTCTTCTCACACACACACACACACACACACACACACACACACACACCATACACACACACACACACACACACACACACACACACACACACACAGAGAGAGAGAGAGAGAGAGAGAGAGAGAGAGAGAGAGAGAGAGAGAGAGAGAGAGAGAGAGAGAGGTGGGTGGGGGAGAGAAATTGGTAGACATAGATACAGAGACAAATGCAGGGTATGTCTTGCACAGAGTGAGTTTTCAGCCGTCGTGTACAAAAGCACCAAACATTCGTAGTAGCCTGCTATTGGAAAGAATGCACCATTCTTAATTAAAACACACACACACACACACACACACAACACACACACACACACACACACACACACACACACACACACACACACACACACACGCATTTGTGACATGACAATAATACCCACATACTTATTTCGCCCGAGAGAACAGCAATGCCATTATGTTGTACACCAAACAATCAGACAAAGATCTAAACGAAGCAGCTGTCTGGTCCAAGCATCACAGTCTGAGACCAGCTGTCTGGTCCAAGCATCACAGTCTGAGACCAGCTGTCTGGTCCAAGCATCACAGTCTGAGACCAAAGCTTAGTAAAGCAGACAGAAAAGAGATATTGACTCTGCCGTCTGACCTGGGCCTATATAGCGGTCACAGGGATACCAGCAGCAAATGGAATGATGATTCTAGAGAAAGTAGAGGGAGAATTGTTTGCAGGGTGTAAGTGAGATGTCTATCAACAGGTTTAAATCAAGAGAGCGTACCTGACAAGTCTATTAATAGAGTGTACTTGATGACGCTTTCAGTGGAGTGGGGCTCCCATACTTATCGTTAATATTACCATCATGATCATTATTGTGATTGTTATGATTTTTACAATCATTATAGTTGTTGTTGTTATCATTATCATTATTATTGTGTTTGTTATTACCATCATCATCATCATCATCATCATCATCATCATCATCATCATCATCATCATCATCATCATCATCATCATCATCATTACTATTATTATTATTATTATTATTGTTGTTGTTATTATTATTATTATTATTATTAGTAGTAGTAGTAGTAGTAGTAGTAGTAGTAGTAGTAGTAGTAGTAGTAGTAGTAGTAGTAGTAGTATCATCACCATCATCATTATTATCATCATTATTATCATCATTACAATGGTAATTATCATTACTATCATTATCATCATTATTATCATCATCATCATTATTAATAGTATCATTATGATAATGATTATCATTATCATTGT
>CM031600.1:92214724-92224724 GCA_018398815.1 Conus ventricosus
GTAACTGTAGTGGGGATCAGAGGTTGGTGAAGAGTATAATAACCCAGCTCCGTTTACCTCGCTGGGTGAACAGGGCTCGTGGTTTCTTTCCCCTTCTTTTTTTTCATATCCAGTGCCCTTTCAGTCGCTTTACTCCTACGTCGTTTATTCCACTCGTTCACACTCAATCACCATAACACTCGACGAAGAACCATGACACATGTAGAACTGGAACGAGTTTGTCTATCAAAGAAAAGAAACAAAGTGTTCATCGAAAAATAGTCTGTGAAAGAAGGTATATAGTGCACAATGTCCGACCTTCTAAATGATTTTTTTATCTTAAAAAAAAGGGGGGGGGGGAGGGGGGGGGGGGTAAACTGAGGCAACAAACAAACAACCAGACAAATACAAAGAAAGAGGAAAGGAGGAAATTGGATCAGTGCAGTGTATTCCTCTCAACGTCCCACTCAGAAAGTTGTATTCATTTATATGATCACTCACTGGGAATGGTGTTCTAATTTCCTAACCAGCACTGCGAGTTTCTTATACCTCAGACCAGCTGACACCAGGATAAATGGAATGTGGCTGTATGGAACAATCCTGTCACGTCATCTTGGAAACGAATGGAACATGATCACATCATCACCAGCATTCCCGTTGATCATTAAACAAGAGAAGAAAGAAAAAAAAAGAGAAGAGGTCTTAGCCTCTTACCCTTGTCATGTCTGTGAAAGGTTTGATGCAGATGAATCGATGACATTTCTTCCTTGCTGTCAATGCACACATTTCTTCTTGACAGCTCATTTTTTCTTTTTCTTTTTCTTTTTCTTTTGGGGGGGGGGGGGGGGGGGGGTGACAGTTCTTTTTTTCTTTTTTTTTTCTTTTTTTTCTTTTTTTTCTTTTTTTTTTGGGGGGGGGGGGGGGATGGTGGGTGAGGGTGATGGTGTTGGAGAATAGGGGAAAGAAGGAATTTTCAAATCATTTTGTTGCGTTTAACTTCTTTTTTTTTAACAAAATGAAGAGGAAAACCCCTCTCATCCCCATTCCCTTTTCCCCTAATCCACTTCTGTCTCAGACTCTGGCACTCCAGACAAGATTGGAATCAGGGGTTCACTGATTCAAAAACGAAGATCTGAGGTCAATCCCTTATCTTACAATTACATATTTGTCAGGCCCGCAGGACTCTCATGCAAATCGTTTACACGGACAACCTCTCTTAAAAGGAACTGGGAACATTCAGTGCCAAGGAGGGGTGAAGGTGGGTAGGGTTGTGTCTATGTGATTATCATAAATGCCATCTGCATTAACAACCCCACATTAAAAAAAAACAGGAACGTCTAGTGTCAAGGTGTGGGGGTGGGTAGGATCAATGTGACTATTATGCATACCGTCTTTACTACCATCCCACAAAAAGGAACTAGAAGTCTAGTGTCAAGGACGTGGTGGCAGGAGTGTGGGTGAGTTGAGTCATTATGACTATCATATATATCATCTACTCTCACAATCCCAGATAAAGGAACTGGAAACGTCCACTGTCAAGTGGGTGGGTCGGATCCGTAAGACTATAGTATGTATCATCTACACTGACAACTTCACACAAAGGAATTCAAAACGTATAGTGTCAGGGGAGTGGAAAGTGGTGGTTAGGTACTAGGTCTGTATGATCATTGACATTGACAATCGCACTCAAAGGAACGAACGGTCTAGTCTTAGAGGGATGCGTGGGGGTGAAATCTATATGACTTTCATACATATTGTCTGTACTGACAATTACATGTAAAAGAACTGGGAACATCTTATAACAGGGACGGGAATGGTGGGTGGAAGTCAAATATTTATGACTTTCATACATATCATCTACTACACTGACAATTCCACAAAAAGAAATTTAGAACCCCTAGTATTGGGGTAGAGAGGGGTGAGGGTCGAGACGAGGGTAAGGTTTGTACGTCTGCAATAGATGCGCGTATAATTTACACTGATAATCCCAGATAGTGGATGGGGGTAGGCGTAGCTCTATTTGACTATCATACATGTCATCTATATTAATAGTAACATATAAATGAACAGGTACCCAGTGCTGGGGTAGGGTGGAGATCAAATCTATAAGACTGTCACACATTATGATTTACATTGCCAATGCCTTACAAAGGATTTGGGAATAGATATTGTCATGGTGGTGAAGGGGAGGTTTGTGCGTGTATGAGAAAGAGAGAGAGAGAGAGAGAGAGAGAGAGAGAGAGAGAGAGAGAGAGAGAGAGAGAGAGAGAGAGAGAGAGAATACAAGGACGAATACAAATACAAAATACGAATGTCTATGTTTTATTGAGTGCAAAATGGAAGCTAACAATCTGTTTATATTGATTGATTGATTGATTGATTGATTGATTGATCTTTAATACCCAAGGATGAAGATTTTAGGCCAAAGCCTAGTCTTACAATCTGTGCTTGTCATGCATACATTATTTCAACACATATCATTCATACAGACATGTGTTCTAAGAGAGAGAGAGAGAGAGAGAGGAGAGAGAGAGAGAGAGGAGAGAGAGAGAGAGAGAGAGAGAGAGAGAGAGAGAGAGAGAGAGAGAGAGACTTGCATTGAGTGAGTTTTCAGTGGTCGTGTTAAAAAACACTAAACATTCGAAGTACCTTAGGATTTAATGTACCCTTCTTCATTCACACACACACACACACACACACACACACACACACACACACACACACACACACACACACACACACACACACACACACACACACACACACACACACACACACACACACACCACACACACACACACACATGCTTGTGACATGACAATAATATCCACACCGTTATTTTCTCCAAAGAACAGCAATGTCATTACGATGCATCTGAACCCGACACCAAACACTCAAAGACCTAAATGAAGCAGAGAGGAGGAAGACATTAACTGTGCTGTGTCTGGTCCAGTCCTGACTCGCTAAGACCAGACCCCAGTGAAGCAGACAGAAAAAAGAGATCTTAACTGTACCAACTGACCCAGGCCTACAGAGCAGCAGAGTTACCAAAGAACCCAGCAACAGACAGAATGATGATTCTATGGAAAACAGACGGAGAACTGCGAGCTGACTGTGACTGAGATGTCGGTGAATAGGTTCAATCAGCAGACTGTGGCTAGTATGTCTTTTAGTAGAGTGTGGCAAATACATCGTTTAGCACAGTGTGGATGATAAGTCTGTTGGTAGAGCGTGGCATATTTATCTTCTAGCACAATGTGGCTGATAAGTCTATTGGTAGAGTGTGGCAAATTTATCTTTTTCCACAGTGTGGCTGATAAGTCTGTTGGTAGAGTGTGGCAAGTAAATCTTTTGGCACAGTGTGGCTGATAAGTCTATTGGTAGAGTGTGGCAAATTTATCTTTTAGCACAATGTGGCTGATAAGTCTGTTGGTAGAGTATGGTTAGTAGGTCTGTTAGCAGGGTGTGGCTGATAGGTCTTTTAGTGGAGTGTGGCTGATAAGTCTATCAGAGAAGTCTGACTGATAAGTCTATTGGCTGAGAGTGGTTGATAAATCTTACTGGTAGAGGGCTGCAGACAAGTCGTTGAGTTAAGTAGAGTGTGGCGTGTGATTATGTTAGTAGAATGTGGCTGATGATTTGTTTTGTAGAGTGTGGCTGATAGTTTTGTTTAGTAGAATGTGTCTGATAAGTCTATTGTTAAATTGTGGTAGGTTTTTAGTAGAATGTGTCTGATAAGTCTATTGTTAAATTGTGGCTGATTAGTTGCTTTCATCTATTTCTTACATGGATACATAGATAGAGAGACAGACAGAAAGATGCATAGATAGATGGATAGCTAGCTAGAAGGATACATAGATAGATATATAGATAGATTTGACTGAACCTGTTTCTCCTGTGCCTATACCTGTCATTATTATTATTATTATTATTATTATTATTATTATTATTATTATTAATTTTTTTTTTGGACTCATATTATTATTGTTATTTTCTTCATATTCAATTTTTTTTTTTTTTTTTTAAGTTCAAATCTTTGCCAAGTCATTACTATAACGACTGAAGAATTGTTGACCTGCACTTGTTTTCCCCCCACTACTTAATTGTTCAGCATTTTATTGTTTGGTCAATCAGTGGGAGATTGCATCTCTTAAGAGATCCAAGTAAAGGTTGTTCTGTACAATTCTTAGCCACTCACAATGCTTGGGTTATTGAACAGCAGAGCTGACCACTCAGACTGTTCCATATCTTTTTGACCTCCCTTGCATCCTTGAATGGATCCTCAAGCATAGGCTCAAAGATTGTCCCTTACATTTTATACTGTTTGAATAATGCTTTTAGTTTTTCAGCAACTTTTTTCCTCTCCACACTTTTGTTTTGTTCCATTTACTACCCTTCGCTGGCTGCTTTGGGGGTGCTGTTGGATTCTTTTTTTGAACCCTTGGCGGTGAGAACACCACAGAATTATGGACTGTGGTGTGTCTCTATTTGACACCAAGAGCACAGACACAATCAGCCGTGTCTCCCTGATGAGTCCGATCCAGCGGACGAAAGGCCTAGGAGCAGGCAATACAAATAAATGTGCCTTCGAGAGAGATTATGATGGTTCCCTCAGGCAGCTAGCGAAGGGCATCTCATAGTTATAATATATTCCCCGATTTTCTTCATATCAATTTTTTTTTATTTTTTTTTTAAAGTTCAAATCTTTGCCAAGTCATTACTATAACGACTGAAGAATTGTTAACCTGCACTTGTTTTCCCCCCACTACTTAATTGTTCAGCATATTATTATTGTTATTATTATCATTATCATTATAATCATCATTACTATTATTTTATTATTATCATCATTATTGTCATCATCATCATTATCATTATTGTTATTTTTATTACTGTTATTACTATTTTGAGGGGTTCAGAGGGAATTTCGACATTGTCCATCGTATTTCCATGGCACTTAAGAAGATAGGATTGTAGAGGTGAGGAAATGAAATCCTCTTGCGGACACATTTTGGAATCCATCAAGACTGTGTCTGAGAGCATTATCACTGTGAGGGGTAAGGACGGGCCGTTCAGAGAGAGAAAGAGAGAAGAGAGAGAGAGAGCGCGCGCGCGAGAGAGAGAGAGAGAGAGAGAGAGAAAGAGAGAGAGAGAGAGAGAGAGAGAGAGAGAGAGAGACAGGGGTAAGGACGGGCGGTTCAGAGAGAGAAAGAGAGAAGAGAGAGAGAGAGAGAGCGAGAGAGAGAGAGATAGACAGAGACAGAGAGACAGAGACAGAGACAGAGAGAGAGTATACGAATACGAATGGTTTTATGTGGTTTGGGTTTTCAAAGCTCATTTACAAAACTAGACTGACGTGGAATGGAGAAGGGGTTGTGGGGGGAAGGGGGGATGGATCATCCACAAGGTGTAGGCACTTACACGAGAGTCTCTTGCGACTGAAGAAAAGGCGCTAGAAAAACAAAGAGAGTGGATGGATTAAGAACCAGGGAAACAGTGCTTAATGATCTGAGACCAGGAAAATCCAAGTGATCAGATGTTGAACCCAGTTCCTCCAAGAACAAGAAATGATCATTTACATCATCAGTCAGATCTGATGTGAAGAACGTCACTGGCCGTTGTGAAGAGACTACCACTGGTTTTACCCGAACGGCCAGACTGCCCATGAATGAGATCTGGAAGGAAAGCAGGAGTGTTGGGGACCATTGCCGCTGAAGACTCAAATGTCTGCACCTGCAGGTTGGTAAAAGGGCTGTTTACAACACGGAGAATCGGAAGGAGGATGCGATGCGGATGTGTTCCACGGGAAATAACCAAAAGGACAGGCAGGCACACAGAGACTCAGGACACATTCCATTACCGTACTCATTCAAACATGCCTTGGTTTAAAGGTTGGTGACTGGCAATAGATGCAAGCTACCACTTCCTCTAACGTTCACGTTCTCTCTCTCTCTCTCTCTCTCTCTCTCTCTCTCTCTCTCTCTCTCTCTCTCTCTCTCTCTCTCTCTCTCTCTCTCTCTCTCTCTCTCTCACACACACACACACACACACACACACACACACACACACATACACAAACACCTGTGTGTGTGCTTATGGGTGTAAGTGAATGTGTATGTGTGTGTGTGTGTGTGTGTGTGTGTGTGTGTGTGTGTGTGTGTGTGTGTGTGTGTGTGTGTGTGTATGTGCATGTGTATCTGTATGTGTGTGAGTGAGAGAGAGAGAGAGAGAGAGAGAGAGAGAGAGAGAGAGAGAGAGAGAGAGAGAGAGAGAGAGAGAGAGAGAGAGAGCACTTTCTAAAACTGCCCTGAGTGATGACACCATTGAATGGATGTGACAGGACACTCGGCACACCTCACTAAACATTCTCTTTCTTACACTCTCCCTTCTTCTATCGCCTCTGTCGTTAACTGCAAAACTCTGGGCAAATCCACCTGCATGAAAAGCCATTGCCCCTGACAGGTCAGAAGCCATGTGACAGATGGTGGGGAGCAGCAGACTGAGGCTGTAATGAAAGCATCCTCTGTGTCTGTGGGCCCTGTCCACTTGGGACCGTATCCTAGTCACTTTATTCTTGTTGTTCTGAAACAGTGGCGACAACCACGTGGTACCGCCTGTATGGGTTGTGAGGGTCTGTTGGTGTACAACACATAGTACGGCCTGTATGGGTTGTGAGGGTCTGTTGGTGTACAACACATAGTACGGCCTGTATGGATCGTGTGGATCTGTTGGTGTGCAACACATAATACGGCCTGTATGGATCGTGTGGATCTCATGGTACACACCATGTAACATGTGTGGATTGTGTGGGTCTCTTGGTGCGCAGCACGTGGTACGACCTCTATGGATTGTGTGCGTCCACCGAACGTGGTGTCGGAGCTCTGGAGGTCTGCATCACGCAACATCAAACACCCATTTGGTGCTGGCTCCCCCGCCATCAAAGGAGAAATCTCCCGCTTCACTGAGCCCTGTACAGATGCCGGTTGGTAGCTGTAGTGGGGATCAGAGCGGGGGTAAAGGGTATAAACCAGCTCCGTTTACCTCGCTGGGTGAACAGGACTCGTGTGTTGTTTTTTCCCCTTCTTCTTTCATCTCCAGTGCTTTTCAGTAGCTTTACTCCTACGTCGTTTATTCCGCTCTTTCACACACAATCACACTAACACTCAATGAAAATCCAGGATACATGTAGAACTGGAAAGAGTTTGTCTAATCAAAGAAAAGAAACAAAGTGTTTGTAAAACGAAGTGGCCAGTGAAAGGTGTATAACACACTCTGTCCAACTCTCTAAAATTTCTTTTAATTAAAAAAAAAAGGGGGGGGGGGGGGGCTAAATAGAACTGATGCAACAAACAAACATGCAAAAAAAGAAGGAAAGAAAGAAAGAAGAAAGGATGAAATTGGAAGGGTAGAGGTACAAGCAGTGTATTACTTTCAACTTCCCATTCAGAAAGTTTTATCCATTCATGCAATCACTCTTTGGGAATATTGTTCCAAATTCCTAGCCGGTGCTGCAAGTTTCTTTATTTACTCAAGCCAGCAGACACCAGAATAAATGAAATGTATGAGTATGGTGTATGAAACAGTCCTGTCGTGTAATCTTGGATATGAATGGAACACGATCACATCATTGCCGGCATTCCCATTTATCATTGAAAAAAGAGAAAAGAGAAAGAAAAGAAGAGGCCTTAAGCTATTAACCCGGTCCTGTCTGCGAAAGATTTCCTGCAGAAGAATCGATGACATTTCCCTCTTGACGTGAGTGCCATGACATTTCTTCTCGTCAACTTTCTTTTTTCTTTTTTTTTTTTTTTTGGGGGGGGGGGGGGAAGAGAGGTTGGGGTGGAGAGAGGGGAGCACTTTCAAAACATTTTGTTGGGATTTTTTTTTTTTTTTTTTTTTTTTGCAAATGGATGGGTTGGGGATCCGCAACTCTAGAAATTTCTTCTATTCCTCTTCCCTCCTCCCTTAATGCGCACCTATGCCTCAGACTCTGGCACGTCAGACAAGATTTGAACCAGGGGTCAACTGAATCAAGAACGAAGATTTGAGGTCAACCCCTTGTCTTACGATCATATATCTATCAGGTCGGCATGACTCTCACGCATCGTCTGCATTGACAACCCACTTAAAGGAACTTGGAACATCCAGTGCCATGGAGGGGTGGGGTTGGAAGGTGGGTCGTGTCTCTATGACAGGGAGAGGGAAAAAACAGACAGACAGACAAACAGAAACAGATATAAGGTGTGTCTTGCTTTGAGTGAATTTTCAGTCGTTGAGTTTAAAAAACACTTAACATTCATAGCACTTTAGAAATGAATGTACCGTTCTTCATTATAAAGGAAAAGAAACGACATTTGTGAGATACCAATAATATCCACAGACTTATTTTGTCCAAAGAAGAGCAATGCCATTATACTGTATCTGAACTCGACACCCAACACTCAGACAGAAACCCAAATGAAGCAGGGTGTCCAGTCTGGTCCAGCCATCGCTTTGAGACCAAACCTCCGTAAAGCAGAAAGAGAAGAGAAATCAACCGTGGCGTCTGACCCGGGCAGGCAGACCCAGCAGCAGAGTCACTGGGAAACCAGCACCAAGCGGAATGATGATTCTATGGAAGACAGATGGAGAACCGTTAATGGGGTGTGAATGAGATGTCTACTGGCACGTGGTTCAATCAGCAGCGTGGCTGATGAGTCCATTGGTAGAACGTAGCAGATGTCTTTTAGTAGAGACTGATGTGGTTGATACGTTTATTAGTAGCGCTGCTAATAAATCGTTAAGTAGAGAGTGACTTACAGGTCTGCTAACAGAGTACGGCTGATATGTCTGTAAGTACAGTATGGTTGATAAGTCTGTTAGTAGAATATGGCTGATAAGTCTGTTAGTAGAGTATGATTGATAAGTCTGCTAGTAGAATATGGCTGATACGTCTGTTAGTAGAGTATGGCTGATTAGTCTTTTAGTAGAATATGGCTGGTAAGTCTGTTAGTACAGTATGATTGATGAGCCTTTTAGTTGAATATGGCTGATAAGTCTGTTAGTACAGTATGACTGATAAGTCTGTTAGTAGAGTATAGCTGATAAGTCTGTCAGTAGAGTATAGCTGATAAGTCTGTTGGTAGAGTATGGCTGATAAGTCTGTTAGTAGAGTATAGCTGATAAGTCTGTTAGTAGAATATGGATGATAAGTCTGTTAGTACAGTATGATTGATACGTCTGTTAGTAGAGTATAGCTGATAAGTCTGTTAGTAGAATATGGCTGATAAGTCTGTTAGTAGAGTATGGCTGATAAGTCTGTTAGTAGAGTATAGCTGATAAGTCTGTCAGTAGAGCATAGCTGATATGTCTGTTAGTACAGTACCGCTGATAAGTCTGTTAGCACAGTATGGCTGATAAGTCTGGCTGGTAAGTCTGTTAGTAGAGTAAAGCCGGATAAGTCTGTCAGCACAGCATCGCTGAGAAGTCTTTTACTAGAATGTGGCGGATAACTCTTTTAGTAGTTGTGTCTGATAAGTCTTCAGTAGAATGTAACTGATAAATCTAAAAAAAGAAAGGTGGCTAATACGTTTATCGGTAAACTGTGGCTGACAAGTCTTTTACAGGAGTGGGATTGATTAGCCTATCAGAATAGTGTGGCGTATTCGCCTGTAAGTTCAGTGTAGCTGATAAGTCTGTTAGTAGAGTGCCACAGACTAGTTGCTTTCACCCTACTCCTACATATACACAGGAACCTTCACTAACATTACTGAGACTTCAGAAACTCTGCTTGTCCTTCCCTGACAACTGAGACTGGGCTACTTCTGCTCATACACTGTATGTGTCTTGTTCCAGTTTTAGATTCTGTTTAAGTCTCATCAAGGAAGTGTCAGTAGGTGCAAACGAGTCTATATACTTAAAAAGAAAAGATGTCAGTTACTGGCACAGATACAGATAAACCGATTACCGGACAAAACACAATGCATTTCGACCTCTGGAGTCTTCTTCAAGCAAAAACAAACAACAATCAGGACATGCAAAA
>CM031600.1:92227224-92232910 GCA_018398815.1 Conus ventricosus
TATGAATGCTTATCTCCCCCTATTTCTTCAATCTAAGACATAAGAGCAAGCTTTGTTTATAACTGAATATTTCTTGCAGTCATTGCAACACCAAGCTGCTCTGTAAGTTGCTGGAATGGTGCTCAGTACCTATCCTTGGAATTTGGACCAGGAGTTATGTGTTAGTGAGTTTCCTCCCTATTGGAGGTCAGGTGGAATGTGCTAGCAAAGATTTCCACTTGTGCCTGCAATTATTCACTATTTCTACTTTTGTGTTCAGAGTTGCTAAGTATGGTTTGCATAATATTAACCATTTTTCTGTGGAACATAGGTTGCATTTTTTTTAAATATTGTTGTATGGTGTTGCTCTTTTTATGATTTTCCATGATATGCTGTAGTCTATTTTTTATCTTTGAGTTTCCAAATGTATTTACTCAGTTCTGTTTGATTTTTGTATTTTTCATTTTTAAATGACTGTTTATGGTTTGCGTATCTGGTTTTGAAAGTGTTTTCAGTAATCCCTATGTATGTTTCTTTTTCATTTTGTGATGTTACCGTAGCTTGGTATACAATATTGCTGTGAAGACATTTGTTGCTTAGGGGGCACTGTTCTTTTTTGGTGCAGTTGCAAGATTCAGCACCCTTCTCTTTTGTGTTGCTTTTCATTTTGTTAGATGAGTCAATTATGTTTTTGAGGTTGGGCATACATGAGTATGATAGTTTAATGGTGTTTTTGTTGAATATTTTGGACAGTTGTGTTCTTTTGGGAATGATGTTGCCAAGATTTTAAAGAATTATTTTCCTCATTTGTTTTTATTTGGGCCATCATATGGGGGGTTGTACCATATGATCTTCCTTTTTCTGTTTTTCTTATTTCTGTCGTGTTATTGTCTGGGCTATATTGTAGTTTGTGATGTAACCACTTTTTTTGTAATGCTTTTGGTATTCTTTTGGGCTGCATTATTGAATGCATTTCATTGCATGATAGATTGGATAGTCTCTTGTTTATACCTTTGGGGTATTGTTTTAGTATAGATGGTGGGTGGTGCTTTTGACGTTTACATAGATTGGTATGTCTTTGGGGTTTTTTGTAGGGTTTTGTACACATTGCCCATTGAGGTCTAATGTTATGTCAAAATTTAATTCACTACTTTTTATTTGCTCTATTGTGATTTTAAATTGTGGTTTTTGAAGATTTTACATAATTCTTTTTCTTGTTTTCAATGTTCTTGGGTTATTGTTTAATGCAGCAAGGCCGTCATCTCTGTACAACCGACCTGTTTTCCAAGTTGTTTTTGGATGTTGGATAGCATGAATAGACCGACTAGTTAACATGTTTCGGCACCACCCATACGCCCAGGGTTACATAAAATGTGGATTTTTTTGGCTCGTTTTTTTTTTTATCCAAATTTCATTTGCTGTGGAGTGGGTTTTTCTTGGTGTGGAAAATAATCTCCATTTTCTGACTCTGTTATTTTTGTGTATTTGTTGGCAAATTTCAAAGCTTTGGTGAGCAGTTCTTCATCTATGGATGGGTAGAAATTACTATGTCGAATGGGATAAACACTGTATTTCTCTGTTTTTTTTTATTTCCCTTTAAAACCATTGGATGACTTCATACTGTTTTTCAAAGGTTGTATTCGGTGTTTGTTTTTACATCTTCTTAGCCTTTTCCAAAATTCTCTTGCTTATTTGGCCCAGTTCGGATTTGGATGGGTTTATTAGTCTGCATGTTGGGGTTTGTTTTGGAGTTGGGTTTGTGGTCTTTAAGCGTTATGGAGGTTTTCTTTGTTGCTGTTGCCTTTACCCTGTCGCTTAACTCCATGCAGGGGTGCAAGCTCTTTTTCTTTTTTTGCGGATGTGCTGTATGGGGTTTTTATCAGCTTTCTTTTGTGGTTTTAATATATATATATATATAAAATATATATATATTTATATATATATATATATATATTTTATATTATATATATATTATATATAATATATATATATATATTTTTAATATATTTAAATATATATATATATATTTATTATATAAAATATATATATATATTATACACACACACAAAAGAAAGCTGATAAACCACATCCCGCAACTCCCAAAAAAGAAAAAAGGCTTGCACACTGCATGGAGTTACGACGGGGGAAAAGGCAACAGCAACAAAAAAAGCCTCCATAACGCTTAAAGACCACAACCCAATTCCAAAACAACCCAAATGCAGACTAAAAAAACCCACCCAAATCGAACGGGGCCAAAAAAGCAAGAGAATTTTGGAAAGCTATAGAAGATGTAAAATCAAACCCCGAATACAACCTTGGAAAAACAGCTAGAAGTCATCCAAGGGTTTTAAAAGGAACTAAAAAAAAAACAGAGAAATACAGTGTTTATCACATTCGACATAGTATATTTCTACCCATCCATAGATGAAGAACTGCTCACCAAAGCTTTGAAATTTGCCAACAAATACACAAAAATAACAGAGTCAGAAATGGAGATTATTTTCCACACCAAGAAAACCCTACTCCACAGCAGAAATGAAATTTGGATAAAAAAAAAAACGAGCAAAAACTCCACATTTTATGTAACCAGGGGATCGTATGATGGTGCCGAAACATGTGAACTAGTCGGTCTATTCATGCTATCCAACATCCAAAAACAACTTGGAAAACAGGGTCGGTTTTTTACAGAGATGACGGCCTTGCTGCATTAAACAATAACCCAAGAACTATTGAAAACAAGAAAAAGAATTATGTAAAATCTTCAAAAACCAAAATTTTGAAAATCACAATGAAGCAAATAAAAAAGTAGTGAATTACTTAGACATAAAATTAGACCTCAATGACAATGTGTACAAAAACCCTACAAAAAACCCCAAAGGGCATACCAATCTATGTAAACGTCAAAAGCAACCACCCACCATCTATACTAAAAACAATACCCAACGGTATATAAACAAGAGACTATCCAATCTATCATGCAATGAAAATGCATTCAATAATGCAGCAACAGAATACCAAGAAGCATTACAAAAAAAGTGGTTACAATCACAAACTACAATATAGCCCAGACATAACACGAACAGAAATAAGAAAAACAGAAAAAAGGGAAAACATATGGTACAACCCACCATATGATGGACAAGTAAAAACAAATGTAGGAAAATAATTCTTTAAAATCTTGGCAACATCATTCCAAAAGAACACAAACTGTCCAAATATTCAACAAAAACACCATTAAAAATATCATACTCATGTATGCCCAACCTCAAAAACATAATTGACTATCTAACAAAATGAAAAGCAAACAAAAAAAGAAGGGTGCTGAATCTTGCAACTGCACCAAAAAAGAACAGTGCCCCCCAAGCAACAAATGTCTTCACAGCCCAAAATTGTTACCAAGCTACGGGAACATCACAAAATGAAAAAGAAACATACATAGGGATTACTGAAAACACTTTCAAAACCAGATCGCAAACCATAAACAGTCATTTAAAAATGAAAAATACAAAAAAAACAAACAGAACTGAGTAAATACATTTGGAAACTCAAAGAAAAAAATAGACTACAGCATATCATGGAAATCATAAAAAGAGCAACCCATACAACAATATTTAAAAAAAATGCAACCTATGTTCCACAGAAAAATGGTTAATATTATGCAAACCATACTTAGCAACTCTGAACACAAAAGTAGAAATGTGAATAATTGCAGGCACAAGTGGAAATCTTTGCTAGCACATTCCACCTGACCTCCCAAAAGGGAGGAAAAATCACTAACACTAACTCCTGGTCCAAAAATTTCCCAAGGGGTAGGTACTGAGCACCATTCCAGCAACTTACAGAGCAGTTGGTGTTGCAATGACTGCAAGAAAATATTCATTTATAAACAAAGCTTGCTCTTATGTCTTAGATTGAAGAAATAGGGGGAGATAAGCATTCATACTGCAGTGGTAGTTAATACTGAGTGGGTATTTGTCAGTCAACAATCCTCACCACTCTTCCATGTCTGTGATGTAAATTTAACTCCACGGCCTACATAGCTTCACCTCTGTTCTGTATCTGTGCTGCTGTGCCAGGTGGGTAAATAATAAGCACTGTGCTAGAATGTCAGAATTCAAACGCTTCGTTTTATTTTATTTTATTTTTTAATCGTTTTATTTTTCTTCCTTTTCAATGTTTTCGCTTCCAGCAACATCACTTTCTGCTACCGGGAAAAAGGCGATTAGTTGACGAGAAATCCAGACAGGGCTGGGTCTGGAAAATCTGAAGCTCAGCCTTGGAGCCGTTTTTTTTTTGTTTTGTTTGTTTTTTTTTGTTTTGTTTTTTTCCCCGCCGGAAGTTTTTTCTGAAAGAGAACCCGCAAAAGCGCCAGGCAGCCTTTCCGCCTCCGTGAAGAATAACCTAATTTCACCCGAAAATGAGGGGCTGGGTATGTTGGGGGCTCTCAACCACAGTCAGGTTTCAACCACATTGAATATTGGAATCACGTGGGTACAAGGAATTCCCCCCACCCCCCCTCCCGACAACTTCCCCCACCATCACCCCCTAGCTCTCTCCCTCTCCCATGCACCCACGTCATCATGTTCAGCATTGCAGTGCACCTGCCATGCACTTACAATTAGTGACCCCTGTTTGAAAACAAAACTCCTGCGCAATGTGATGGAAATTGGAACAAAACGCGCGGGCGTGCGCGCGCGCACGCACGCACGCACACACGCACGCACGCACGCACGCACGCACACACAAAACAAAACACACACCACACACACACACACACGCATACAGACTCATACACACCCCAAAACAACACACACACACACAACACACACACCCCACACACACACACACACACACACACGCACGCATGTACGCGCGTGCGCACACAACACAACACACACACAACACACACCCCCACACACACACCACACACACTGATGACTGACTGAAACCATTTACTGTCAGATAAACATAGTGTTGTTCTGACATTTTAAAAAGAAAAATCTTAATAAATTAATGAGATAACGAAAATAATACAAAATAACATCTGAAAGACAAAAAATTATTAAGGAAAATTAACAGGGAAACATTCAACATTTGTAAATAACATAATAAAATCAAAAATTGTAACAATAAAGCAAATTACAACTTAACTGTACTGAAAATCAAAAACTCTCTCTCTCTCTCTCTCTCTCTCTCTCTCTCTCTCTCTCTCTCTCTCTCTCTCTCATAAACACCACAATTTTTTTTAAAAACAAACAAACCAAAAAAAAAAAAAAAACCATAACAGCACGCAAAAAGCAAAACACCATCCCAAACACACACACACACACACACAACACCACACACACCACAACACACACACACACACACACACCACACACACACACACACACACAAAACCCCCACACACACACACGCACGCACACACACACAACACCACACCCCACACACACACACACACACACACAACACACACACACACACAAACCCCCGCTTCCCCTTCCCCTACTCACGTGTATGCGAGCAGCACATATATTCACTCACAGACAAAAAAAAATAAAAACCAAACTTTTCTCTCTCTCGAACGCGCGCGCACACACACACACACACACACACACAACACACACACACACCCACACCACACACACACACACACACACCACACACACACACACACACACACTTTACACACCCCACACACAGGGAC
>CM031600.1:92233010-92248937 GCA_018398815.1 Conus ventricosus
CAAATAGATCAGAGAAGTCAGGAAAATGGAAACTGAAAATAGGAATGGGAAAACCCCCCAACCTCCAAAGAAGTCTGAACTGGAATGAAACAGCACACACGTCACGCTTCGGTTCCACTTGATTCTGAGATCTGTTGATGACCTCCCCGTCCTTGAATTCTAACCTGATAGAACAGGATAAAACAGATGCCCTTTGGGCATGTCCGCTTTGTCAGGACAAACAGTTCATTCAAAGCAGTGCTAACCATAGAAGGTGCACACGGACACACGACCAAGTACTCAAAGAGGTCGCACATGCGGCTAGCACTACCAGAGGAGACACTACGCTATCGGATGCTTCAGCAACAAGTACTACCTCAGATCCTTGTTCTCAGTATGAGAGTAGCAATATGTCGGGGACGGGAGAGAGGAAGCATAGACAGAGACAACGATGCAGAAAGCAGACATAGGATGAAAGAAGAAGATGACTGGTGGATGGGCTCAGTGTGAAGAGGGGCCTGATTTGTTACACTGACTGTCAACAGATGCTTCTGCCCGCGATCCTGATCATTTCACACAGTGCTGTCTTAATTCCTGCCACCAGCAAAATTCACAAAACACACACACACCACACACACACACACACACACACACACACACACACACACACACACACACACACACAACACACCAGAAAACAGATAACACTACATGCATAGACACACTCACACATGTAGACACATTCCTACACACAACAAAACATACCCGTGCACATGCACTCACAAACACATAGACATGCACAAACGCATACACACACATCCACACACACAAACAATGCACGCACAAACACACATTTATACACACATACGCACGCACACAGCACTCTACACACACAACACACACACACCCAACACGCCCACGCAAGCGTGCGCGCGCGCGCACATGCACGCAAATACACGCATGCGCATACACACCCAAACATAAATACACAAACACATAGCTACACTACTCTACATTACACTCCAGTACACAGACGCACACATGCGCGCACGTACGCATGCAGGCACAGACACACACACACACACACACACACACACACACACACACACACACACACACACACACACACGCGCGCGCGCGCGCGCGCGCGCGCGCGCACCCCACACACGCGCACACACAACACACACACACACACACACACACACACACACACACACACACACACACACACACACAACACACACACACACACACACGCATGAACACACACTCACACACACACACAATACAACACTTCCTCGTGTGCGCACACACACACACAGCATAGGCACACATACGTTAGTCCTCTTTCTTTTACAAAAGATACGGTTAATGTGTCGGCATCCTTTATAAAACTGAAAGTTTCAGACAATCAAATTTTACATTTTGCATCAGTTTATTACCCTAAGGGCCCTGATGGGCAAAATACTAATTGGTTACGTTCTCTAAACTGTTCTAAAGAAAAGTGGATCATTGGTGGCGATTTCAATTCTCATGCTCCTTTTGGGATACAGGTTGTCAAATAGTTTCTCACCCTGATTTTCTGGAAACTGTTGTGGATTCATCTTTAGTTTTGCTTAACGACGGGAGAACTACGCGCATCCCAGACATATCTCATCATAGAGCATCGGCGCTTGATCTTACCTTTGTTTCACCTGCTTTAGCATTAACAGCAAAATGGAATACAGCCAATGACCACTAGGTAGTGACCATGTGCCAATACTTTTATCTTTTAAAGAATCCGTTGGATCTGAGTTAGTGGTGTAGATGTTATACCCAAATTTAATTACATAAGGCAGATTGGGAAATTTTTCAAAATTACCTCACTGAGAAGACTGAGAGTGAAGTTATTTGTGAGGATGTTAACATCTTTTTTGATAACTTTCAGAAAGCAGTTCTTGAGGCTGCTGCTTTAGCTATTCCAAAAAAAGGACCAAAAAGGGTTTGTGAACATTCTCAGGGAATGTCTGGTGGAATCAGGCTTGCGAGGAGGCTGTTAAAGCAAAAATTAGCTTATCTTAATTGGCTAAAAGTTAGAAAAGTTCCTGTGCAAGAGATAAAGATGCAGCTCATAAAGAAATGTGCAGTACAAAAATAAAAGCAAACAGAGTTACAGCGCAAGCAAAAAGACAATACTGGTCCAGTTCTGTCTAAATGAAGTATCTGACTGTAAAGACTTGAAAAGGTGTGGGAAAAGGGTTGAAAGAAATGAAATCGGCATTAAACTCCAAGATTACCCAATCAAAACAACAAGTAAAGAATTTCTATCTCCCAAAGAAAAGGCTGATGAATTTGCATCTATGTACGTTAAAACATGTTGTATGGAATGCTTGCCTAATGAGCAAAAGTCGTTTAGATTGAAAGAAAAAAATACTGATAACTATAGAGATCCTGTACCAAACAACAATAGTACTATAAATGTATCAATATCTTTACAGGAAGTCAGGAATGCTGCCCGTCTGTTGGGAATAAAAAAGGTTTGGGTTTTGGTTTGGATGGGATTTCTTACACGATGTTAAACCATTTACCAGAGAACTGGATAGTCATTTTACATAAGTTATTTAACAAATGTTGGGAATGTGGACAAATTCCCGATATATGGAAGACGTCCATTGTGACTCCTATTCTAAAGCAGGGCAAGCCTCGGTCTGAGACGTCTAGCTATAGACCCATTTCAGTCACGTTCATACTGGAAAAGTCATGGAAAAATAATTAAATTTTAGAATGGCCTATTACTGTGATAAAATGATGTATTTTCTTCACATCAATCTGGATTTAGAAAAGGACGAAGTACAATTGATCACCTGACACGACTAACTACTCAAATTAAGAAACAGTTTGCTAAACGTAAAAGTGTCCTTGTTTCCCTTCTTTGATCTTACTAAAGCTTACGATAGAGTGTGGCACACCCGATTATTATATAAATTAAAACAAATTGGTCTTTCTGGTCACGTCTACAATTATGTGAAATCATTTTTAAGTGGGAGACACATAATGACCAACGTTGGTGTGACTTTATCATCCTCAAAATCTATAAATATGGGAATTCCACAAGGTTCTATAATCTCCCCATTGTTATTCAATGTAATGCTATAGACTTATATACATGTTTTTCATCATATACCAAGGTAGCTCAATATGCTGATGACATTGCAATATGGATTAATGTATCTTTAAAGAAAAGAACAAATTTACGTCACATAAATTATATTCAGAAGCTCTTTCAGCACGAGTGGATAAATTAAATAGTTATATGCATTTGAATGGCTTTCAATTCTCTGTTGAAAAGACACATTTGGTTCTCTTTAACAATGGATATAACCCAAGTAACCTGCCTATATTCTTTCTGGGAGGACGGGAAATTTTTTATAAACTTGAAGTAAAATTTTTAGGTGTCCTACTTACACCAAAACTAAACTGGAAAAAACATATTGACTCAATTGTTACTAAAGCAGTTAAAAGTTTGAATTTTCTAAACATTGTCAGTCATTCTCCATGGGGACAGGATCCTAAAGTTTTGTTGCATTTAGCAACCAGTCTTGTACGATCAAGATTGACTTACGGACAGGAAGTATTCTTTTCTGCTTCGCGATCGCATTTAAAGAAACGTCAAAGAATTGACAGTAAAGCTGTAAAGTTGGCCCTGGGTGTACCTGTGCACACTAAGTCCTCTGAAGCTTATAAGATAGCAGGCCTTTTGCCACTTGATGAAAAAAAGGAAAATAAGTTCTGTAAAATATGTAGTGAGACGGATTGCGGTGGACGACCTTGAAGAGTTAAATACACGATCCGACATTTATTTTTCGAAAAATGCACAGAAAAATTCAAATTTAGAGACGCTTCGTTCATATGTTTCAGACGTTTTTAATTCATCAAAGATTGACCCACACGAGGTAGCGCCTCGCGTACTGGTTCCGCCGGTACCCCCTTGGGAACTAACGGAAGTAACAGTTAACATTTTTCTTCTGATCTAAATAAAGCGATTTCGCCGCATGTGTTAGCAGCATCTGCCAAAATTGACATGGAAGAAAAGTTTACTAACTATTTGAAAGTATACACTGACGGCTCAGTTCTTGATGATGGTTAGTGCGGGATCTGGCTTTGTAATTCCAGATTTCAAAGCTGAAAAATCATATTATTTAGGCAAGGGTCATTCCATATTTACAGCTGAACTAATTGCTGTCCTGATGGCATTAAATTATTTAATTTCCTTGCCAGTCTCAATATTTAATATCCTGTTTTGTGTTGATTCACAGTCAGTATTAAAAAGTTTGTTTTTGTTTTGAAAATACACAAAGAGAGGAATTATTATTTGAGATTAAGTACATGTTGCACTGTCTTTACATGAAAGGTACTAATGTTGTATTTTCTTGGGTTCCATCGCACACCTCCTTCGTTTTTAATGATCAAGCAGATAGAGCAGCAAAAAGGGGAGCAAAGAATATATTTGGTAGTATTAAGGTTGATTGTCCTTTATCATACAAGGAATTAGTCTATAATCGAGAGGGATTTCTGGAGTCAATACAGTTCCTCATCAAACCTCGTCAGCAAACTCTGTCAAACTTTGTGTCGATTAGCCGACCGGTTTCTAGCCTGACTTTTAGACTTTTATGTAATTCCCTTTCGAACCAAGTATTGCCAGACTGTTAAGTGCGTATGTCGTGGGGATCTTTCAGTTCAACATGTGATTTTTGATTGTGAACTAACGAAACCCTTTTTGAATGGTGTTATACCAAGTGCTGACACTGGGCATGTTAATGTGTTTGACTTTTTAGATTCGTTGCCAGTTGTTTCTTGTTAAATTAACGAGTAAACCCTTTTGGGAAGTCCATTAAGGAACATTTTATAATCATAATCGTAAGTTAGATTATTTTAGTTATTTTTTATCTAATTTTTCATAGTTACTGTCCTGCAATTCATCTATCCTTTATTTTTGTTCCATGTAACCACATCGTCCTCTTTTCTTTTATGATAATAGTCTAAAATTGTAAACAATATGTTATTTAGACGTCTGCAATCACCTATATGTGTGACGAGAGTAAAACAGAATTTCCCTTTCTACGCATAGGCACACACACACACACACACACACACACCACACAACACACACACCACACACACACAGACACACACACACGCATAGGCACACACACACACACACACACACACACAACACCCACACACACACACACACAGATGCAGACAAAGACGCAATCAAACAGGCACAGACACACGAGACACCACACACCGCGCACCCACACGCAACACACACACACACACACACACACACACACACACACACACACACACACACACACACACACGCACACGACAAACACACACACACACACACACACACACACAACACACACAACCACCACACCACACACCACACACACACTCACACATACATGCACATATTTTCTGTACATTTTCTGCTATAACTCACTGTGATAAACGTTGCTTTTAAAGTATGATATATGTATTGGCTGCAGCTAAATGACGCACTTTTCTTGCGGGCGTGAGCAAAGCATTGTTCTCCACGCAACTGATCGCTGTGCTGAAGGGGATCATTCGGTTCCTAACCGCACACAAATGGACATTCAAACAGGAAATGAATCCCGTTTTCAAATTAGCTTGAAGCTTTGGGAATGTTTTAATGTCATTGATGCTATGCTTTAGAATGAAACATGAAGTCGTTTATGCCTGTGTCAAACGGATTAGCGCATATTTTTTTTGTTTTAATGGAGAGAGAGAGAGAGAGAGGAGAGAGAGAGGAGAGAGAGAGAGGAGAAGAGAGAGGAGAGAGAGAGAGGAGAGAATGAGAGAGAGAGAGAGAGGAGGGAGGGAGGAGAGAGAGAGAGAGAGAGAGAGAGAGAGAGAGCGAGGAGAGAGAGAGAGAGAGAGATAAGAGAGACAGAGAGACTAAATGGCAATCAGTTGGTGGTGATGTGTGCATGTGCGTGTATGGTGTGTGTGTGTGTGTGTGTGTGTGTGTGTGTGTGTGTGTGTGGTGTGTGTGTGTGTGTGTGTGTTGTGTGTGTGTGTGTGTGTCTGTGCGTGTGTGTGCATGCGTGCATGTACGCATGGATACGTTGTGTGTGTGTGTGTGTGTGTGTTGTGTGTGTGTGTGTGTGTGTGTGTGTGGTGTGTGTGTGTGTGTGTATGTGCATGCCCGCCTGTATGTATGTGTGTATTTTTTGTGTAGGGGTTGGGGTTGGGGTTGTGGGAGGCTGGATTCTGAGACTTGTTGTAAAGTCAAACAGACAAACAGACAAACAGACAACTCTGGTTCCACGCCGCCAGCCGTGGTTGGGCGGACGATCTGTTAATTCACGGGAGCAATGGGGGAATGTTCTGCTTCATTGCACCCAGCCGCGTCGAAATAGATGGACTCGGCTCGGGCAGGACGGGAGTCAATAGACCATAAACACCCACACTCCTCCTGCCACCTCTTCCTCCTCTCTTCATGTCAATCCTCCATCCACCATCCCACACACATGTCGTGGAAGGTGAGAAATCGGGTCCTTTCATCCACCAATCGGAAAATGTTGCCATTTACCGAACATGAAGAAATACTGATCGTACATAAACTTGAAATATTTATCACAGAACATTTCCTTTTCGATCTTACGTCTCACAAGAGTGTTTGATTTTATTTTATATTGATGACTAAACTGATATGAAACAGAGAGAATTAATTTAAACCATTTTGTTTTCACCCCGTCACTATTGCTTACAATATTAACATGAGTACCCGGCTTCATTGTTTGCTGAATTCTGTAAACTTCCATGCAATTGGTGCCTGATGAGAGTGTTATTCATCTGATGCAATCATGAGTCAGGAAGTGTTGGGCTGACTTTATTATCTCCCTTCTGGACTGTTGATGTTTGGTGAAAACAAATACCCTCGTTCCCATGTCCAACTGTTCCGTGCAAATTAACTGCTTTGGTCTCACTGATTAGTCTTTGTCCTCTGGGTCCCTCATCCTGCTTGTCTGTCCATGCGTTACTCTGTTTTTCTCTCCCATGGCGATGTTTATCTGTCTGCCTACCTGTCTGCCTACCTGTCTGTCTTGCTGCACGTCAGTCTGTCTGTATGTCTCTTACTTTCTGTCTGTCCCTCCCACTCTCCTCTCTTAAGTGTGCCTCTGTCTGTCTGTCTGTCTGTCTGTCTCTGTCTGTCTGTCCATCTGTCTGTCTGTCTGCATGTGTGTTTGTTGTCTCTTTGTCTTTCTCTTCTTTCTCCCTCGATTCAATGTAACCTACCCTCTCTCTATTGGTGAATAATTGATTTAAACACCATATTTTGTGGTTCCACCATTTCTATTGATCTGTTGCCACCAAAACGCACAGTGAGAGGTAGTCATAAAAAACAACAAAAAAACCATCTTAAAATATAAGGAGACAATGTGAGGTTGGTTTGTCAATTATCAGAACTTAATTGGAAATACCCTGACATCTTTGAACGCCTAGAACAAACTACTATAGCCTTGGGCCTGAGAGAGTGTTTAGAGTGGCCAAAGGGCAAAACCAATGCAGATTTTCAGATCATGAGAAATGGGCGATTAGCAAAGAAGAATACAGAGTGGTACTCATCGGCAGTTTCGTCACCAACGATAAGCCCGGCTATAAACAGACTGCATTGTGAAGTAAAATGGTTGATCGATTCAGGAAGAGTGCGCTGCCAATACGTCCACGGCTTCTGGTTTAACAATGGAGGTAACAGGTGTGACCTGTGTGCTGTGCTGGCTCATGTTCACAGAGAAACTTGAAAAGCAGCCAGAAATTACTTTAACAGGTAGAAAATGGGTTCGCAAGTTCAGACCGTCCGATTACGAGAACGAGGGAGTGGGGAGGGATGGAGTGGTGGGGATGGGAAATTGGGGTATAGGGAGGAGGAGGGCTTTGTAGATCAATGTGCGTGTTTACTGTGTTCAGATGCGACAATGTGGATTACAGTTGTACTTTGAAAGCATTATGATGTGTGGAGAACGCTCCAGGGATGTGCACTTCGTCTGGAATATTTCACACACACACACACACACACCCCACACACACACACACACACACACACACACCACACACACACACACACCACATGCATGTGTGCGTGCGTGAACGGACACACACACACACACTTCTATCTATCTATCTACCTACCTACCTACCTACCCACCACTAACCTACTACCTAACTATCTATCTATCTATCTATCTATCTATCTATCTATCTATCTATCTATCTATCTATCGAAACATTCACCTATCCATCGAAACATCTATCGATCCATCCATCCATCTATCGATCTGTCTGGCTAGCTACCTAGCTACCTACCTAGATTTGCCTATCTATCTATCTATCTATTATCTATCTATCTATCTATCTATCTATCTATCATCTATCTATACAGGAGGATGGACATGGCACTCCCCAAACAGTCAGTATCACAGCCAGATAGACAATTTTCTTGTGAATAACGGGAACATATCTGCCATCACTACTACATGGAGAGTTTTCTGGTGCTGAACTTTAAAGAACGACCGAAGAATGAGAGAATATAGCAATAACCGTCTCCAGTACAATCTTGGCATTCAGATCCTGATGTCGTTGGATATTTCAAGTGACCATAAGATGAACATCCGCGTTATTACTACTGCTTGAAGAAAACCATGAAGCCCTCTCAAACAATTTCACCCAAGTGATAACTAAAACAGCAAGATAGGTCTTGGAATACACAGATGGAAATCGAAGCCATGGGTTATAAGCAATATCTAGGAGATGTTTTATGACTAGAAGGATCTTAACACAGAAAAAGGCTGAGGGGAAGGAATAAAACTTGTAAACAACAGGGTAGTCAAGAAATGAAGAACGCAAAGGAAACCCGGATCGAACAATAGCGCACAGACAGCGAGAAAAACCGAGACAACGCAGCATAATTCAAACAATCAAAACTGTACAAGGGCAGACCAGATAAAAGCAATATAAAGCCAGCACCGTTAGGACAAAGACGACAACTGTCTCTTTAAGGAATGAGACATAAATTTAAAAGGTGGACGCAACATTGCTCTGAATCATACAACAAATCAGAGCAAAGAAGCTCCAAGTGTACGGTCAGTACGGCATTCATCAAATGAAGATAGTTTTCCAGTACTTGAAGAAGGCATCGTGGCACTAAAGTCGCGTGGCTGAAAAGTGCTAAGCTAAGGGCATTGATAACACCTATAGAACTCTTGAAACATGGCGGAGAATCGGTCACCGATATCCTAACTGCCGAAATCGACAAAATCTGCCAGCCTGGGACAGTGGCTCACGCCATTGTTTCAGTCACAAATAGTCGCCCTCCCAAGGCTGAACATGCTCAACATTTCAAGTTGTACTACGTCATCTTAGACTTCACGAAGGAGTCGACAAAGTCAGGAAAGAGGCGTTAATGGCAACGATTAAGGAATATCACTTGGAACACACGCTAGTAAAAAACAACCAGTAACTGTACCTCTAAAGCGACCAGGTGGTACTCCAACAGCGTGGACTGGACAGTGATTTCATATTTCGGCAGCTGTTCATCAGGGCTGCCTTATATCTTCGACATTTTCCAAATATTTCTGAAATGCATCATGACTGATGCTCTTGAACTCATGTCAGTACAGCAAAAGTTACAGAAAGAGCCATCACTAACTTCCCTTTGCAGTCAACATCAGCAGCCTTGCGGGACAGAGAACGTGAACTTGGTAGCGGATCCTCGTCAAGCTTGTTAAAAGATTGGATGGATACTCAACAAGTTATGGCGTGGAAATTTCGCGCTCGGAAGACACGTTGATGACCAGCTACAACCTCCAGTTACTGGTATAACTATCCACAGACAGAAGATAAAAACTGTTGAACATTTAACTTACCTGGGACCCATCGTTATCAATGAGGTATCCAAACCAGAAATCACCTCAAGGACAACGAAGAGAACATCACAACTCGGTGCAGATTGAAACTCACCTGGTGGGACAAAGGCATCTCTGTGAAAAACAGGATCAGGGTCTGCTTGCACTGCTACATTCCATCTCCCTATATACATGTGAGACATGAATACCCCTGGCCCAAGGAAAGGACGAATCAAAGACACTGACATATTTCTCAAGACATCAAACATACAATGTATGATCATACCACAATTGAAACAAATGTGCCATACTATCAGGCAGTTATACTGGGTCATAAGAAACTTTGCTGAAACAGCTGAGAAAAGAAATCCACGTTGGTATGTTCAAGTAACAGAATCCGATGGCCTTGATAAAACATCCTACAGGGGGAAAGGGGACAAGTAGGAAGACAGAATAAAGATTCCCACATCGATTGACTGACAACATTGCAGAATGGACAGGGAAACAGTCTACATAGGCCCAGGCCTCGGCATACAACCACAGACCTGGAGGAACCTAGCCAACCGTTCTCAGTGCTGCGTTTGAATGATGTCTTGCTGACGTGAGTGAAGAATAAGAAGAGGAAAGAAGAGGGAGAAAGAAGAAAGGGTCATGATCGTGACGCTTAGTGTTTTGGTCAAAGTTGAGATATTTGATCTACAATGCAGCAGACGGAAACAGTGCTTGAAAAAAGCATCATCATCAGAGGCGGGAAGGGGGTAGGGTTTGGGGTAGGCTTCTGTCCTCTTCCTGCATGTGTATGAGTGAGTGTATGTATATGTGTGTGTGTGTGTGTGTGTGTGTGTGTGGTGTGTGTGTGTGTGTGTGTGTGCGTGCGTGCGTGCGTGCGTGCGTGCGTGCGTGCGTGCGTGCGTGTGTGCGTGCGTGCGTGCGTGCGTGAGTGTGTGTGTGCGTGCTGTGTGTGTGTGTGCGTGTGCGTGCGTGCGCGCGCGCGCGTGTGTGTGTATGGCATATCTGTGGCAGTGTGCGTTTTCTGTTCTACCATTTTCTTAAACCGTGTAGTTACTTGTCTATTTTGTATTCATTTATGTATGTATCCATTTGTTATTTAGCACTAGAACTGTTCGTTGTGGTTTATGTCTGAGGAAACGGAATTTAGCGCCTATGGAATAATCCTCATGCACCAACACTTCCTAAATAACATTGAAACTATTACGTCTGCATGAAACACCTTGCTATAATTACAAACTTTTTCCCAGCAGAAAAAAATATAACAAAACAATTAAGAGCGTGTGGACCTAATTAACTTCTATGAAGCAGAAAATGAGACAGCACAGTAAAATAAGAAGCCTCCATCATCGGCATGTAATCCAATATCATAGACTAACAGACGGAAATGTTGTGGGCAGAGAGCTGTAAATGAGATTACAATAGTTGTATACACAGAGGAAACAAGACAGCATCCCAATAACGCAAAACAAACATTGTCCATTAGTTTGGTGATGATTCTGGTCAAATCAGCACTTGCAGATCAAGACCGACTGGATGTATTTCCACTAAATAGTTCCATCGTCTTCAAAGCCACATTGAAGCACGGGCCAGTAAATAAAAGATCAGAAAACAAAAGGTTTCACTCGATGACCCGGCAACACGTCATAGTAACAGGTCTTTGCAGCCGTATTAGACAGTTTGCCTTGCATAGGTACCTTTTTCATTAGTGCTGTAGGCCTGATTGCCACCTCATACCTCCTCCAAGTCAGCAGCGGAGAAACACAAACAGCACTAACTTCATGCTTGTATCTACCCCTTCTCTCATGCCTCGTTTGTTGGTTCAAGTCACACCGACCAAGCAATTGTCAACCTGCCCTATCCTTCCATCTATAAGAATGCTAAAACTAGTCAATAATGCCCTCTGTCCGTTACGCCATGCTCTGGAAAGCGAACTTCCGAGTTTCAGACTAACTGTCGTCTGCTGGATGAGAGCATCACGTGACCGGAACGGCTGTGCTGGGTGAGGTGTGATATTTGACACAACGGGGTGTCATTGCGCGAGCAACTTCATTACCTCCCTTTGGGCGTCACGTGAACAAGTCGTCCATATTTGTCGGTGTCAGCCTGTCTCTCGTCGGTCTGTGAATCGGTTTTATTCTGTATTCATCTCGGTCGGTAGTTCTCTCCAATCTGCTAATCTGTCTGCTTTAAATTTTGAAAGACTGACCAGATGGAATGGTGTAAAAAATCGATGATCTTGCTATCTGTCTGTATCTCGCTCTGTGTCTCTGTCTCTGTCTGTCTGGCTGTCTGGCTGGCTGGCTGTCTGGCTGGCTGTCTGTTGGCTGTCTGTCTCGCGGTCTGTCTCTCCCTGTCTGCCTCTGTTTCTGTCTCTGTCTCTGTCTGTCTGTCTCTCTCCCTATCTCTCAGTGTCTGTCTGTCTGTCTGTCTGTCTCTTTTTGCTGGTGGCGCAGCAATGGGTTCAGAATTTCATTAGTACTATGTCTTGGTAATGAAGGTCATTTTAAACCCTGGCATGAACTGTGTGGATTCAGTATATCTGGGGAATGAATACCAAATGCTGCCTCTAAAAGTCTTCATGGATACAAAACAGTCCTTACCCACCTAGAAAGATGAAACACAAGATACTGAAACAGTTAGACAAGCAAGTTACTGCTTCAAGGACGAGTTTGAAGCCAAAGGAAACCGCAAAGCATTAACCCTGTGGAAAGTAAACGTTTCTTAAACTGTAGCGCTGATTGTAGGCAACCAAACCACTCCAGCTGTGACAGAGGAACCCGCCAAGAACCTTGGCACTTGATATGATGATTCCCTGAAAGACACAAAGGAAAAGGGAGAGCAGGGAATCGGCAAAGTCGCATGTAATAGACCAGAGTGGCCTCCCTCGGCAAATACAAAGGCTTGTGTCTGTAAATTCATGCTGATCCCGAAGCTATTACTGGCCCTCTCTAAGTCGTAGATGAGGCTGATACAATCCCTGAAATCATCTTTTGAGGAATTCTAAATTGGGAAAAAAAACAATGTTATTAATCAGTCTTGAGGAGTCGTGAGATGAATCTTGAGGCCAACCTCGCCTATACTAAAGACTGGCAGAAAATGGGAAAAATTCAAGAAGCGTTGGGAAATGGCCAATGAAAAACGTCAATATCAGGGAATAACAGAACACAAACCAATACAGGGGGGGGGGGGGGGGGGGGGGGGGGGGGGGAGAATTGACGTCTTCAGAAATGAAGCTGTGTCAAAGGCAAAGGGAAAGCAAAGAGAGACTGAACAGGAGTCGAAGAAAGAAGAGGAGCCAGAGAATACAGAAGTTGTTTAGCGATGTTCTATTCGTTCTGTTCTAGTCCATCGGAAGTCGGCAATTTGCTTTCAGTTTCTTCAGCTCTCTTTCAATCTTCTTCTATCTCTATTGCTCTCGCTAGGGTTTTTTTGTATCCAATTCTTTTTAGACAGGGAGGGTACTTTACAATGGGAACGAAGAAATGCTGTCTGTGTGTGTGTCTGTCTGTCCGTCCGTGGTCAAAATGTGTTCCACTCGCTCCAGACAAAACTACGAAGCCGATCTTTCTGAACATTATTATGGGTCACGGATGATGCCCGATATTTTATTTTTACCATTATAGCCGTTGCCAACAGCCATAACGGCCCATAAACGGTTTCTTCTTTTGGGGAAAATCTCAGAAAGCACTTGGCCGATCTTTCTGAAAATTTGTAGGTATGTTTATAATGGGTCACAGATGATGGCCGATTTTGTTACCAGAATAGCCGTTACTAACGGCTATAAACGGCCAAAACGGTTTTTCTTCTTTATGGAATATCTCACGCGTATTCAAGATAACCCGGGAGTACGTTTATATGCTTTGCATCTAATTGTTTTCTTCCTTCTTTGCTCTTTCAGCAGCCTCTCTCTCTTCTCTCCATTTTTCTTTTTCTGTTCAGTCTGTTTCTGTTCGTCTCTTTCCCTCGCCCTGTTTGCGTGCAGTGTCTGTGGGCACAAAGAGTGCTGACGTCATACATCTGTCAAGTTGCAGGATTGCGTTTGGGGACCTGCTTTTTGTGGAGTTAATCTATAGGGTCGTCTGGATCAGAAAGGGGGCAGAAACATCGAGAGAGAGAGAGAGAGAAGAGAGAGAGAGAGAGGAGAGAGAGAGAGAGAGAGAGAGAGAAGAGAGAGAGAGAGAGAGAGAGAGGATTTCTTGTAAGTTGGTCATTGAACTGTTCGTTGTTGTTTTTTTATAAACAGAAAAGTGTTTGTTAAATTCAAATTTCAAACTGAATATCATTAAACCTTTTTTCTCATCTGAAGTCAAGGAATTAAATGATCGTTTCCACTAAACGTTTCGAATTTGCTTATTTCATTCAAGTTTCTGAATTCAGATTTAGGAGAGTGAAGAACCATATGGGGTGAAATATGATCCATACATAAATTCATTATATCGTTTCATAACTCGCCACAAGTGGATTTGTATTCTTAACTTTATTATAAAGTATAGTATCAAAAGCGAAACGAAACACATCATATTTGGGCCAAGTAAAGACAAGAGCACTCAAATCCAAGTCAGTTTCTCACGGCACCAGCTTGTGAGTCGGGAATTTGAACTGGTTACTGACATTTTACTTTACGAAAAAGTCTCAGAATCCAGCCTCCTCCCAGCTGCTACCCCTACACGATCAAAGTGTACAAATGTGATGTACGCAGTTTGTTTCTTTAATTTGATAGCTTTAAATGTTTGTTTAAAGCCACATTGCATGTTACCTTGCCACTGCTGTTCCACTGAGGTAATGCGGATTGGATAAGTCATGCACATGGAACCGTACTAACCAGACTGCCGACTCTCTTCTCTGTACATTTTGTAACAATGAATGTGATGGAACATGTCTGAAAATGGACGAAAAAAACCCTACTTGTTCATGTTAAAGTCAAAATATTGGATATGATTGTTCACAGGAAAGTCAAAAATTTTGGATATGATTGTTCACAGGAAAGTCAAATATTTGGATATGATGTTCACAGGAAAGTCAAAATATCTGGATATGATGTTCACAGGAAAGTCAAATATTTGGATGTAAATACCTGCAGAAAGTACAAATACATGAGTGTGTTTCTTCACGTTAGTTAAACAAAAAGGATATTTCTGTTTAAGAAATGAAAAAAGACTTGATGTGACTGTTCACAGGAAAGCAAAATACTTAGTGTGACTGTTGATGGGAAAAGCCCCAAAACTTGAATGTGATCATTCGTAGGAAAGTAAAAAGTAAAAAAGAAAAAAGAAAAAAACCCTTGAAGTGACAGTTCTTAGGAAAAGTCATAAAATACTGAAATCAGTGTTCTTAGAAATATCATGACCCTAACTGTCACTGGTCGCACGGCAGTCAAATACCCGGATGTGAGTTACTACAATATAATCAAAACACCTGGCTATGATCGTTCACAGTAAAATTAAGACATTTGCATGTGGCGGTTCAAAGAAAATTCAGAGTACATGGAATGACTGTTCATTGCGAAATTAAGATACCTGGATAAGAATTTTCATAGGAAGGTAATACATTAGAGGTGACTTTGTTCATAGAAAAGTCAAAATACTGGATGGGACTGTTCATAGGAAAGTCAAACTATCTAGTCATTAAGCAGGGTTAGATACAAAAACAGAAAATACACACACAGGGCCTACATACACGCGCAGAGGCACGTACACACACACGCACGCACGCACACATACGCGCACGCACGCACACACACATACACGCACACTCGCACACACACATCAACACACCCACAACACACACACACACACACACACACACACACACACAACACACACCACACACACACACACACACACAACACAACACACACGCAGCACACACACACACGCACACGCACGCACGCACGCACACACACTCTGAACTGACTGACTGAAACCAATTTATGTCAGATAACTCAGGTTGTACTGCATTTAGAAACATTAGAGAATATGACTTTTTATTCAAACAAAGAAGTATTAACACACAAAACGGCGCA
>CM031600.1:92249937-92274937 GCA_018398815.1 Conus ventricosus
GTGTGTGTGTGTGTGTGTGTGTGGTGTGTGGTGTGTGTGTGTGGTGGTGGTGTGTGTCGTGGTGTGTGTGGGCGTGCGTGCGTGTGTGTGTGTGTGTGTGTGTGTGTGTGTGTGTGTGTGTGTGTGTGTGTGTGTGTGTGTGCCGCGCGCGCGCGCGTGCGTGCGGCGTGCGTGCGTGCGTGCGTGCGTGCGTGCGTGCGTGCGTGTGGGTGTGTGTGTGTGTGTGTGTTGTGTGTGTGTGTGTGTGTGTGTGTGTGTGTGTGTGTGTGTGTACATAGGCTGCGGGTTAATGGTTGGTTATGTAGGTATTTAAAACCGGCACCTGCTTGTGCATGTGGTCAGACTCTCGATATCCTCATCTTTTATATTTGACTGTACTAGTACAAAAAATCACTTTCAGCCTCTTCATGATAAGATGAAAGTCCTTCAAGCTTCCGCTGACTATGTCTAGTGTTTTCAATCCCATTTATGAGAACGGTTGGAGTCTGGCAATGTTGGCTGTTTATCTTATTAAATCTCATCCACTTGGAAGATATTTTTAACTCTTCCACCGCCCCACCCCCTCGTCACTGCCTCCCTTCCCCCTAACAGGTGTGTGTGTGTGTGTGTGTGTGTGTGTGTGTGTGTGTGTGTGTGTGTGTGTGTGTGTGTGTGTGTGTGTGTGTGTGTGTGTGTGTGTGTGTGTGTGTTGTGTGTGTGTGTGTGTGTGTGTGTGTGTGTGTGTGTGTGTGCGTTTTTCTCCAATTTGCAAATTTTTGAAATGTTAAAATCTTATTCTATGCAAAAACCATATCAGTATGGTTCGGCGTCTAATTTGCACGTAGAGCAAGGCTTTTTCATTCCCCCACCCACTCTCTTCCTCCCTCTTCTCCCCTTCCCCATACACACTCATAAGCTGTTCGACTCTTACGAGTAATATGTCAGCCAGTTCCATACTTTAATGATCCTTGATTACCATGTATTGTATATACATGTAATCACACAGAATTGGTGTTTCTGAATACCAGTATATATGGGCTCTTAGTGCGCGCGCGCGCGCGGTGTGTTGTGTGTGTGTGTGGTGTGTGTGTGTGTGTGTGTGTGTGTGTGTGTGTGTGTGTGTGTGTGTGTGTGTGTGTGTGTGTGTGTGTGTGTGTGTGTGTGTGTGTGTGTGTGTGTGTGTGTGTGTGTTTGTGTGTGCTTATGTTTGTGTATGTAGAAATTATCTCGTCTATAGCCATATTGCTTTGATGTTTGTGGACGAACGAACGAACGAACGAAGTTTAATGATGTTAGGCTGTAAAACCCATTAAGCAAATCTACGCGATGGACAACAACAAAACGCGACTCAATTTCGATTTCATTAACATGGAAACCACAGCAATGTCCTTTTCTTTCACTTTACATGATGAATTTGAGAACGAGAACATGTCACTGGTATTCACTGTCAGTTCTGTAGACGACGGTCACCCCAGGTAAAACTGGATCAGTCCGTGGACAGCGTGCAGGCGCCATAGAGCACATGCTTGGGTCTCTGGATGCTTCGTGTTGCCGCTGCGTCTTCTTTCTGAAGGCAGGCCAATTTAACACATTCCTCCGATGACATGTGTCTTTTTCCTGCTTGTCAAAACAGAATAAGCATCGTCTTCCGAACACGATCGCAGGAATATTCTAGAACGACGTCGTCTGATTCACACAGCAGCACACCCACGTCATCCGTTTGATGAGCACGACCTCCGAAAAGCTTGATTTCTGTGCGGATCTCGGAATCGTCTCTGCACCTGTCGCTCTGTAAGAGTGACGGCATAACCCTTAACCATTCCCGTGTCAAGAGCCAGACTTGTGTCGATGTCCGACGGGTGGATTTCTGGGCCCTGCTGTTTCGCTCCTGCAGATCGGAGCGCAGGCACCGAGGCGTGTCCTGAGTGTGCGACGTGTCATCATCATCTCGGGTCGGCTTGGTGTGTTCCTCCTTGTTGTGTAATGTGTTCGTCCGGTTCGGTGTTGGGTAGTGCGGCCGGTTCGTTCGCAGCACAAGTGGTACCGAGACCGGCTCCGGCCTGTTCATGTCGTCCGTTCTGCTGCTCCGATCTCTCTTGGTCCCGTCGCTCCTGGCTGGGGAGGGGGGGGGGGGAGGTGCAAGGGGTACAGGATTGTATATAGTTGGCAGAATTTTTTTTTCTCTGTGTGTGCGTTGCGTGCGTGCGTGCGTGCGTGCGGTGTGTGTGTGTGTGTGTGTGTGTGTGTGTGTGTGTGTGTTGTGTGTGTGTGTGTGTGTGTGTGTGTGTGTGTGTGTGTGTGTGTGTTGTGTGTGTGTGTGTGTGTGTTGTGTGTGTGTGTGTGTGAGCGTGGTTGTGTATGTGCGTGCGCGCGTGTATGTGTGCGTGAAAGAGTGTGTTTGGGAGAGTGAAAGCATGTGTGTACGAGTGCTCGAGTATGAATGTGTGTGTGTGTGCGTGCGGGGTGTGTGTGTGTGTGTGTGTGTGTGTGTGTGTGTGTTGTGTGTGTGGTGTGTGTGTGTGTGTGTGTGTGTGTGTGTGTGTGTGTGTGGGCGCGCGGGTGTGTGTGTGTGTGGGCGTGTGTACGTCTGTGTGTGCGAGTGTGTAAGTTTGAGTATATGTGAGGGTATGGGTGTGTTTGATTGAGATGTGTGTATTTGTGTATTTATGTAAGTGCGTGTGTATGTGCGTGTGTATGTGTGTACGTGTGTGTGTGTGTGTGTGTGTGTGTGTGTGTGTGTGTGTGTGTGTGTGTGTGTGTGTGGTGTGTGTGTGTGTGTGTGTGTGTGTGTGTGTGTGTGTGCGCACGTATTTTTGTGTGTTAATTATGCTTCTTTGCTTTGAATGAAAAACGTTCATATTCTGTTCATAATGTTTTCTTAAATGTCAGTACAACCTTGAGTTAATCTGACAATAAATTGGTTTCAGTCAGTCAGTCAGTGTGTGTGTGCGTGCGTGCGTGTGCGTGTGTGTGTGTGTGCGTGCGTGTGTGTGTGTGTGTGTGTGTGTGTGTGTGTGTGTGTGTGTGTGTGTGGTGTGTGTGTGTGTGTGTGTGTGTGTGTGTGTGTTGTGTGTTGTGCGAGTGTGCGTGTATGTGTGTGTGCGTGCGTGCGCGTATGTGTGCGTGCGTGCGTGTGTGTGTACGTGCCTCTGCGCGTGTATGTAGGCCCCTGTGTGTGTATTTCTGTTTTTGTATCTAACCCATGCTTAATGACTAGATAGTTTGACTTTCCTATGAACAGTCCCATCCAGTATTTTGACTTTTCTATGAACAAAGTCACCTCTAATGTATTACCTTCCTATGAAAATTCTTATCCAGGTATCTTAATTTCGCAATGAACAGTATATCCATGTACTCTGAATTTTCTTTGAACCGCCACATGCAAATGTCTTAATTTTACTGTGAACGATCATAGCCAGGTGTTTTGATTATATTGTAGTAACTCACATCCAGGTATTTTGACTGCCGTGCGACCAGTGACAGTTGGTGTCATGATATTTCTAAGAACACTGATTTCAGTATTTTATGACTTTCCTAAGAACTGTCACTTCAAGGTTTTTTTTCTTTTTTCTTTTTTACTTTTTACTTTCCTACGAATGATCACATTCAAGTTTTGGGCTTTCCCATCAACAGTCACACTAAGTATTTTGCTTTCCTGTGAACAGTCACATCAAGTCTTTTTTCATTTCTTTAAACAGAAATATCCTTTTTGTTTAACTTAACAGTGAAGAAACACACTCATGTATTTGTACTTTTCTGCAGGTATTTACATCCAAATATTTTGACTTTCCTGTGAACAATCATATCCAGATATTTTGACTTTCCTGTGAACAGTCATATCCAAATATTTTGACTTTCCTGTGAACAATCATATCCAAATATTTGACTTTCCTGTGAACAATCATATCCAGATATTTTGACTTTAACATGAACAAGTAGGGGTTTTTTTCGTCCATTTTCAGACATGTTCATCACATTCATTGTTACACATGTACAGAGAAGAGAGTCGCAGTCTGGTTAGTACGGTTCCATGTGCATGACTTATCCAATCCGCATTACCTCAGTGGAACAGCAGTGGCAAGGGTAACATGCAATGTGGCTTTAAACAAACATTTAAAGCTAATCAAATTAAAGAAACAAACTGCGTACATCAACATTTGTACACTTTGATCGTGTAGGGGTAGCAGCTGGGAGGAGGCTGGATTCTGAGACTTTTTCGTAAAGTAAAATGTCAGTAACCAGTTCAAATTCCCGATCTCACAAGCTGGTGCCGTGAGAAACTGACTTGGATTTGAGTGCTCTTGTCTTTACTTGGCCCAAATATGATGTGTTTCGTTTCGCTTTGATTACTTATACTTTATAATAAAGTTAAGAATACAAATCCACTTGTGGCGAGTTATGAAACGATATAATGAATTTATGTATGGATCATATTTCACCCATATGGTTCTTCACTCTCCTAAATCTGAATTCAGAAACTTGAATGAAAATAAGCAAATTCGAAACGTTTAGTGGAAACTGATCATTTAATTCCTTGACTTCAGATGAGAAAAATGGTTAATGATATTCAGTTTGAAATTTGAATTTAACAAACACTTTTCTGTTTATAAAAAAACAACAACGAACAGTTCAATGACCAACTTACAAGAAATCCTCTCTCTCTCTCTCTCTCTCTCTCTCTCTCTCTCTCTCTCTCTCTCTCTCTCTCTCTCTCTCTCCTCTCTCTCTCGATGTTTCTGCCCCTCTTTCTGATCCAGACGACCCTATAGATTAACTCCACAAAAAGCAGGTCCCCAAACGCAATCCTGCAACTTGACAGATGTATGACGTCAGCACTCTTTGTGCCCACAGACACTGCACGCAACAGGGCGAGGGAAAGAGACGAACAGAAACAGACTGAACAGAAAAAGAAAAATGGAGAGAAGAGAGAGGCTGCTGAAAGAGCAAAGAAGGAAGAAAACAATTAGATGCAAAGCATATAAACGTACTCCCGGGTTATCTTGAATACGCGTGAGATATTCCATAAAGAAGAAAAACCGTTTTGGGCCGTTATAGCCGTTAGTAACGGCTATTCTGGTAACAAAATCGGCCATCATCTGTGACCCATTATAAACATACCTACAAATTTTCAGAAAGATCGGCCAAGTGCTTTCTGAGATTTTCCCAAAAGAAGAAAACCGTTATGGGCCGTTATGGCTGTTGCAACGGCTATAATGGTAAAATAAAATATCGGGCATCATCCGTGACCCATAATAATGTTCAGAAAGATCGGCTTCGTAGTTTTGTCTGGAGCGAGTGGAACACATTTTGACCACGGACGGACAGACAGACACACCACACAGACAGCATTTCTTCGTTCCCATTGTAAAGTACTCCCTGTTCTATAAGAACTGGGAGTACAAAAACCCTGAGCGAGAGCGAATTGAGATAGAGAGAGAGATTGAAAGAGAGCTGAAGAAAACTGAAGAGCAAAATTTGCTCGAGCTTTGCCGTATGGAGCTAGAACAGAAGCGAATAGAACATCAGCTGAAACAAGCTTCTGTATTCTCTTGGCATCCTCTTCTTTCTTCGACTCCTGTATCATGTCTCTCTTTGCTTTCCCTTTGCCTTTGACACAGCTTCATTTCTGTAGACGTCATTCCTCCCCCCCCCCCCCCCCCCCCCCCCCCCCCCCCCCCCCCCCCCCCCCCCGTGTATTGGTTTGTGTTCTGTTATTTCCCTGATATTGACGTTTTTCATGGCCATTTCCCAACGCTTCTTGAATTTTTCCATTTTCTGCCAGTCTTTAGATTAGGCGAGGTTGGCCTCAAGATTCATCTCACGACTCCTCAAGACTGTTAATAACATTGCTTTTCCCAATTTAGATTCCTCAAAGATGGATTTCAGGGATTGTATCAGCCTCATCTGACGTTAGGGGAGGCCAGCATAGCTTCGGGATCAGCATGAACTACAGACACAAGCTTTTGTATTGCCGAGGAGGCCACTCTGGTCTATTACATGCAGACTTTGCCGTTTCCCTGCTTCCTTTTCCTTTGTGTCTTTCAGGGAATCATCATATCAAGTGCCAAGGTTCTTGGCGGTTCCTCTGTCACAGCTGGAGTGGTTTGGTTTTGCCTACAATCAGCGCTACAGTTTAAGAAACGTTTACTTTCCACAGGTAATGCTTTGCGGTTCCTTTGGCTTCAAACTCGTCCTTGAAGCAGTAACTTGCTTGTCTAACTGTTTCAGTATCTTGTGTTTCATCTTTCTAGGTGGGTAAGGACTGTTTTGTATCCATGAAGACTTTTAGAGGCAGCATTTGGTATTCATTCCCCAATATACTGAATCCACACAGTTCATGCCAGGGTTTAAAATGACCTTCATTACCAAGACATAGTACTAATGAAATTCTGAAACCCATTGCTGCGCCACCAGCAAAAGAGACAGACAGACAGACAGACAGACACTGAGAGATAGGGAGAGAGACAGACAGACAGAGACAGAGACAGAAACAGAGGCAGACAGGGAGAGACAGACCGCGAGACAGACAGCCAGACAGACAGCCAGCCAGACAGCCAGCCAGCCAGACAGCCAGACAGACAGAGACAGAGACACAGAGCGAGATACAGACAGATAGCAAGATCATCGATTTTTTACACCATTCCATCTGGTCAGTCTTTCAAAATTTATAAGCAGACAGATTAGCAGATTGGAGAGAACTACCCCCCTGAGATGAATACAGAATAAAACCGATTCACAGACCGACGAGAACAGGCTGACACCGACAAATATGGACGACTTGTTCACGTGACGCCCAAAGGGAGGTAATGAAGTTGCTCGCGCAGTACACCCCGTTGTGTCAATATTCACACCTCACCCAGCACAGCCTTTCCGGTCACGTGATGCTCTCATCCAGCAGACGACAGTTAGTCTGAAACTAGGAAGTTCGCTTTCCAGAGCATGGCGTAACGGACAGAGGGCATTATTGACTAGTTTAGCATTCTTATAGATGGAAGGATAGGGCAGGTTGACAATTGCTTGGTCGGTGTGGGCTTGAACCAAAACACATGAGGCGTGAGAGAAGGGGTAGTTACAAGCATGAAGTTAGTGCTGTTTGTGTTTCTCGGCTGCTGACTTGGAGGAGGTATGAGGTGGCAATCAGGCATACAGCACTAATGAAAAAGGTAACCTATGCAAGGCAAACTGTCTAATATGGCTACAAAGACCTGTTACTAGGGTGTGTGCCGGGTCATCAGTGAAACCTTTTGTTTTCTGATCTTTTATTTACTGGCCCGTGCTTCATGTGGCTTTGTAGGACGATGGGAACTATTTAGTGGTATACATCCATCGGTCTTGATCTGCAAGTGCTGATTTGACCAGAATCATCACCAAACTAATGGACAATGTTTGTTTGCGTTATTGGATGCTGTCTTGTTTCCTCTGTGTATACAACTATTGTAATCTCATTTACAGCTCTCTGCCCACAACATTTCCGTCTGTTAGTCTATGATATTGGATTGCATGCCGATGAGTGAGGCTTCTTATTTTACTGTGCTGTCTCATTTTCTGCTTCATAGAAGTTAATTAGGGCCACACGCTCTTAATTGTTTTGTTATATTTGTTTTGCTGGGGAAAAAGTTGTGTAATTATAGCAAGGTGTTTCATGCAGACGTAATAGTTTCAATGTTATTTAGGAAGTGTTGGTGCATGAGGATTATTCCATAGGCGCTAAATTCCGTTTCCTCAGACATGAAACCACAACGAACAGTTCTAGGGCTAAATAACAAATGGATACATACATAAATGAATACAAAATAGACAAGTAAACTACACGGTTTAAGAAAATGGTAGAACAGAAACGCACACTGCCACAGATATGCCATACACACACACGCGCGCGCGCGCCCCACGCCCCACACACCACACGCACACACACACACACACGCACGCACACACCCCACGCACGCACGCACGCACGCACGCACGCACGCACGCACACCACACACACACACACACACACACACCACACACACACACACATATAAAATACACTCACTCATACACATGCAGGAAGAGGACAGAAGCCTACCCAAAACCCTACCCCCTTCCCGCCTCTGAATGATGATGCTTTTTTCAAGCACTGTTTCCGTCTGCTGCATTGTAGATCAAATATCTCAACTTTGACCAAAACACTAAGACGTCACGATCATGACCCTTTCTTCTTTCTCCTCTTCTCTTCCTCTTCTTATTCTTCTCTTCACGTCAGCAAGACATCATTCAAACGCAGCACTGAGAACGGTGGCTAGTTCTCCAGGTCTGTGGGTTGTATGCCGAGGCCTGGGCCTATGTAGACTGTTCCCTGTCCATTCTGCAATGTTGTCAGTCAATCGATGTGGGGAATCTTTATTCTGTCTTCCTACTTGTCCCCTTTCCCCTGTAGGATGTTTTATCAAGGCCATCGGATTCTGTACTTGAACATACCAACGTGGATTTCTTTTCTCAGCTGGTTTCAGCAAAGTTTCTTATGACCCAGTATACTGCCTGATAGTATGGCACATTTTGTTCAATTGTGGTATGATCAACTTTATGTTTGATGTCTTGAGAAAATATGTCGTGTCTTTGATTCGTCCTTTCCTATGGGCCATGGGTATTCATGTTCACATGTATATAGGGAGATGGAATGTAGCAGTGCAAGCAGGACCCTGATCCTGTTTTTCACAGAGATGCCTTTGTCCCACCAGGTGAGTTTCAATCTGCACCGAGTTGTTGATGTTCTCTTCGTTGTCCTTGAGGTGATTTTGGTTTGGATATCTCATTGATAACGATGGGTCCCAGGTAAGTTAAATGTTCAACAGTTTTTATCTTCTGTCTGTGGATAGTTATACCAGTACTGGAGTTGTAGCTGGTCATCAACGTGGTCTTCCGAGCGCGAAATTTCCACGCATACTTGTTGAGTATCCATCCAATCTTTTAACAAGCTTGACGAGGATCCGCTACCAAGTTCAGTTCTCTGTCTGCAAGGCTGCTGATGTGACTGCAAAGGGGAAGTTAGTGATGGCTCTTTCTGTAACTTTTGCTGTACTGACATGATGTTCAAGAGCATCAGTCTTGATGCATTTCAGAAATATATTGGAAAATGTCGAAGATATAAGGCAGCCCTGATGAACTGCTGCCGAAATATGAAATCACTGTCCAGTCGCACGCTGTTGGAGTACCACCTGGTCGCTTTAGAGGTACAGTTACTGGGTTGTTTTGACTAGCGTGTGTTCCAAGTGATATTCCTTAATCGTTGCCATTAACGCCTCTTTCCTGACTTTGTCGGACTCCTTCGTGAAGTCTAAGATGACGTAGTACAACTTGAAATGTTGAGCATGTTCAGCCTTGGGAGGGGCGACTATTTGTGACTGAAACAATGGCGTGAGCCACTGTCCCAGGCTGGCAGATTTTGTCGATTTCGGCAGTTAGGATATCGGTGACCGATTCTCCGCCTGTTTCAAGAGTTCTATAGGGGTGTTATCAATGCCCTTAGCTTAGCACTTTTCAGCCACGCGACTTTAGTGCCACGATGCCTTCTTCAAGTACTGGAAAACTATCTTCATTTGATGAATGCCGTACTGACCGTACACTTGGAGCTTCTTGCTCTGATTGTTGTATGATTCAGAGCAATGTTGCGTCCACCTTTTATTGATGTCTCATTCCTTAAAGAGACAGTTGTCGTCTTTGTCCTGAACGGTGCTGGCTTTATATTGCTTTTATCTGGTCTGCCCTTGTACAGTTTTGATTGTTTGAATTATGCTGCGTTGTCTCGGTTTTTCTCGCTGTCTGTGCGCTATTGTTCGATCCGGGTTTCCTTTGCGTTCTTCATTTCTTGACTACCCTGTTGTTTACAAGTTTTATTCCTTCCCCTCAGCCTTTTTCTGTGTTAAGATCCTTCTAGTCATAAAACATCTCCTAGATATTGCTTATAACCCATGGCTTCGATTTCCATCTGTGTATTCCAAGACCTATCTTGCTGTTTTAGTTATCACTTGGGTGAAATTGTTTGAGAGGGCTTCATGGTTTTCTTCAAGCAGTAGTAATAACGCGGATGTTCATTTATGGTCATTTGGGGAAATATCCAAGACATCGGATCTAAACCCCAAGATTGTTGGAGGGTTATTCTATTTTTCCTTTTCTTGGGTCTTCTTTAAAGTTCGCACCGAAAACTTCCATGGTAGTTTTGGCAATATGTTCCCGTTTTCACAAGAAATTGCATCTGGCTGTGTACTGACTTTTTTTGGGGATGCCTGCCATCCTCCGTTAGATGTAGTTAGTTTGTAATAGTAGGTAGATGAGATAGAAGATAGAAAATTGCAAATTAGGTAGTACTAGGTACTACCAACAGATCTTTTAGATGGAGGAGGATCGATAGTTTTTCGGGATAGGTGAATTTGAAAGATAGTTAATGAAAAATAAAATGATAGAAGATAGTAGAAAAAGGAAAGTTAGTGGGTTAGGTAGGTAGGGGTAGGTGGGTGGGTAATGTAGAAGTTGTGTGTGTGTGTCCGTTCCGCCGCCACTGCAGGGGTGGTGGGGGTGGTGTGGGTGTGTGTGTGTTTTGTGTGTGTGTTTTTGTGTGTTTTTGTGTGGGGGTGTTTTTGTGTGAAATTTTCCAGCAATGCACACCCCTGGAGCTTTTCTCCCACACAATGTTTTCAAAGTACAACGTAATCCACTTTGCGCATCTGAACCAGTAAACCGCCATTGATCTACCCCGCCCCCTCCTCCCTAACCCCAAATTTTTCCCATCCCCCCCACTCCACCCCTCCCCACTCCCTCTTCTCAAAATCGGACGGTCCTGAATTTGAACCCATTTTCCCCCCTTTTAAAGTAATTTCGGCTGCTTTTAAATTTTCTCTGTAAAACATGAGCCAGCCAGCACACAGGTCACACCTTTTACCTCCTTTGTTAAACCAAACCGTGGACGTTTTGGCCGCACTTTTCCTAATCGATAAACCATTTTACTTCAAAATGCAGTCTGTTTATACCGGTTACTTTGGTGACGAAACGCCGATGATACCATCTGTATCTTCTTTTCTAATCGTCATTTCTCATGGATCTGAAAATCTGCATTGGTTTTGCCCTTTGGCCATCTAAACACTCTCTCAGGGCCAAGGCTATAGTAGTTTGTTCTAGGCGTTCAAAGATGTCGGGGTTATTTTCCAATTAAGTTCTGATAATTGACAAACCAACCTCACATTGTCTCCTTATTTTTTAAGATGGTTTTTTTGTTTGTTTTTATGACTACCTCTCACTGTGCGTTTTGGTGGCAACAGATCAATAGAAATGGTGGAACCACAAAATATGGTGTTTAAATCAATTATTCACCAATAGAGAGGGGTAGGTTTCATTGAATGGGGAGAAAGAAAAAGAAAAACAAAGAGACAGACAAAACACACATGCAGACAGACAGACAGTGGACAGACAGACAGAGACAGACAGACAGGAAGACAGACAGAGGCACCTTAAGAGAGGGAGGTGGGAGGGACAGACAGAAGTAAGAGGACATACAGACAGACTGACGTGCAGCAAGACAGACAGGTAGGGAGACAGGTAGGCAGACAGATAAACAGTCGCCATGGGAGAGAAAAACAGAGTAACGCATGGACAGACAAGCAGGATGAGGGACCCAGAGGGACAAAGACTAATCAGTGAGACCAAAGCAGTTAATTTGCACGGAACAGTTGGACATGGGAACGAGGGTATTTGTTTTCACCAAACATCAACAGTCCAGGAAGGGAGATAATAAAGTCAGCCCAACACTTCCTGACTCATGATTGCATCAGATGAATAACACTCTCATCAGGCACCAATTGCATGGAAGTTTACAGAATTCAGCAAACAATGAAGCCGGGTACTCATGTTAATATTGTAAGCAATAGTGACGGGGTGAAAACAAAAATGGTTTTAAATTTAATTCTCTCTGTTTCATATCAGTTTAGTCATCAATATAAATAAAATCAAACCACTCTTGTGAGACGTAAGATCGAAAAGGAAATGTTCTGTGATAAATATTTCAAGTTTATGTACGATCAGTATTTCTTCATGTTCGGTAAATGGCAACATTTTCCGATTGGTGGATGAAAGGACCCGATTTCTCACCTTCCACGACATGTGTGTGGGGTGGTGGATGGAGGATTGACATGAAGAGAGGAGGGAGAGAGGTGGCAGGAGGAGTGTGGGTGTTTATGGTCTATTGACTCCCGTCCTGGCCCGAGCCGAGTCCATCCTATTTCGACGCGGCTGGGTGCAATGAAGCAGAACATTCCCCCATTGCTCCCGTGAATTAACAGATCGTCCGCCAACCACGGCTGGCGGCGTGGAACCAGAGTTGTCTGTTTGTCTGTTTGTCTGTTTGACTTTACAACAAGTCTCAGAATCCAGCCTCCCACAACCCCAACCCCAACCCCTACACAAAAAATACACACATACATACAGGCGGGCATGCACATACACACACACACACACACACACACACACACACACACACACACACACACACACACACACACACGTATCCATGCGTACATGCACGCATGCACACACACGACAGACACACACACACACCACACACACACACACACACACACACACACACACACACACACACACACACACACACACACACACATACACGCACATGCACACATCACCACCAACTGATTGCCATTTAGTCTCTCTGTCTCTCTTTATCTCTCTCTCTCTTCTCTCTCGCTCTCTCTCTCTCTCTCTCTCTCTCTCTCTCTCCCTCCCTCTCTCTCTCTCTCCTCTCTCTCTCTCTCTCTCTCTCTCTCTCTCTTTTCTCTCTCCTCCTCTCTCTCTCCTCTCTCATCCATTAAAACAAAAAAAATATGCGCTAATCCGTTTGACACAGGCATAAACGACTTCATGTTTCATTCTAAAAGCATAGCATCAATGACATTAAAACATTCCCAAAGCTTCAAGCTAATTTGAAAACGGGATTCATTTCCTGTTTGAATGTCCATTTGTGTGCGGTTAGGAACCAGAATGATCCCCTTTAGCACAGCGATCAGTTGCGTGGGGAACAATGCTTTGGCTCACGTCCAGCAAGGAAAAGTGCGTCATTTATGCTGCAGCCAAATACATATATCATACTTTTAAAAGACAACGTTTATCACAGTGAGGTATAGCAGAAAATGTAGCAGAAAAATATGTGCATGTATGTGTGAGTGTGTGTGTGTGTGTGTGTGTGTGGTGTGTGTTGTGTGTGTGTGTTGTGTGTGTGTGTGTGTGTGTGTGTTTTTGTGCGTGTGCGTGTGTGTGTGTGTGTGTGTGTGTTGTGTGTGTGTGTGTGTGTGTGTGTGTGTGTGTGTGTGTGTGCGTGTGGGTGCGCGTTGTGTGTGTGTGTCTCTGTGTGTCTGTGCCTGTTTGATTGCGTCTTTGTCTGCTCTGTGTGTGTGTGTGTGTGTGTGTGTGTGTGTGTGTGTGGTGTGTGTGTGTGTGTTTTGCCTATGCGTGTGTGTGTGTCTGTGTGTGTGTGTGTGTGTGTTGTGTGTGTGTGTGTGTGTGTGTGTGTGTGTGTGTGTGTGCCTATGCGTAGGAAGGAATTCTGTTTTACGTCTCGTCACTCATATAGGTGATTGCAGACGTCTAAATAACATATGTTTACAATTTTAGACTATTATCATAAAAGAAAAGAGGACGATGTGGTTACATGGAACAAAAATAAAGGATAGATGAATTGCAGGACAGTAACTATGAAAAATTAGATAAAAATAACTAAAATAATCTAACTTACGATTATGATTATAAAATGTTCCTTAATGGACTTCCCAAAAGGTTACTCGTTAATTTAACAAGAGAAACAACTGGCAACGAATCTAAAAAGTCAAACACATTAACATGCCCAGTGTCAGCACTTGGTATAACACCATTCAAAAAGGGTTTCGTTAGTTCACAATCAAAAATCACATGTTGAACTGAAAGATCCCCACGACATACGGCACTAACAGTCTGGCAATACTTGGTTCGTAGGGAATTACATAAAAGTCTAAAAGTCAGGCTAGAAACCGGTCGGCTAATCGACACAAAGTTTGACAGAGTTTGCTGACGAGGTTTTGATGAGGAACTGTATTGACTCCAGAAATCCCTCTCGATTATATGACTAATTTCCTTGTATGATAAAGGACAATCAACCTTAATACTCCCAAAAATATATCTTTGCTCCCTTTTTGTTTCTGCTCTATCTGCTTGATCATTAAAAACGAAGGAGGTGTGCGATGGAACCCAAGAAAATACAACATTATGTACCTTTCATGTAAAGACAGTGCAACATGTACTTAATCTCAAATAATAATTCCTCTCTTTGTGTATTTTCAAAACAATACAAACTTTTTAATACTGACTGTGAATCAACACAAAACAGGATATTAAATATTGAGACTGGCAAGGAAATTAAATAATTTAATGCCATCAGGACAGCAATTAGTTCAGCTGTAAATATGGAATGACCCTTGCCTAAATAATATGAATTTTTCAGTTTTGGGAAATCTGGAATTACAAAGCCAGATCCCGCACTACCATCATCAAGAACTGAGCCGTCAGTGTATACTTTCAAATAGTTAGTAAACTTTTCTTCCATGTCAATTTTGGCAGATGCTGCTAACACATGCGGCGAAATCGCTTTATTTAGATCAGAAGAAAAAAATGTTAAACTGTTACTTCCGTTAGTTCCCAAGGGGGTACCGGCCGGAACCAGTACGCGAGGCGCTACCTCGTGTGGGCAATCTTTGATGAATTAAAAACGTCTGAAACATATGAACGAAGCGTCTTTTAAATTTGAATTTTTCTGTGCATTTTCGAAAAATCAATGTCGGATCGTGTATTTAACTCTTCAAGGTCGTCCACCGCAATCCGTCTCACTACATATTTTACAGAACTTATTTTCCTTTCTTCATCAAGTGGCAAAAGGCCCTGCTATCTTATAAGCTTCAGAGGGACTTAGTGTGCACAGGTAAAACCCAGGGCCAACTTTACAGCTTTTACTGTCAATTCTTTGACGTTTCTTTAAATGCGATCGCGAAGCAGAAAAGAATACTTCCTGTCCGTAAGTCAATCTTGATCGTACAAGACTGGTTGCTAAATGCAACAAAACTTTAGGATCCTGTCCCATGGAGAATGACTGACAATGTTTAGAAAATTCAAACTTTAACTGCTTTAGTAACAATTGAGTCAATATGTTTTTTTCCAGTTTAGTTTTGGGGGTAAGTAGGACACCTAAAAATTTTACTTCAAGTTTATAAAAAAATTTCCCGTCCTCCCAGAAAGAATATAGGCAGGTTACTTGGGTTATATCCATTGTTAAAGAGAACCAAATGTGTCTTTTCAACAGAGAATTGAAAGCCATTCAAATGCATATAACTATTTAATTTATCCAGCTCGTGCTGAAAGAGCTTCTGAATATAATTTATGTGACGTAAATTTGTTCTTTTCTTTAAAGATACATTAATCCATATTGCAATGTCATCAGCATATTGAGCTACCTTGGTATATGATGAAAAACATGTATATAAGTCATATAGCATTACATTGAATAACAATGGGGAGATTATAGAACCTTGTGGAATTCCCATATTTATAGATTTTGAGGATGATAAAGTCACACCAACTTGGTCATTATGTGTCTCCCACTTAAAATGATTTCACATAATTGTAGACGTGACCAGAAAGACCAATTTGTTTTAATTTATATAATAATCGGCTGTGCCACACTCTATCGTAAGCTTTAGTAAGATCAAAGAAGGAAGCAAGGACACTTTTACGTTTAGCAAACTGTTTCTTAATTTGAGTAGTTAGTCGGTCAGGTGATCAATTGTACTTCGTCCTTTTCTAAATCCAGATTGATGTGAAGAAAATACATCATTTTTATCACAGTAATAGGCCATTCTAAATTTATTATTTTTTTCCATGACTTTTCCAGTATGAGACGTGACTGAAATGGGTCTATAGCTAGACGTCTCAGACCGAGGCTTGCCCTGCTTTAGAATAGGAGTCACAATGGACGTCTTTCCCTATATCGGGAATTTGTCCACATTCCAACATTGTTAAATAACTTATGTAAAATGACTATCCAGTTCTCTGGTAAATGGTTTAACATCGTGTAAGAAATCCCATCCAAACCAACCGAAACCTTTTTATTTCCCAACAGACGGACAGCATTCCTGACTTCCTGTAAAGATATTGATACATTTATAGTACTATTGTTGTTTGGTACAGGATCTCTATAGTTATCAGTATTTTTTTCTTTCAATCTAAACGACTTTTGCTCATTAGGCAAGCATTCCATACAACATGTTTTAACGTACATAGATGCAAATTCATCAGCCTTTTCTTTGGGAGATAGAAATTCTTTGACTTGTTGTTTTGATTGGGTAATCTTGGAGTTTAATGCCCGATTTCATTTCTTTCACCTTATCCCACACCTTTTTCAAGTCTTTACAGTCAGATAAATTCATTTAGACAGAACTGTGACCAGTATTGTCTTTTTGCTTGCGCTGTAACTCTGTTTTGCTTTTATTTTTGTACTGCACATTTCTTTATGAGCTGCATCTTTTATCTCTTGCACAGGAACTTTCTAACTTTTAGCCAATTAAGATAAGCTAATGTTTTTGCTTTAACAGCCTCCTCGCAAGCCTGATTCCACCAGACATTCCCCGAGAATGTTTCACACCTTTTTGGTCCTTTTTTTGGAATAGCTAAAGCAGCAGCCTCAAGAACTGCTTTCTGAAAGTTATCAAAAAAGATGTTAACATCCTCACAATAACTTCACTCTCAGTCTTCTCAGTGAGGTAATTTTGAAAAGTTTCCCAATCTGCCTTTATGTAATTAAATTTGGGTTTTAACATCTACACCACTAACTTCAGATCCAACGGATTCTTTAAAAGATAAAAGTATTGGCACATGGTCACTACCTAGTGGGTCATTGGCTGTATTCCATTTTGCTGTTAATGCTAAAGCAGGTGAAACAAAGGTAAGATCAAGCGCCGATGCTCTATGATGAGATATGTCTGGGATGCGCGTAGTTCTCCCCTCGTTAAGCAAAAATAAAGATGAATCCACAACAGTTTCCAAGAAAATCAGGGTGAGAAACTATTTGACAACCTGTATCCCAGAAAGGAGCATGAGAATTGAAATCGCCACCAATGATCCACTTTTCTTTAGAACAGTTTAGAGAACGTAACCAATTAGTATTTTGCCCATCAGGGCCCTTAGGGTAATAAACTGATGCAAAATGTAAAATTTGATTGTCTGAAACTTTCAGTTTTATAAAGGATGCCGACACATTAACCGTATCTTTTGTAAAAGAAAGAGGACTAACGTATGTGTGCCTATGCGTGTGTGTGTGTGTGTGCGCACACGAGGGAAGTGTTGTATTGTGTGTGTGTGTGAGTGTGTGTTCATGCGTGTGTTGTGTGTGTGTGTGTGTGTGTGTGTGTGTGTGTGTGTGTGTGTGTGTGTGTGTGTGTGTGTTGTGTGTGTGTGTGTGTGTGCGCGTGTTGTGTGTGCGCGCGCGCGCGCGCGCGCGCGCGCGCGTGTGTGTGTGTGTGTGTGTGTGTGTGTGTGTGTGTGTGTGTGTGTGTGTGTGTGTGTGTCTGTGCCTGCATGCGTACGTGCGCGCATGTGTGCGTCTGTGTACTGGGGTGTAATGTAGAGTAGTGTAGCTATGTGTTTGTGTATTTATGTTTGGGTGTGTATGCGCATGCGTGTATTTGCGTGCATTGTGCGGGGCGCGCGCACGCTTGCGTGGGCGTGTGTGTGTGTGTGTGTGTGTGTGTGTAGGAGTGCTGTGTGCGTGCGTATGTGTGTATAAATGTGTTGTTTGTGCGTGCATTGTTTGTGTGTGTGGATGTGTGTGTATGCGTTTGTGCATGTCTATGTGTTTGTGAGTGCATGTGCACGGGTATGTTGTGTTGTGTGTAGGAATGTGTCTACATGTGTGAGTGTGTCTATGCATGTAGTGTTATCTGTTTTTTGGTGTGTGTGTGTGTGTGTGTGTGTGTGTGTGTGTGTGTGTGTGTGTGTGTGTGTGTGTGTGTGTGTGTGTGTTGTGAATTTTGCTGGTGGCAGGAATTAAGACAGCACTGTGTGAAATGAGTCAGGATCGCGGGCAGGAAGCATCTGTTGACAGTCAGTGTAACAAATCAGGCTCTCTTCACACTGAGCCCATCCACCAGTCATCTTCTTTCTTTCATCCTATGTCTGCTTTTCTCTGCATCGTTGTCTCTGTCTATGCTTCCTCTCTCCCGTCCCCGACATATTGCTACTCTCATACTGAGAACAAGGATCTGAGGTAGTACGTTGTTGCTGAAGCATCCGATAGCGTAGTGTCTCCTCTGGTAGTGCTAGCCGCATGTGCGACCTCTTTGAGTACTTGGTCGTGTGTCCGTGTGCACCTTCTATGGGTTAGCACTGCTTTGAATGAACTGTTTGTCCTGACAAAGCGGACATGCAAGGTCATCTGTTTTATCCTGTTCTATCAGGTTAGAATTCAAGGACGGGGAGGTCATCAACAGATCTCAGAATCAAGTGGAACCGAAGCGGTGACGTGTGTGCTGTTTCATTCCAGTTCAGACTTCTTGGAGTGTTTTCTTTCCTATGCAGTCCATTGTTGGCCTCGCTGGACTGTCGTCTGGATTCTATTCTAGCATCCCCTTCTCCTTCATCTCCTGTATCATGTTTCTCTTTGCTTGCCCTTTTACCTATAACAGCACTTCATTTCTGGTGACTTCTGCCCCAGTGTACTGGTTTGAGCTCTGTTATTTCCCTGATTGTGAGGTTTTTCTTTGGCCATGTCCAGTGTTTCGTGGAAGTTTCCACTTTATGCCAGTCTTTAGCTTAGGCAGCGTTGGTTTCACAACTCTACTCTACTCCCGACTCCTCAAGGCTGGTTATCAACATAGCTTTTCCCACTTAACGCTCCTCAAGGATCGATTTCAATGGTTTGTTTCAAATTCATATGACGCAAGCTGGGCCAAGAGAGCTCGGAACAGCATGAACTGCAGACACAAGGCTTTGTATCGCCAAAGAGGTGAAATTCGTTCTACTACATGCAGGCTTTCTTCTGCCATTTACTTGGCTTCTTTTCCCAACTTTGTGTCTTTGAAAGAATCATCATATTACTTTCCAAGCTTCTTGGCTGGTTCGTCTGTCATCGTTGGAATGGTTTGGTTGCCTACAAATGAACTCTACAGTGTGATAAACGTTTGCTTTCCACAAGGCAGACCTTCGTGGTTCCTTTGGTTTGCAACTCATCCATAATGGAGTGAGTGACTTGTCTAACATGTTTTATCTTTCTAGGGGGCAAAGGACTGTTTTGTCATTCATGAAGACTTTTAGATGGGACATTTGTATCCATTTCCAGAAAATAACTGAACCTGTGCAGCTCACGCCTGCAGTGAAAGTGACCTCCATTACCAACAAATAGTGCTGGAGAAATTGTGAATCTCATTGCTATGCCACCTGTAAGAAAGAGAGGGAGAGGGAGGGAAAGACACAGAGACAGACAGACAGATAGACACAGATACAGAGATAAAGACAGAGACAGAGAAAAAGCAAACAAAACAAAAAAAGACAGACAGGGAAAGACGGACCGAGGAGGAGGAGGAGGAGGAGAGAAGAGAGAGAGAGAGAGAGAGAGAGAGAGAGAGAGAGAGAGAGAGAGAGGAGAGAGAGAGAGAGAGAGAAGAGACAGACAGACAGACAGACAGAGAATCCATTCATTTTACACTATCTCATCTGGTGAGTCTTTTTTTTTTTTAGATTTAAAGCCTACAGACAGACAGTGGATGAGAAAGAACTGAAGACAGAGATAAACACGGAATAAAACTGAGACTCACAGACCGAGGAGAAACAGGCTAACGCAAACAAATACGGCGCACTTTTTCACATGACGCCTGCAGGGAGGTAATGAGGTTGCTCGCGCAATGACACCTCCTTGTGTCAATATTCACACCTCACCCTTGGAACTCAGGCGTCCAGGTCACGTGATATTCTCATCCAGCAGACGACAGTTAGCCCGAAACTCGGAGGTTCGCTTTTTAGGGCAGGGCGTAACGAACAGGGAACACGTTGACTTGTTTTAGCATTCTTATAGATGGAAGGATAGGGCAGGTTGAAAAATGATGTTGTTGATGAGACTTGAACCTACAAATGAGACACACTTGTGAGGGAGTGGATACTATTTGTATTTCTCTTCTGTTGACTTGATGCAGGTATCGGGTGGTTATCAGAGCTAGTGGACCAATGAAAAATTAGGATTGGGCAGTTTTCTGTGCATGGTATATTGTCTAATATGGCTGCCATGTCCTGTTACTAGGAGCGTGTGCCTGGTCACCGAATGAAACGTTTTGTATTCTGATTGGTTATTCACTGGCCCGTGTCCATGCGGCTTTGTGGACGATGGGAACTATTTAGCGGTGTAGACTCGCTGGTCTTGATCTGCAGCTGTGATGTGCCGAAATCATCACCAAACTAATGGACAATGTTTGTTCTGCGTTATTAGATGCTGTCTTGTTTCTCCTCTGTGTGTGCAGTTATCGTAATCTCATTCGTGGCTTTCTGCACACATTTCCGCCTGTTTTGGGTATGATATTGGATTGCACGCAGATGAGTGGAAGCTTCTTATTTTATAGCATTGTATAATTTTCTGCTGCATAAATGTTGAGTAGGGCCTTGTGCTTTTAATTGGTTTGTTTTATTTTGTTTCTGCTGATATAGTTGTGTGATGATAGCGAGGTGCTTTGTGCAGACATGAAAGTTTCAGTGTTAGCAGGAAGCGTTAGTGCCTGATGATAATTCGATATACTCAACAACACGTCTGCTGAGACATGGAACCACAAGATGATATATAAATCGATACATACCTACATAAATACATAATAGATAAATTAATGAATAAATGATTAAGCAAATGATTGAAAAGAAAACACACGCTGCCACAGATATGCCGTACACACAACACACACACCACACACACACACACACACACACACACACACACACACACACACACACACACACACACACATGCAAAAAAAAGGGGGGGGCCTCCCCTTCCCTTTTAAAATGGCGATTTTTAGTAAACAGCTGTCCCTGTCCACTACATTGTAGATCAAACATCTCAAATTTCGCCAACACACTAGTAGGTCACGATGTATCGTTCTTTGTTCTTCATCTTTTTTATTATTCTTCTTCTTCTCTTTCTTCTCCCGTACGTCAGCAGGGAGTCATCTGCCGCAGTACTGAAGAACAGCTCGCTAGGTTCCTCCAGTTGTGCTCGCTGTGTGCCAAGCTGTTGGCCTCTACAGACGGTTTCCCTGTCCATTCTGCAATGTTGTCAGTCCGTCGTTGTTTTTTTCCCTGTCCATTCTGCAATGTTGTCAGTCCGTCGTTGTTTTTTTTCCCTGTCCCATTCTGCAATGTTGTCAGTCCGTCGTTGTTTTTTTCCCTGTCCATTCTGCAATGTGTCAGTCCGTCGTTGTTTTTTTCCTGTCCATTCTGCAATGCTTGTCAGTCCGTCGTTGTTTTTTCCTGTCCATTTGCAATGTGTCTCCGTCGTTTTTTTCCCTGTCCATTCTGCAATGTTGTCAGTCCGTCGTTGTTTTTTTTCCTGTCCATTCTGCAATGTTGTCAGTCCGTCTTGTTTTTTTTCCTGTCCATTCTGCAATGCTGTCAGTCCGTCGTTGTTTTTTTCCTGTCCATTCTGCAATGTTGTCAGTCCGTCGTTGTTTTTCCCTGTCCATTCTGCAATGTTGTCAGTCCGTCGTTTTTTTTTTTCCCCTGTCCATTCTGCAATGTTGTCAGTCCGTCGTTGTTTTTTCCCTGTCCATTCTGCAATGTTGTCAGTCCGTCGTTGTTTTTTTCCCTGTCCATTCTGCAATGTTGTCAGCCCCGTCGTTTTTTTTTCCTGTCCATTCTGCAATGTTGTCAGTCCGTCGTTGTTTTTCCCTGTCCATTCTGCAATGTTGTCAGTCCGTCGTTGTTTTTCCCTGTCCATTCTGCAATGTTGTCAGTCCTTGTTTCCCTGTCCATTCTGCAATGTTGTCAGTCCGTCGTTGTTTTTTCCTGTCTTCCCTTCCATCTACCTGCCTCAACGATTCCCTGAAGGTTTTTCTTTAAACCAAGGTCATTAGAGCCTGTTACATGGGCATATCAACGTGAAATTCTCGTCTAAGCTGATTGCAGGAAAGTTGTTTTGTTTTTGTTTTTTGGTCTTGTGTCCTGCCTGATGATTTGGTACATTTGTTCGATTGTAATGTAATCGGTACACTGTGTTTGATGTCATCAGAAACATTTCATCTTCTTGGATTCGTCCCTTTCAGGTCTTCTTTGGGCATCCATGTCTCACATGTATTCAGGGAGGTGGAATATATCAGTGTATGTAGGGGCCGGATCATGTATTATATGGAGATGTCATTGTCTTTCCACGCAAATTTCAATCTGGCAGTGCTGACCTTGTCTTTGTTCCTCTTGAGATAATTTCTGATTTGGGTCCCTCATTGGTAACGATGGATTCCAGGTCAGGTAATCGTTCAACAGCTTGTAACCTTTGGTCTCTTGATAGTTTTATCAGTACTTGTGGTTGTGGCTGGCCTTTGTCTTCTTGGGGCTAATGTCCATGCCATAGATGTTGACATTCCATCCAATCTTTTAACAAGCTTGACGAGGATCTGCAAAGAGAGGTCAGTAATTGTTTTTGTTTTCTACAACGCAGGCTGTGCTGACACGATCAGTTATTATGCATTTCAGGAATGTGATGAAAAATGTAGAAGAGAAATGGAGGCCGTGACGAATTTCTGCTGAAGTGTGAAACCACTCTCCAATCACACCCTGTAAGAGTAACACACTGGTCGCTTTGGGGGTATAGTTGCTGAATGGTATTGATTAGCTTGTGTTTGACGATAAATTTCTTCATTTTTGCCTATAATACCTCTTGCAAACTTGGCGGACTTTTCCGAAATAAATGAAGATGTCGTAGAATCTGCAATATTGCGGCTTTCCTTTCCAGGAGTAAAGATGATTAGTAACTGAATCCATAGGTGAGCCACTCTCTATTGTGTCAGATTTTGTTACACATGGCAGCTAGAATATTGGTGACCGTTTCTCTGCTATGTTTCAAGGGTTCTATACGGACGTTGTCAATGCCCTTAGTCATAGCACATTTCAAATATGCCACTTCTATCTGTGATGCCTTCTTCATGGAGTATTAAAACGTCATCTTCATTTGATGAATTTTACATTAACGATATACCTGGATTGTGACGTTTTTAATAAGACCCCATTCATAAATGATGGTTGAATGCTCAGGCAAGCACGATAGACCGTAGTAGGAAAGTCAAGCTTTCGTCCACACCCTTCACTTTCTTTCCACAGATGGAATCAAGAGGTTTGATCTTTGATACAACAACTGAATTTAATTAAATATGAATAAAGATGATGATGATCTGCGGTGAATATGTCGTATGGTTGCTTTGTATGTTGATGTCCGTTTGTTCCCTATGAAATGAATCACATACAAAAGAAATAAATCATGCACATATACTAATAGCAACAAAGTCTCTGTCCTTCTCTCCGCTTCTTGCAGTAGCACAAAATATCAACTGTCCGCTTGTGCTACAAAAATATATCTTCCGGAGAATACACGCAGAATATAGTTATACACAAGAAAAAAATATACAAGAAAAATGTCTGAGTGTGTTGTAGCGTGCTTGAGTGTGGGGATGTGTTTGAATAATTTGCACTCAGCTTCATGGAATCCTGGGGTGTTCCGGAGTTCCGTTGACGCTTAGAGTCCACCTCCGGTTCCGATAAGGTTGACACACCAGCACGTTCCTCTCAACGAAGAGTGCAGCAGAATAGAGATGTGTGACGAAGATGAAGAATAAAGATGCCGTGATGTGAATTGATGGTCGTAAAAGAAAGTACGAAAGAAGTACGAAAGAACCTGCAAGATAACAATTGTCTTAGATCTTGCACTATAGTGGCACATCACTATTCCACTCACTACACGCTCTAGACACACTTTACAATTGCACTAGCTTGCTCTATCATTACAATTGATTTCCTTCAAAAATTGCTTTACGATACAACTCGTTAACAAAGAAGGAAAGTGTACATGAATATTCCAATCTGCCTTGACTGAGTTATTCGCCAAGGCTTAGTGCTTGATGAATTACAATTACATTTAATCCTTGAATGGATTAAATCAAATGGCGTCAATCTTCATATTATACAGATCACTTAGATCCACGAAAATGCTTCGTTTCATAACTTGAACTCGTTTACGATTCTTAAATAATAAATCTGCATTTACACAAATATCACATCTTCTAAATATGGTTGCACACAACGGTGAGCTGAAATAGAATTTACATAGTATGGATTAGTACATGGCAACACGATATGATGAAGCAAACAGATGAAAATGACAGCTCTACGATCAATCATACGTGTTGACCGGTAAACCTGAAATATTTAATTCAGAGCATATTAAATGATCGCGCGCACAAAATATTATTGAACTGGTAAATGTGCCTTAATGCGATTAATTGAAATAAATTTTTTTGCGCTAAACGAAAAAAATGATTTAGACCTATTTACCTCAAGACATCTTCTTTTGACTACACTATCAACTCCCCACGGAAAACGATGAGACTCGTTCAGACTTTCCCTAAAAGTTGTGGTATCGCCCCTAGTGCCCTGTAGTGCCACTTCAGCCCGGGCCCTCGACTGATCCCTTTCAAAAGGTTTTTTTGCTCTTGAATAATTAGAACCTTTTCTACGGAGCCAATTCCACGACTTCCGCTGTCCAAATGTAGGATTCAACGGTTACTATTTACTGCACATGCGCGACAGAGACACCACGACATTTGGGACAGTCGCGATTGGTCAGTACGACGGTTTTCGATGCCTACAATTGTAAATTATTCAAATTTAATACAAATGCAAGTCTGCATGACCTTGAAATTATAAACGTACGGGCCGT
>CM031600.1:92277038-92304538 GCA_018398815.1 Conus ventricosus
GCATAAAGGGAACCTTCCACAAACACTGGACATGGCCAAAGAAAAACCTCACAATCAGGGAAATAACAGAGCTCAAACATACACTGGGCAGAAGTCACCAGAAATGAAGTGCTGTTAAGGTAAAAGGGAAGCAAGAGAACATGATACAGGAGATGAAGGAGAAGGGATGCTAGAATAGAATCCAGACGACAGTCCAGCGAGGCCAACAATGGACTGCATAGGAAAGAAAACACTCCAAAGAAGTCTGAACTGGAATGAAACAGCACACACGTCACCGCTTCGGTTCCACTTGATTCTGAGATCTGTTGATGACCTCCCCGTCCTTGAATTCTAACCTGATAGAACAGGATAAAACAGATGACCTTGCATGTCCGCTTTGTCAGGACAAACAGTTCATTCAAAGCAGTGCTAACCCATAGAAGGTGCACACGGACACACGACCAAGTACTCAAAGAGGTCGCACATGCGGCTAGCACTACCAGAGGAGACACTACGCTATCGGATGCTTCAGCAACAACGTACTACCTCAGATCCTTGTTCTCAGTATGAGAGTAGCAATATGTCGGGGACGGGAGAGAGGAAGCATAGACAGAGACAACGATGCAGAAAAGCAGACATAGGATGAAAGAAAGAAGATGACTGGTGGATGGGCTCAGTGTGAAGAGAGCCTGATTTGTTACACTGACTGTCAACAGATGCTTCCTGCCCGCGATCCTGACTCATTTCACACAGTGCTGTCTTAATTCCTGCCACCCGCAAAATTCACAAACACACACACACACACACACACACACACACACACACACACACACAAAACACACACACACACACACACACCAGAAACAGATAACACTACATGCATAGACACACTCACACATGTAGACACATTCCTACACACAACACAACATACCCGTGCACATGCACTCACAAACACATAGACATGCACAAACGCATACACACACATCCACACACACAAACAATGCACGCACAAACACACATTTATACACACATACGCACGCACACAGCACTCCTACAAAACACACACACACACCACACACCACAAACCCCCCACACGCCCACGCAAGCGTGCGCGCGCGCGCACATGCACGCAAATACACGCATGCGCATACACACCCAAACATAAATACACAAACACATAGCTACACTACTCTACATTACACTCCAGTACACAGAGCACACATGCGCGCACGTACGCATGCAGGCACAACACACACACACACACCACACACACACACAAAACACAACCACACACACACACACCACCACACACCAGCACCACGCGCGCGCGCGCGCGCACACACACACGCGCACACACACACACACACACACACACACACACACACACACACACACACACACACACACACAAAACACACACACACACACACACACACACGCATGAACACACACTCACACACACACACAATACAACACTTCCTCGTGTGCGCACACACACACACACACGCATAGGCACACATACGTTAGTCCTCTTTCTTTTACAAAAGATACGGTTAATGTGTCGGCATCCTTATAAAACTGAAAGTTTCAGACAATCAAATTTTACATTTTGCATCAGTTTATTACCCTAAGGGCCCTGATGGGCAAAATACTAATTGGTTACGTTCTCTAAACTGTTCAAAAGAAAAGTGGATCATTGGTGGCGATTTAAATTTCATGCTCCTTTCTGGGAAAAGTTGTCAAATAGTTTCTCACCCTGTTTTTGGGAAAAAAGTTGTGGTTTCACTTTTGTTTTGCTAACGAGGGGAAACTACGCGCTCCCAAAATATCTCATCATAAGCTGGGCGCTTGATCTTACCTTTGTTTCACCTGCTTTGCTTAACAGCAAAATGGATACACCCAATGACCCATGGGTTGCCCAAAGTGCCAATACTTTTATTTTTTAAAGAACCCGGGGATCTGAATTTAGTGGGAGATTTTTATACCCAAATTTAATTACAAAAGGCAGATTGGGAAAATTTTCAAAATTACTCAGGGAAAAAGACGAGATGAATTTATTTGTAGGATGAAACATTTTTTTTGATAACTTTCAGAAAGCTTTCTTGAGGCGCTGCTTTAGTTTTTCCAAAAAAAGGACAAAAAGGTGGAAACATTTAGGGAATGCTGGGGGAATCGGCTTGCGAGGAGGCTGTTAAAGAAAACATTCTTATTTTAAAATTGGGGCAAAGTTGAAAATTTCCTGTAAAGAGATAAAAGATGCAGCCAAAAAGAAATGTGCAGTCAAAAATAAAGAAACAGAGTTACAGCGCAAGCAAAAAGCAAATGGTCACAGTTGTCTAAAGAAGTATCTGACTGAAAAGACTTGAAAAAGGGGGGAAAGGGAAAGAAATAAAATGGGGCATTAAACTCCAAGATTACCCAATCAAAACAACAATAAAAATTTTCATCCCCCAAAAGAAAAGGCGATGAATTTGCATCATGTACTTAAAACAGTTGTAGGGAATGTTTGAATGAGCAAAAGTTTTTTTTAGATTGAAAGAAAAAAATACTGAAAAATATAGAGATCCTGTACCAAACAACAAAGTACATAATGTACATATCTTTACGGAAGTCGGGAATCTGTCCGTTGTTGGGAAAAAAAAAGGTTTGGTTTTGGAGGGGATTTCTTACACGATTTAAACCATTTACCAAAATGGATTCATTTTACATAAGTTTTTTTAAAATGGGGAATTGGAAAAATTCCCGATTAGGGAAGACTCCATTGTGACTCCTATTCTAAGCAGGCAAGCCTGGGTCTGGACTCTGCTATAGACCCATTTCACACGTCCATATAAAAGTCATGAAAAAATAAAAAATTTTTAGAAGGCCTTTTCTGTGTAAAAAGATTTTTTTCCTTCCATAAATTGGATTTAAAAAAGGGCGAAGTACAATATCACCTGACCGCTAACTACTCAAATTAAAAAACATTTGCAAACGTAAAATGTCCTTTTTCCCTTCTTTGATTTAAAAAGCTTACATAGAGTGTGGACAGCCGTTTATTTATAAATTAAAAAAAATTTGGGTCTTTCGGCACGTCTAAAATTATGTGAAATCATTTTTAAGGGGGAACACATATGCCCAAAGTTTGTGACTTTTCATCCTCAAATCTTAAATTGGAATTCCACAAGGTTCTATAACTCCCCATTGTTTTTTCAATGTAATCAATATGACTTATATCTTTTTTTTCATCATATACCAAGGTAGCTAATATGCTGAGAATTGAAATATGGATTAAGTATCTTAAAGAAAAGAAAAAATTTTATCACAAAATTTAAATTTTCAAAGCTTTTTCGCCGACTGGAAAAATTTAAATAGTTATAGCTTTTGAATGGCTTTCATTCTCGGGTGAAAAACAATTTGTTCCCTTTTTAAAATGGTATAACCCAATAACCTGCCTATATTTTTTCTGGGGGAGGGGAAATTTTTTATAAACTTAAAGAAATTTTTTAGTTCCCCTACTTACCAAAACAAACGGAAAAAACATATTGACTAAATTGTTACAAAAAAGCATTTAAAAAGTTTTTTTCAAAAATTTGCATCTTCCCTGGGGACAGGATCCAAAATTTTGTTGCTTTAGCAACCAGTCTTGTACGATAAAGTTTAAAATTACGGCGGGAATATTCTTTTCTGCTTCGCGACGCTTTTAAAAAACTTAAAAGAATTCTAAAGCTGTAAATTTGGCCCGGGGTGTCCCTGTGCACACTTCCCTTGAAGTTTATAAGATAGCGGGCCTTTTCCCATTTGATGAAAAAAGGGAAAAATAATTCTGTAAAATATGTAGTGAGACGGATTGCGGGGGAGCCTTGAGAGTTAAAAACACGATCCGAAGATTTTTCGAAAAATGCACAGAAAAATTCAAATTTAGAGACGCTTCGTTCATATGTTCAGACGTTTTTAATTTATCAAAATTTACCCCCCCGAGGTCGCCCCGCGTACGGTTCCCCCCCCCGGTCCCCCCCTTTGGGGAAATAACGGAAGTAAAATTAACATTTTTCTTCGACTAAATAAGGATTTCGCCCATGTGTTTTGCACTCTGCCAAAAATTTACAGGGAAAAAAGTTTACTAACATTTAAAGTATACAGACGGCTAGTCTTGATGAGGGAGGGGGGGATCGGGTTGTAATTCCAGATTCAAAGCTGAAAAATCATATTTTTTAGGGAAGGGTCTTCCATATTTTTCAGCTGAAATAATTTCTGTCCTTATGGCATTTAAAATTATTTTAATTTTTTTGCCCGTCTCAAAAATTTTATATCCTGTTTTTTGTTGATTCACAGTCTATTAAAAAGTTTGTATTTTTTTGAAAATACCAAAGGAGGAATTTTATTTGGTTTTGTACATGTTGCACTGTCTTACTGAAAAGGGCTAATGTTGTTTTTCTTGGGTTCCCTCGCACCCTCCTTTGTTTTTAAAAATCAAGCAGAAGAGCAGCAAAAAAAGGGGGGAAAGAAAATTTTTTTAGTATTAAGGTTGATTGTCCTTTTTCAACAAGGGGAATTAAATCATAAAAATCGAGAGGATTTCTGGGTCAATACGTTCCTCTCAAAACCTCGTCAGCAAACCCGTCAAACTTTGTTCGATTTGCCACCGTTTCTAGCCCGACTTTTGACTTTTATGAAAATTTCCCCACGAACCAAGTATTTCCAGAGTTAATGCGTATGTCGTGGGATCTTTCTTCAACATGTTTTTTTTATTTGAATAAAGAAACCCTTTTTGAATGGGTTATACCAATGCGACATGGGCAGTTTAAAGTTTTGACTTTTTAGATTCGTTGCCTTGTTTCTCTTTTAAATTAAGAGTAACCTTTTTTGGGAAGTCCATTAAGGAAATTTTAAATCAAATCGTAAATTAATTATTTTAGGATTTTTTTTCTAATTTTTCATATTATGTCCTGCAATTCATCTACCTTTTTTTTTGTTCCAGTAACCACATCGCCTTTTTCTTTTATGATAATAGTCTAAAATTGTAACAAATGTTATTTAGACTCTGCAATCACCTATATGTTGACGAGACGTAAAAAATTTCCTTTCCCACGCATAGGACACCCCACACACACCACACAAAACACACACACACAACACACACCCAAAACACACACACACACACACACACCCCACACCAACACACACACACACACCCCACACACACACACACCCACAACACAAACACACACACACACCCCCACACCACACAACTCCCACACACACACAACCAAAACCAAAAACCCCCCAAAACGGCAAAAAATAAAATAACTCACAAAAAACCACCCGCACACCAAACACCCACCAATACCTTCTGAAATTTTTCTTTTCCCAACCCCACTGGAAATTAAACGGAAAAGTGTTTTAAATTTCTTGAGCTTTGGGAATTTTTTTAATGCCCCTTGACCCCATGCTTTGAAGAAAAAATGGTCCTTTTTGCCTGGTTTAAACGGGTTACCCTTTTTTTTGTTTTAATGGGGGAGAAGAGAAGAGAGAGAGAGAGAGAGAGAGAGAGAAAAGAGAGAAGGGAGGGGGAGAGAGAAGAGAGAGAGAGAGAGAGGAGAAGAAGAGAGGGAGATAAAAAAAGAGACAGAGAACAAATGGCAATCGTTTGTGGTATGTTGCAGTGGTGTATGTTTTGTGTGTGTGTTTTGGTGTGTGGGTGTGTGTGTTGTGTTGTGTGTGTGTGTGTGTGGGGTGTGTGTGTGTGTGGTGTGCATCGTGATTAGCAGGGGGTAGTTGTGGGGTGTGTGTGGGTGGTGTGGTGGGGTGTGTGTGGTTTGGGGGTGTTGTGGATGTGCATGCCCGCCTGTATGTAAAAGTGTATTTTTTGTGTAGGGGGTTGGGGTTTGGGGGTTTTGGGGGGGCGGTTTTTAGACTTGTTGTAAAGTAAAAGACAAACAACAAACAGACAACTCTGGTTTTCCCGCGCCACCGTGGGTTGGGGACGATCTGTTTTTCCGGGAGCAATGGGGGAATGTTCTGCTTCATTGCACCCAGCCGCGTCGAAATAGGATGGACTCGGCTCGGGCCAGGACGGGAGTCAATAGACCATAAACACCCACACTCCTCCTGCCACCTCTCTCCCTCCTCTCTTCATGTCAATCCTCCATCCACCACCCCACACACATGTCGTGGAAGGTGAGAAATCGGGTCCTTTCATCCACCAATCGGAAAATGTTGCCATTTACCGAACATGAAGAAAATATGATCGTACATAAACTTGAAATATTTATCACAGAACATTTCCTTTTCGATCTTACGTCTCACAAGAGTGGTTTGATTTTATTTATATTGATGACTAAACTGATATGAAACAGAGAGAATTAAATTTAAACCATTTTTGTTTTCACCCCGTCACTATTGCTTACAATATTAACATGAGTACCCGGCTTCATTGTTTGCTGAATTCTGTAAACTTCCATGCAATTGGTGCCTGATGAGAGTGTTATTCATCTGATGCAATCATGAGTCAGGAAGTGTTGGGCTGACTTTATTATCTCCCTTCCTGGACTGTTGATGTTTGGTGAAAACAAATACCCTCGTTCCCATGTCCAACTGTTCCGTGCAAATTAACTGCTTTGGTCTCACTGATTAGTCTTTGTCCCTCTGGGTCCCTCATCCTGCTTGTCTGTCCATGCGTTACTCTGTTTTTCTCTCCCATGGCGACTGTTTATCTGTCTGCCTACCTGTCTGCCTACCTGTCTGTCTTGCCTGCACGTCAGTCTGTCTGTATGTCTCTTACTTTCTGTCTGTCCCTCCCACTCTCCCTCTCTTAAGTGTGCCTCTGTCTGTCTGTCTGTCTGTCTGTCTCTGTCTGTCTGTCCATCTGTCTGTCTGTCTGCATGTGTGTTTGTCTGTCTCTTTGTCTTTCTCTTCTTTCTCCCTCGATTCAATGTAACCTACCCTCTCTCTATTGGTGAATAATTGATTTAAACACCATATTTTGTGGTTCCACCATTTCTATTGATCTGTTCCACCAAAACGCACAGTGAGAGGTAGTCATAAAAACAAACAAAAAAAACCATCTTAAAATATAAGGAGACAATGTGAGGTTGGTTTGTCAATTATCAGAACTTAATTGGAAAATACCCTGACATCTTTGAACGCCTAGAACAAACTACTATAGCCTTGGGCCCTGAGAGAGTGTTTAGAGTGGCCAAAGGGCAAAACCAATGCAGATTTTCAGATCCATGAGAAATGACGATTAGCAAAGAAGAATACAGAGTGGTACTCATCGGCAGTTTCGTCACCAACGATAAGCCCGGCTATAAACAGACTGCATTGTGAAGTAAAATGGTTGATCGATTCAGGAAGAGTGCGCTGCCAATACGTCCACGGCTTCTGGTTTAACAATGGAGGTAACAGGTGTGACCTGTGTGCTGTGCTGGCTCATGTTCACAGAGAAACTTGAAAAGCAGCCAGAAATTACTTTAACAGGTAGAAAATGGGTTCGCAAGTTCAGACCGTCCGATACGAGAACGAGGGAGTGGGGAGGGATGGAGTGGTGGGGATGGGAAATTGGGGTATAGGGAGGAGGAGGGCGTGTAGATCAATGTGCGTGTTTACTGTGTTCAGATGCGACAATGTGGATTACAGTTGTACTTTGAAAGCATTATGATGTGTGGAGAACGCTCCAGGGATGTGCACTTCGTCTGGAATATTTCACACACACACACACACACACACACACACACACACACACACACACACACACACACACACACACACACAACACACACCACATGCATGTGTGCGTGCGTGAACGGACACACACACACACACCTATCTATCTATCTACCTACCTACCTACCTACCTACCTACCTACCTAACTAACTATCTATCTATCTATCTATCTATCTATCTATCTATCTATCTATCTATCTATCTATCGAATCATTCACCTATCCATCGAAACATCTATCGATCCATCCATCCATCTATCGATCTGTCTGGCTAGCTACCTAGCTACCTACCTAGATTTGCCTATCTATCTATCTATCTATCTATCTATCTATCTATCTATCTATCTATCTATCTATCTATCTATACAGGAGATGGACATGGCACTCCCCAAACAGTCAGTATCACAGCCAGATAGACAATTTTCTTGTGAATAACGGGAACATATCTGCCATCACTACTACCATGGAGAGTTTTCTGGTGCTGAACTTTAAAGAACGACCGAAGAATGAGAGAATATAGCAATAACCGTCTCCAGTACAATCTTGGCATTCAGATCCTGATGTCGTTGGATATTTCCAAGTGACCATAAGATGAACATCCGCGTTATTACTACTGCTTGAAGAAAACCATGAAGCCCTCTCAAACAATTTCACCCAAGTGATAACTAAAACAGCAAGATAGGTCTTGGAATACACAGATGGAAATCGAAGCCATGGGTTATAAGCAATATCTAGGAGATGTTTTATGACTAGAAGGATCTTAACACAGAAAAAGGCTGAGGGGAAGGAATAAAACTTGTAAACAACAGGGTAGTCAAGAAATGAAGAACGCAAAGGAAACCCGGATCGAACAATAGCGCACAGACAGCGAGAAAAACCGAGACAACGCAGCATAATTCAAACAATCAAAACTGTACAAGGGCAGACCAGATAAAAGCAATATAAAGCCAGCACCGTTCAGGACAAAGACGACAACTGTCTCTTTAAGGAATGAGACATCAATAAAAGGTGGACGCAACATTGCTCTGAATCATACAACAATCAGAGCAAAGAAGCTCCAAGTGTACGGTCAGTACGGCATTCATCAAATGAAGATAGTTTTCCAGTACTTGAAGAAGGCATCGTGGCACTAAAGTCGCGTGGCTGAAAAGTGCTAAGCTAAGGGCATTGATAACACCCCTATAGAACTCTTGAAACATGGCGGAGAATCGGTCACCGATATCCTAACTGCCGAAATCGACAAAATCTGCCAGCCTGGGACAGTGGCTCACGCCATTGTTTCAGTCACAAATAGTCGCCCCTCCCAAGGCTGAACATGCTCAACATTTCAAGTTGTACTACGTCATCTTAGACTTCACGAAGGAGTCCGACAAAGTCAGGAAAGAGGCGTTAATGGCAACGATTAAGGAATATCACTTGGAACACACACGCTAGTCAAAACAACCCAGTAACTGTACCTCTAAAGCGACCAGGTGGTACTCCAACAGCGTGCGACTGGACAGTGATTTCATATTTCGGCAGCAGTTCATCAGGGCTGCCTTATATCTTCGACATTTTCCAATATATTTCTGAAATGCATCATGACTGATGCTCTTGAACATCATGTCAGTACAGCAAAAGTTACAGAAAGAGCCATCACTAACTTCCCCTTTGCAGTCAACATCAGCAGCCTTGCAGACAGAGAACGTGAACTTGGTAGCGGATCCTCGTCAAGCTTGTTAAAAGATTGGATGGATACTCAACAAGATTATGCGTGGAAATTTCGCGCTCGGAAGACCACGTTGATGACCAGCTACAACCTCCAGTACTGGTATAACTATCCACAGACAGAAGATAAAAACTGTTGAACATTTAACTTACCTGGGACCCATCGTTATCAATGAGTATCCAAACCAGAAATCACCTCAAGGACAACGAAGAGAACATCACAACTCGGTGCAGATTGAAACTCACCTGGTGGGACAAAGGCATCTCTGTGAAAAACAGGATCAGGGTCCTGCTTGCACTGCTACATTCCATCTCCCTATATACATGTGAGACATGAATACCCATGGCCCATAGGAAAGGACGAATCAAAGACACGACATATTTCTCAAGACATCAAACATACAATGTACTGATCATACCACAATTGAACAAAATGTGCCATACTATCAGGCAGTATACTGGTCATAAGAAACTTTGCTGAAACCAGCTGAGAAAAGAAATCCACGTTGGTATGTTCAAGTAACAGAATCCGATGGCCTTGATAAAACATCCTACAGGGGAAAGGGACAAGTAGGAAGACAGAATAAAGATTCCCCACATCGATTGACTGACAACATTGCAGAATGGACAGGGAAACAGTCTACATAGGCCCAGGCCTCGGCATACAACCCACAGACCTGGAGGAACCTAGCCAACCGTTCTCAGTGCTGCGTTTGAATGATGTCTTGCTGACGTGAAGATGAAGAATAAGAAGAGGAAGAAGAAGAGGAGAAAGAAGAAAGGTCATGATCGTGACGTCTTAGTGTTTTGGTCAAAGTTGAGATATTTGATCTACAATGCAGCAGACGGAAACAGTGCTTGAAAAAAGCATCATCATTCAGAGGCGGGAAGGGGGTAGGGTTTGGGGTAGGCTTCTGTCCTCTTCCTGCATGTGTATGAGTGAGTGTATGTATATGTGTTGTGTGTGTGTGTGTGTGTGTGTGTGTGTGTGTGTGTGTGTGCGTGCGTGCGTGCGTGCGTGCGTGCGTGCGTGCGTGCGTGCGTGGGGTCGTGCGTGCGTGCGTGAGTGTGTGTGTGCGTGCGTGTGTGTGTGTGTGCGTGTGGTGCGTGCGCGCGCGCGCGTGTGTGTGTATGGCATATCTGTGGCAGTGTGCGTTTTCTGTTCTACCATTTTCTTAAACCGTGTAGTTACTTGTCTATTTTGTATTCATTTATGTATGTATCCATTTGTTATTTAGCACTAGAACTGTTCGTTGTGGTTTCATGTCTGAGGAAACGGAATTTAGCGCCTATGGAATAATCCTCATGCACCAACACTTCCTAAATAACATTGAAACTATTACGTCTGCATGAAACACCTTGCTATAATTACACAACTTTTTCCCCAGCAGAAACAAATATAACAAAACAATTAAGAGCGTGTGGACCTAATTAACTTCTATGAAGCAGAAAATGAGACAGCACAGTAAAATAAGAAGCCTCCACTCATCGGCATGTAATCCAATATCATAGACTAACAGACGGAAATGTTGTGGGCAGAGAGCTGTAAATGAGATTACAATAGTTGTATACACAGAGGAAACAAGACAGCATCCAATAACGCAAAACAAACATTGTCCATTAGTTTGGTGATGATTCTGGTCAAATCAGCACTTGCAGATCAAGACCGACTGGATGTATACCACTAAATAGTTCCCATCGTCTTCAAAGCCACATGAAGCACGGCCAGTAAATAAAAGATCAGAAAACAAAAGGTTTCACTCGATGACCCGGCACACGCTCATAGTAACAGGTCTTTGCAGCCGTATTAGACAGTTTGCCTTGCATAGGTACCTTTTTCATTAGTGCTGTAGGCCTGATTGCCACCTCATACCTCCTCCAAGTCAGCAGCCGAGAAACACAAACAGCACTAACTTCATGCTTGTAACTACCCCTCTTCTCTCAGCCTCGTTTGTTGGTTCAAGTCACACCGACCAAGCAATTGTCAACCTGCCCTATCCTTCCATCTATAAGAATGCTAAAACTAGTCAATAATGCCCTCTGTCCGTTACGCCATGCTCTGGAAAGCAAACTTCCTAGTTTCAGACTAACTGTCGTCTGCTGGATGAGAGCATCACGTGACCGGACGGCTGTGCTGGGTGAGGTGTGAATATTGACACAACGGGGTGTACTGCGCGAGCAACTTCATTACCTCCCTTTGGGCGTCACGTGAACAAGTCGTCCATATTTGTCGTGTCAGCCTGTCTCTCGTCGGTCTGTGAATCGGTTTTATTCTGTATTCATCTCAGTGGTAGTTCTCTCCAATCTGCTAATCTGTCTGCTTTAAAGTTTGAAAGACTGACCAGATGGAATGGTGTAAAAAATCGATGATCTTGCTATCTGTCTGTATCTCGCTCTGTGTCTCTGTCTCTGTCTGTCTGGCTGTCTGGCTGGCTGGCTGTCTGGCTGGCTGTCTGTCTGGCTGTCTGTCTCGGGTCTGTCTCTCCCTGTCTGCCTCTGTTTCTGTCTCTGTCTCTGTCTGTCTGTCTCTCTCCCTATCTCTCAGTGTCTGTCTGTCTGTCTGTCTGTCTGTCTCTTTTGCTGGTGGCGCAGCAATGGGTTTCAGAATTTCATTAGTACTATGTCTTGGTAATGAAGGTCATTTTAAACCCTGGCATGAACTGTGTGGATTCAGTATATCTGGGGAATGAATACCAAATGCTGCCTCTAAAAGTCTTCATGGATACAAAACAGTCCTTACCCACCTAGAAAGATGAAACACAAGATACTGAAACAGTTAGACAAGCAAGTTACTGCTTCAAGGACGAGTTTGAAGCCAAAGGAACCGCAAAGCATTACCCTGTGGAAAGTAAACGTTTCTTAAACTGTAGCGCTGATTGTAGGCAACCAAACCACTCCAGCTGTGACAGAGGAACCCGCCAAGAACCTTGGCACTTGATATGATGATTCCCTGAAAGACACAAAGGAAAAGGAAGCCAGGGAAACGGCAAAGTCTGCATGTAATAGACCAGAGTGGCCTCCTCGGCAAATACAAAAGCTTGTGTCTGTATTTTCATGCTGATCCCGAAGCTATGCTGGCCTCCCCTAACGTCAGATGAGGCTGATACAATCCTGAAATCCATCTTTGAGGAATCTAAATTGGGAAAAGCAATGTTATTAACCAGTCTTGAGGAGTCGTGAGATGAATCTTAAAGCCAACCTCGCCTAATCTAAAGACTGGCAAAAAATGGAAAAATTCAAGAAGCGTTGGGGAAAAAGGCCATAAAAAACGTCAATATCAGGGAAATAACAGAACACAAACCAATACACGGGGGGGGGGGGGGGGGGGGGGGGGGGGGGAGGGAATGACGTCTACAGAAATGAAGCTGTGTCAAAGGCAAAGGGAAAGCAAAGAGAGACATGATACAGGAGTCGAAGAAAGAAGAGGATGCCAAGAGAATACAGAAGCTTGTTTCAGCTGATGTTCTATTCGCTTCTGTTCTAGCTCCATACGGCAAAGCTCGAGCAAATTTTGCTCTTCAGTTTTCTTCAGCTCTCTTTCAATCTCTCTCTCTATCTCAATTCGCTCTCGCTCAGGGTTTTTGTACTCCCAGTTCTTATAGAACAGGGAGTACTTTCAATGGGAACGAAGAAATGCTGTCTGTGTGTGTGTCTGTCTGTCCGTCCGTGGTCAAAATGTGTTCCACTCGCTCCAGACAAAACTACGAAGCCGATCTTTCTGAACATTATTATGGGTCACGGATGATGCCCGATGTTTTATTTTACCATTATAGCCGTTGCTAACAGCCAAACGGCCCATAACGGTTTTCTTCTTTTGGGAAAATCTCAGAAAGCACTTGGCCGATCTTCTGAAAATTTGTAGGTATGTTTATAATGGGTCACAGATGATGGCCGATTTTGTTACCAGAATACCCGTTACTAACGGTTTATAACGCCCAAAACGGTTTTTCTTCTTTATGGAATATCTCACGCGTATTCAAGATAACCGGGAGTACGTTTATATGCTTTGCATCTAATTGTTTTCTTCCTTCTTTGCTCTTTCAGCAGCCTCTCTCTCTTCTCTCCATTTTTCTTTTTTTGTTCAGTCTGTTTCTGTTCGTCTCTTTCCCTCGCCCTGTTTGCGTGCAGTGTCTGTGGGCACAAAGAGTGCTGACGTCATACATCTGTCAAGTTGCAGGATTGCGTTTGGGGGCCTGCTTTTTGTGGAGTTAATCTATAGGGTCGTCTGGATCAGAAAGAGGGGCAGAAACATCGAGAGAGAGAGAGAGAGAGAGAGAGGAGAGAGAGTGAGAGGAGAGAGAGAGAGAGAGAGAGAGAGAGAGAGAGAGAGAGAGGATTTCTTGTAAGTTGGTCATTGAACTGTTCGTTGTTGTTTTTTTATAAACAGAAAAGTGTTTGTTAAATTCAAATTTCAAACTGAATATCATTAAACCATTTTTCTCATCTGAAGTCAAGGAATTAAATGATCAGTTTCCACTAAACGTTTCGAATTTGCTTATTTTCATTCAAGTTTCTGAATTCAGATTTAGGAGAGTGAAGAACCATATGGGTGAAATATGATCCATACATAAATTCATTATATCGTTTCATAACTCGCCACAAGTGGATTTGTATTCTTAACTTTATTATAAAGTATAGTATCAAAAGCGAAACGAAACACATCATATTTGGGCCAAGTAAAGACAAGAGCACTCAAATCCAAGTCAGTTTCTCACGGCACCAGCTTGTGAGATCGGGAATTTGAACTGGTTACTGACATTTTACTTTACGAAAAAGTCTCAGAATCCAGCCTCCTCCCAGCTGCTACCCTACACGATCAAAGTGTACAAATGTTGATGTACGCAGTTTGTTTCTTTAATTTGATAGCTTTAAATGTTTGTTTAAAGCCACATTGCATGTTACCCTTGCCACTGCTGTTCCACTGAGGTAATGCGGATTGGATAAGTCATGCACATGGAACCGTACTAACCAGACTGCCGACTCTCTTCTCTGTACATGTGTAACAATGAATGTGATGAACATGTCTGAAAATGGACGAAAAAAACCCTACTTGTTCATGTTAAAGTCAAAATATCTGGATATGATTGTTCACAGGAAAGTCAAAATATTTGGATATGATTGTTCACAGGAAAGTCAAAATATTTGGATATGACTGTTCACAGGAAAGTCAAAATATCTGGATATGATTGTTCACAGGAAAGTCAAAATATTTGGATGTAAATACCTGCAGAAAAGTACAAATACATGAGTGTGTTTCTTCACTGTTAAGTTAAACAAAAAGGATATTTCTGTTTAAAGAAATGAAAAAAGACTTGATGTGACTGTTCACAGGAAAGCAAATACTTAGTGTGACTGTTGATGGGAAAGCCCAAAACTTGAATGTGATCATTCGTAGGAAAGTAAAAAGTAAAAAAGAAAAAAGAAAAAAAACCTTGAAGTGACAGTTCTTAGGAAAGTCATAAAATACTGAAATCAGTGTTCTTAGAAATTATACACTATGTCACTGGTCGCACGGCAGTCAAAATACCTGGATGTGAGTTACTACAATATAATCAAAACACCTGGCTATGATCGTTCACAGTAAAATTAAGACATTTGCATGTGCGGTTCAAAGAAAATTCAGAGTACATGGATATGATGTTCATTTCGAAATAAGATACCTGGATAAGAATTTTCATAGGAAGGTAATACATTAGAGGTGACTTTGTTCATAGAAAAGTCAAAATACTGGATGGGACTGTTCATAGGAAAGTCAAACTATCTAGTCATTAAGCATGGGTTAGATACAAAAACAGAAAATACACACACAGGGGCCTACATACACGCGCAGAGGCACGTACACACACACGCACGCACGCACACATACGCGCACGCACGCACACACACATACACGCACACTCGCACACACACACACACACAACACACCACACACACACACACACACACACACACACACACACACACACACCCCCACACACACACAACACAACCACCACACGCACGCACACACACACACACGCACACGCACGCAGCACGCACACACACACTGATGACTGACTGAAACCAATTTATTGTCAGATTAATCAGGTTGTACTGCATTTAAGAAAACATTATGAACAGAATATGAACGTTTTTCATTCAAAGCAAAGAAGCAAAATTTAACCACAAAAATACGTGCGCACACACACACACACACACAACACACACACACACAAAACACACACACACACACACCACACACACACACACACACACACACACACACACACACAGTACACACATACACACGCACATACACACGCATTCATAATACACAAATACACACATCTCATAAAAACACACCATACCCTCACATATACTCAAACTTACACACTCGCACACCAGACGTACACACGCCCACACACACACACCCGCGCGCCCACACACACACACACACACACACACACAACACACACACACACACACACCACACACACACACACACACACAACACACACACACACGCACGCACGCACACACCACATTCATTACTCGGGGCACTCGTACACACATGTTTTCACTCTCCCAAACACACTCTTTCACGCACACATACACGCGCGCACGCACATACACAACCACGCTCACACACACACACACACAACACACACACACACACACCACCCCACACACCCCACAAAACACACATACACACACACACACACAAAACACACACCACACAAAACACACACAAACACACACACACACACGCACGCACGCACGCCACGCACGCACGCACACACAGAGAAAAAAAAATTTCTGCCAACTATATACAATCTGTCCCCCTTGCACCTCCCCCCCCCCCCCCAGCCGGAGCGACGGGACCAAGAGAGATGGAGCAGCAGAAACGGACGACATGAACAGGCCGGAGCGGTCTCGGTACCACTTGTGTTTGCGAACGAACCGGCGCACTACACCCAACACCGAACCGGACAAACCACTTTTCACAACCGGAGGAACACCCCAAAGGGCCGACCCGAGATGATGATGACACGTCGCACACTCAGGACACGCCTCGGTCCCTGCGCCCCGTTCTGCAGGAGCGAAACAGGGGGGGCCCCAGAAATCCACCCGTGGAATCGACACAAGTCTGGCTCTTGACACGGGAAAGGGTTTTAAGGGTTATGCCGTCACTCTTACAGGCGACAGGTGCAGAGCGATTCCGAGATCCGCACAGAAATCAAGCTTTTCGGAGGTCGTTTCTCCATCAACGGTGACGTGGGTGTGCTGCTGTGTGAATCAGACGACGTCGTTCTAGAATATTCCTGCGATCGTGTTCGGAAGACGATTTCTTATTCTGTTTTGACAAGCAGGAAGAAAGACACATGTCATCGGAGGAATGTGTTAAATTGGCCTGCCTTCAGAAAAGAAGACGCAGCGGCAACAGAAGCATCAGAGACCCAAGCATGTGCTCTATGGCGCCTGCACGCTTGTCCACGGACTGATCCAGTTTTACCTGGGGTGACCGTCGTCTACAGAACTGACAGTGAATACCAGTGACATGTTCTCGTTCTCAAATTCATCATGTAAAGTGAAAGAAAAGGACATTGCTGTGGTTTCCATGTTAATGAAATCGAAATTGAGTCGCGTTTTGTTGTTGTCCATCGCGTTGTTTGCTTAATGGGTTTTTCAGCTAAATCATTAAACTTCGTTCGTTCGTTCGTTGTCACAAACATCAAAGCAATATGGGGTATAGACGAGATAATTTCTACATACACAAACATAAGCACACACAAACACACACACACACACACACACACACACACAACACACACACACACACACACAACACACAACACACACACACACACACACACAACACACACACACACACACACACACAAAACACACACCACCGCGCGCGCGCGCGCGCATAAGGCCCATATATACTGGTATTCAGAAACACCAAATTTTTGTGTGATTACATGTATATACATACATGGTAATCAAGGATCATTAAAGTATGGAACTGGCTGACATATTACTCGTAAGAGTCGAACGCTTATGAGTGTGTTGGGGAAGGGGAGAAGAGGGGGAAGAGAGTGGGTGGGGGGAATGAAAAAGCCTTGCTCTAGTGCAAATTAGACGCGAACCATATGATATGGTTTTTGCCTAGAATAAAATTTTAACATTTCAAAATTTGCAAATGGAGAGAAACGCACACACACACACACACACACCACCACACAACCCCACACACACACACACAAAACACACACACACACACCACACACACACACACACACACACAAAACACAACACCCCACACACACACACACACACAACTCACACACACCTGTTAGGGGGAAGGGAGGCAGTGACGGGGGGTGGGGCGGTGGAAGAGTTAAAAATATCTTCCAGTGGATGAGATTTAATAAGAAAAAACAGCCAACATTGCCAGACTCCAACCGTTCTCATAACTGGGATTGAAAACACTAGACTTTGTCAGCGGAAGCTTGAAGGACTTCATCTTATCATGAAGAGGCTGAAAGTGATTTTTTGTACTAGTACAGTCAAAAATAAAATGAGGGATATCGAGAGTCTGACCACATGCACAAACAGGTGCCCGGGTTTTAAATTTCCTACATAACCCAAACCCTTAACCCCCAGCCTATGTACACACACACAACACACACAACACACACACACACACACACAACACCACACACACACACACACACACGCACGCACGCCGCACGCACGCACGCACGCACGCACGCACGCAAAGCCGCACGCGCGCGCGCGCGCGCGCGCGCCACACACACACCACACACACACACACACACACACCCCACACACACACACACACACACACACACACGCACGGCACGCACGCACACACACACACACACACACAACACGCACTCACACACACACACACACACACACACAACACACACACACACACAACACACACACACACACACACACCACACACACACACCACACACACACGTACACACACTCACACACATAAATGTGCGCGCACACACATCACCGCCAACTGGGTTTAAACCCTTTGCTCCCCTCTGTCTCTGTCTCACTGTCGTCTGTATCTCTGTCTCTGTCTGTCTGTTTGTTTGTCTGTCTTCTGTGTCTGTTGTCGTCTTCTGTCTTCTGTCTGTCTGTCTGTTTTTTCCCCTCTCTTTCTCTCTCTTCTCTTCTCTCTCTCTCTTTTCTCTCATTCAACACCAACAAAAAAACAACACAAAAAATCCCCTTTTCCCCACCCCCCCCTTGTTGGAGGGCCCGACGTTGGTTTTTTGGATTTTAAAATTTAGTTTGATGGATGTGATTTAGCCTTTTTGGATTTCCCCCGCCCTTTACCTTTTTTTAGGGCCCCATTTTGGCCTTTTTGGATTGACTTTCTTTTGGTCCCCGAAATTTGTTTTTTGGACTGTCCCGATTTTTGTTGGAGGCCCGCCACGGGGCCTTGTTATTCCCCTTTCCCCTTTGGCCCGCCCCCCCCCCCCCCCCCCCAATTTTATTTTTATTTTCCCGCCACGTTGCCGGGCGTCCCGCCACGAGCCGGGCGCCGCCCGCGGGGTTTTCCCCCACACCTTTTCCCCCCCCCTTTTTTTAAACCCCCCAGGCCCCGGACGCCCCCAAAAATTCCCTTTTATTTCCCCCCCACACCTTTTAAACCCCCCATTTACCCTTTACCCCCCCACAAAAAACCCCCCGCCATTTCCTTTGGACTTCCCGCCCCGTTCCTTTTTTGTTTCCCGCCCTGTTCCTTGTTGATTTTTCCCCCTTTTGGGCCTTTTTTGGCTGTCCCCCGTGTTGTCTTTTTGGTTTTCCCCCCCTTTTGGGCCTTTTTGGGGCTTCCCCCTTCCCTTTTACTTCCCCCCTTTCCCTTTTTTGTAAAACTTTTTCCTTTTCTGTCCCGATTGGTTTTTGGGCTTCCCCATGTGTTTTATCCCCCACTTGGCCCCTTTTTGGTTCCCCCCTTTGTTTTTGTTGGGACGTCCCCCACTTTCCCTTTTACTTCCCCCCCTGTTACCTTTTGGCTGCCCGGGATTTGGCCTTTTTGGGAGTCCCCATTTTTAGCTTTTTTGATTTTTGGGGGGGGGGCCTTGGGGATCCCCCCCCATTTGGTTTGGTTTGTGGGATTTGGGGTTTGTTGTGGTGTGGGGTTTTGTTTTTTGGGTGTGTGTTGCCTTGTTGGAGGATGGGCCCGGGGGAGTGAGGGGGGGAGGATGTTGGTTGGGGGGCCCCGCTTTTGTTGTTGGACGCCCCCCTTTGTTTTTTGGTTGTGTTTTGGGGTTGGGGGTTGTGTTTTTGGTTTTGGGTTGTGTTTTGGGGGCCTTGTTGGATGTGTTTTGGTTTTTTGGGTGTGTTTTGGTTGTGGTGTCCCCCTTTTGTGTTTTTTTTCCCCCGATGTTGTTGTTGGTTGTGATGTTGGGGTTGGTTGGTTTTTGGGTTTTTGGCTCCCCCGCTGGGGCCTTGCGGCTGTCCCGAAATGTTGTTTTTTTTGGTGTGTTTGTTGCCGTGGTGTGTTAGGGGGGGGTGACGGAGCCTTTTTAAAGCGAAAGGTTTTTTTTGGAGTGGGTTTTGGTGTTTTTTCCCCCGCCATGTTTTTTTTGGGGTTTGGGGGTGGGGGTTGGCTGTGTGTTGTTGTTGATCCCCCGTGTTCCCTTGTTGGATGTGATGTTGTTGTTGGGTGTGTTGTTTGGTGTGCCCTTTTGTTTTTGGGGTGTGTTGGTTTTTGGGATTCCGACTTTTGGGCCTTTTTGGGATGGCCCGGGGCCCTTGTTTTCCCGGGACGGGGCCTTTTACCCCGACTTTCCTTTTTGCCCCCCTTTGTTCCTTTTGTTTCCCCTTTCCTTTGTTCTGGCCTTTGGCCCTTTTACCCCGGCCATGTTACCTTTTTGGAAACTTTCCCCCAAATTTGGTTTTGGGCTGTCCCCCCTGTTAGTTTGTTTTCCCCCCCTTTTGGGGCCTGTTATTCCCCCCAGTTCTTTTTAAATTCCCCTTTGGTTTGGGGACGGCCATTTTGTTTTGGGACGTGTTTTGGGGCGGGTGTCCCCCAGTTGGTTTTTGGAGTGACTTTTGGGCCCTTTGGGGCCCCGTTTTCCCCCCTTGTTGGGTCCCGCCCTTTAGCCTTTTTGGACTGTCCCCCATTTTTGGCCGGGCCCCGGGCCCGGGGCCTTTTGGATTTGTTTTGGGTTTTGCCTGTGGGCCCCCTGTTTTTTTGGGGCTGTCCCCATTTCCCCTTTGGCCCCCCCCATTTGGGTTTTTGGATGTCCCGCCACTGTTGCCTTTTTGGGAAAGTCCCGCATTTGGCCTTTTTGGGACCCCCCCCCGTTGCCTTTTTGGGAAATGCCCGCCTTTGGCCGGGGCCCCCCCGGGGTTTTGGGGTTTTCTCCCCCCACTGTTGGCCTTTGGGGTCCCGGCCCTTGGGGGGGCCCCCGGGTTTGGTTTTGGCTTGCCTGTTGGTTTTGGGGCTTTGCCGGGTTTTTGGGATTTGGCCCTGGGGGGTTTTTTGGGCCCCGACTTGGGGGCCCCCCGGTTTTTGGGGTTTGTCCCCCCCGTTGGGGTGGGGAATGCCTTTTTTTTTGGGGCCCCCCTGTTAGCCTTTGGGGGTTCCCCCTTTTCCCCCTTGTTGGCTGGTCCCGCCACTGTCCCTTTTTTGGACGTCCGCCACTGTTAGCCTTGTTGGATGCCCCGCCACTTTTGCCTTTGGTTCCCCCCCTTTGGGCCTTGTTGGCTGGGGCCCCCATTTTTTCCTTTTTTTGGCCCCCTTTTTCCTTTTTGGGCCCCCCCCATGTTGGCCTTTTGGGACTGCCCGCCCTTTTGGGCCTTTGTTGGAGCCCCGCCACTTTTGGGCCTTGTTGGCTGTCCCCCCTTTCCTTGTTGTTTCCGCCCCGGGTTGGGGGGGGCCCCGCCTGTTGGCCTTGTTGGCTGCCCCCGCCACTGTTGCCTTGTTGGCTGTCCCGCCTGTTGCCCTTGTTTTCCCCCCAAAAGTTGGTTGTTGGACTTCCCCCCATGTTAGCCTTGGGGAAATTCCCGCCACTTTTGGGCCTTTTTTGGACTGTCCCCCCCCGTTGGCCTTTTTTGCTGCCCCGCCACTTTTGGGCCCTTTTTGGGATTCCCCCCTGGCCTTTTTGGCTGTCCCGCCCTGTTGCCTTTTTGGGACTGCCCCGCCATGTTGGCCTTTTTGGGACTGTCCCCCCACTTTTCCCTTTGTGGACTTCCCGCACTTTGGCCTTTTGGGGTTCCCCCCCTTTTGGGCCCTTGTTGGACTGTCCCCCCTGTTGGCCTTTTGGACCCCCCCGCCTTTGGGGTCCCCCGCCACTTTTGGCCTTTTGGACTGCCCCCGTGGGGCCTTGTTGGATTTCCCCCCCTTGTTGGCCTTGTTGGCTGTCCCGCCCGTTGGCCCTTTGTTGGAATGCCCCGCCTGGGGGCCTTGTTGGCTGTCCCGCCATTTTGGGCCCTTGTTGGCCCCCCGCCCTGTTGCCTTTTGGAGTCCGCCCTTTTGGGCCTTTGTTGGGGGCCCCGCCACGTTGGCCTTGTTGGCTGTCCCGCCATTTTGGGCCCTTGTTGGATGCCCCATGTTGGCCTTTTGGACTGTCCCCCATGTTCCCTTTGTTGGACGTCCGCCACTTTTAGCCTTTTTTGACGCCCGCCACTGTTACCCTTTGGGGTTTTCCCGCCCTGTTAGCCTTGCGGGGATGCCCCCGCCATGTTGGTTTTTGGGATTTGTTTTGAATTCTCTTGGCATCCCCCTTTTTTTTTTTCTCCTGTATCATGTCTTCTTTTCTTCCCTCTTGTCTTGTGGGAATTTTGGGATCCTTCCCCAGACACTGAAACCCCCCCCAGAGTTCATGCCCGCATTGAAAAAGACATCCATTACCCCAAAGTAGTACTGGGAAATTTGTGAAACGATTCGTGCCAACTGTAGGGAGAGAGAGGAGAGAGAGAAAAGAGGGGAAAAGAGAGAGGAGGGAGAGAGGGGGAGAGGAGAGAGAGGAGAGGGGGAGAGAAAGAGAGGGAGAGAGAGAAGAAGAGGAGAAAAAGAGAGAGAGAGAGAGAGAGAGGAGGGGGGGGAGAAGGGGGAGAGGGGAGAGGGGAGAGAGAGAGGAAAAACCCTTTTTTTACAACGTGGTGGGAAGTCTAAAATTAAATTTTAAGCAGACGTAGGAAGAGGGAACTAAGACAAAAGAAAACACGGAATTTAAAACTGAATTCACGACGAGGAGAAAAAGGCTGAACAGACAAATTGGACGACGTTTTCACGTGAGCTAAAAGGGGGGTAAAGAGGTTGTCGCGCGTGACCCCCTTGTCAAAATTTTTACACCTCACCCACAGCCGTCCCGGAAAGTGATATTCACATCCAGCAAAACCCGGTTTTTTAAATAGGAAGTTTGCTTTTAAGGGCATGGCGTAACGAACAGGGGGAAAACTATCGACTTGCTTTAGCATTTTGTGGTGCGGATGGGCATTAAAAATTTTATTGTTGATATGACTTTAACCTATAAATGAGCCACCGGGGGGGAGTGGTACTATTTTTTTTCTCTGCTGTTTACCGGTGGGGGTTCGGGGGATTATCGGCTAGGGACTAATGAAAAATTGGGTTGGTTTTTTTTGTGTTGGAAAATTTTTTAAATTTTTGGTCAATGCCTGTTAGGGGTGTGCCTGCCCCTCAAGTGAAACCCCTTTTTATTTGATTTGGTTTTTCACTGTCCCCTTTTTTACGTCTTTGTGGACTGGGAAAATATTCAGGTTACACGCGGGTCTTGATCTCAACTGTGTTGATGGAATAATCATCACCAAATAATGGGCAATGTTTGCTCTCGTTATTGGGTGCTGTCCCGGGAGTTTGTTTGGCAGTTATCGTAATCGATTCCCGGTTTTTGCCAACAAAATTTCCTTTTTAGTTTGGTATTGGATTCGTGGTAAGCGATGGCTTTTATTTTACTCTGTTGTATCTTTTCCTTCATAAAGGGTTTATTGGGTCCCCGTCTTAAGTTGTTTGTTTTTTTTTTTTTTGCGAAAAAGCATGTAAAAAAAGCGGGTGTTCGTAATCCATGAAAATTTCAATTTTTGCAAGGAGCGTTAGTGGGGTGATGAAGTTTTAAAGCTACAAACCCTTGCTGAGAATGGAAACCCAATGAACAGGGGTAAGCTAAGCTGAAAAGAAAATTTTATACACACCCACGTAAAAACATAAAAGATAAATCAAAAATAATGATTAAAAAGTGATTTGCTAAAAAACAACTTTGCCACGATATGCCACACAACACACAACACACACACACACCACACAAAAACACCACAAACCCCAAAACACACACACACATCGCCGCAAGCACGCACGCCGCCCACGCACGCACGACGCACGCAGTAGAAACACGCGCACGCAAAACCCCGCACAAAAACACACTCACAACACCAACACAACCAATACACACACCACACACACACCCAAAACCCCACACACACACACACAAACACCCAACACACACAAAAACCCCACACACAACAACACCACACACAACACATCTACGTGCCCAAATGAAAAAAAAGCCCCCCCCTTCCCTTTTTAAAGGGTGTGTTTTTAAAACAGCTGTCTCTGTCCCCTACATTGTAGATCAATATCTCAGACAGCAGACACACATGCAGACATTGACAGGAGACAGACACCAGAAGGGAGAGAAGGGGGAGAGGGAGAGAGAAGGGGGGAGAAGGGGGGAGGAAGAAGAGAAGAGAGAGGGGGGGAGGAGAGGGAAAGGGGGAGAGAGAGAGAGAGAGAGGAGTATCAAAAGAGAGGGGTGGAACTTCTGTGCGTTTCCCCCACAGGGTTTTCGTCCATATCAACTGTAAGCTGGTCACGTTGAACCGACAATTTAAGTACGTGCCTGATTTATAGCCACCCCCTCCCCATGCCCCTCCCCCCTCTCCCATTCCACCCCCCCCCCATCCATTGGTCAGGTTTGATTCCGAACCCCTTTTTCACGATTACCACTTAAACACACACACACCCCTGATTTACCCCGCCACCCACCCCCCTCCCTCCCCATCTTCCCCTACCATTCTCAACCCCGCTTTTCGGATGGGGCAGTCGGCTTCTGAACCCATTTTTACTATTGAAAAAGTTTCTTTGAGTCTTCAAAATCTGGCACGCTGCTTTTTCGTGTCTCTGTGAAAATGGCCAGAAGCACAAGGTACACCTTTTACACCCTTTAAACCAAAGCTGTGGGGGTTTGGCAGGCCCCTCTTTCCCGTTTGTTAAACCATTTACTTACAATGCGTCTGGTTATAGTCGGGCTTTTTGTTGGTGACGAAATGCCCTGAGTACCCTCGTTTTTCTTTGCTCTTGGTTATTTCGTGGATGTAAACTTGCCTGGGTTTTTCCCTAGCCTTTTTTTCAGCCTTCCGCGCCCAGGATTTTGGGTTGTTTGGGCCTTTTGTTCAAAGCTTAGGGGTCTTTTCCAATTCTTGGTTTGTTAAGTTTTGTAATTGACAAAAAAAACTCCATTGTCTCTTTATATTTTGGGTGAAGATTTTGTTTACTTCAAGCTTCACACAGTGACTTTTGGTGGCAATAGGTCAATAGAGATGGTAGATGCACATAAAGTAATGTTATTACTAACTTACCTCTTTGCCAAATTAGAGATGGGCGGTCAAATTTCTAGAAGAGAGAGAGAGAGAGAGAGAGAGAGAGAGAGAGAGAGAGAGAGAGAGAGAGAGAGAGAGAGAGAGAGAGAGAGGCAGACAGAAGACAAGACATGCAGGCAGGTGGACAGACAGGCAGACGAATTGAGAGAGACAGAGGGACAGACAGACACACACACAACTAGACAGACAGACAGACAGACAGAGGACTCACAGGGACAAAGTCTAATCAGTGAGACCAAAGCAGTTAATTTGCACGGAACGGTGTGACATGGAAGTGGAGGTATTTGTTTTCACCACACACTGACAGCCCAGGGAGGGAGATAATAAAGTCAGCCCCAAACCTCCTGACTCGTTGCAACAGATAAATAATGCTCCCATCAGGAAACCAATTGTATGGAAGTTTACACAATTCAGCAAACATTACTAAAAAAAAAAATAAAAAAAAGAAAAAAGAAAGAGGCGTGAAAAAAGCTTGCTAAATAACCTGGTTTGAATCAGCTTCATTGTGTATCCAATTTATAGAGTCTTCAATGCAAGCGAGATCAACACACTCTTGTTGGGTTTAAGGTTCGAAAGAAAACTTCTGTGGGAAAATATTTCGTGGTTATTTACAATCAGGTTTATTCCATGTTCTATAAATGGTAACTTTCTCTGATTGGTAGATGAAATGGTCAGTGCTCTCACCCTCTGCAGCCTGTTTGGTGGTGGGGTGGTGTATGGAGAATGGAAATGAAGAGAGCAGGGAAGAAAGAGGTGGAAGCAGGAGTGTGGGTGTTTATGGTCTGTTGACCACCCATCCTGGCCTCGGCCTATGTCCATCCTATTTCGATGTGGCCGGGTGCAGTGAAGCAGAACGTTCCCCCATTGCTCCCGTGAATTAACAGATCGTCCTCCAACCATGGCTGATGGCGTGGAACCAGAGTTGTCTGTTTGCGTGCAGTGTCTGTGGGCACATACAATGCTGACGTCACACATCTGTCAAGCTGCTGGACTACGTTTGGGAGCCTGCTTCTGGTGAAGTTAATTTATAGGGTCATCTGGAACACAAAGAGAGGAGAGAAAATTCGAGAGAGAGAGAGAGAGAGAGAGAGAGAGAGAGAGAGAGAGAGAGAGAGAGAGAGAATTTTCAAGAAGATGATGACTGAAATGTTTAATTTGTATAAACAGAAAAGTGTGTTCTTCATGTGATCTTTCAATCTGAAATTTCATTAAATCAAGATTTTTTTTCCGATTCTGAGGTCAAGTAATTAAATCATTAGTTTTTTTTCCTAAAGCACTCAATCTTGGTCGGTTTCTGTCCTTTTGTTGAGGTGGCTGTAGAGCTGTGCCTGACATGAATTCAGAGTTTATTGAGTGAAGGGCAGAATGGGTGAAATTTGACCAATAGACAAATTTACTGATATCTGTTTTCAAGTCATAAATGTAATTAATAGCGAACTGCCAACAAAAAAAAACGCAGACAAACCAATCACAAGACAAAATACGACGCGTTTCGACCACTTAGGTGTTCTTCAGGCATGATACAAAACACTCAGGACAACGAAAATGAACGAGCAATCACTTATATTCATTCACTTCAGCGCAAGATGGGCATTGAATGAAAACGAGGCTGCCCTCTTGTCGTTCTTTTCGACATTAAAATATGCGCTTTTAGGCAATGTCAAACTCGCACTATTCAACATGCACTTAGATTTAAAATCACAGAAGTTCACGCTTTTCAGACGCGCCGTTCTGGAATAACCAGCTCTGCTTCGCTGTGAAGACAGAACTCTGCAAGTCACCAGTGGCATTCATCTTGCCAGCCTAATGGACCATCCATTCCACGCTGACTCTGGAAAGTATCTTTTCAGCGTGTCTTCACATCTGTCTCGGACAATTGAACTCCATCAGTGTCTTTTCAGCGTGTCTTCACATCTGTCTCGGACAATTGAACTCCATCCTTCCAGTCCCTGCCATAGAGTCTTGAGACTGATGAGGATTTACTGTGGACAAAACAGTCATTCAAGGAATCGCCAACATTCCTCCGCCGTTCTCACATTTGTCGTTAAATTGTTGTCCATCGATCTCTGTCCACGCTTGCTTGGCATCCAGTTTGCCCAGACGTGGCGTTTTGCTGAATGATGCTGGGAGAGCGTGGCTTCAACCCTGGTGCTTGCCCATAACGGGACAATCAGTGCAAAGTTCATCACTGGAGGGCCTTCACCACCCTGGAACACATCGGGACTGGTCCAGGGACCGTCTGTAGCCGTCAACACTGTCTCCAGCAAAGACCAGAATCTAACTTTGACCGCACCAAAATTCATACTGTTCCGCCTTTTGCGAAGTCCATTCATTAAGTCTGTTTGCAGCAAACTCAACATTTAAACTGCCTTCTGCAAAGTCCATACGTTTACACTGTCTTCGGAAGTGTCCATTTGCTATCACTGTCTTTAGAGACAAAATGCGTCCACAAC
>CM031600.1:92309538-92314538 GCA_018398815.1 Conus ventricosus
AGAAAGCACAAATCAATGGACAGCGAAGTCGAAGATCACATAGAAAATCAGAGACTAACAAGACAAAAAAAGGGTCACACATCAGTTGTAGTCAAACCCCAAAGGTCAAGAAAAAGGGTTCAAACGAAGAAAATAGTAAACCAATATCACAAGAAAAAAATCAAAGCTAACATGCTAAAGGTCACAAACGTTACAGAGGGGGAAGGACAAAAACAAGTTGTGAAAAAAGACAAAAAACCGACCCACAAAACGTGCCACATAAAAGGGGGTCCCACAAAAACCTTCCCTTTTCAGTCGAGCGAGTTCACAAACACACACACAACACACCACCCCACCCACCCACACACACAACACACAACAACACAACACAACACACACCACCCACCCCGCACCACGCACGCACCAACCCACACACCCACACACACACACCACACACCCCACAACACAAGAAACACCCACACACAACACCACACACACGACATACACACACAGAAACACAACACACCGCGCCACACACAACACACACACACACACACACACACAACACACAAAAAAACCCACCCCCAACACACACACACAATCCCAACACGCACACACCCCCAAATACACACATACCACACAGGGCCGCGCCGCGCGGTACGCAGCACCACGCCCCCACCCGCACACACACACACCCACACACACACACACACACACACCACACGCCACACACAGACACGCACACACACACCACACACACCACAAAACCACAACACACCAAACCCACCACAACACACACACACACACACACACACAACACACACAACACACCAAAACCCCAAACACTTACTGGGAGCCACGCGCATCATGACAGTCCAATTAGGTAAAGTTTAACAATCCTCATAGAGCCGTTTTTACGCCCGGGGAGAAAAAGAAAAGGGAATTGGATCAAAAAAGGGTAAAAAAAAAAAGGGCCAAAAAGCGCTTCAGACACTGATAGGTCAGTTACCAAAGGAAGTCTTGCAGGGCAACACACAGGAAGAAAAAAGGCCGACATTCCAAGGGAACAAGCTCATAAAAACTTGACCCAAAACCCAGCTATCAATGGACGCAGAATGGTAACAAAAATGCTCGGGCTTTAAACCAAAACCCTTTTGATCTTAACAAGTTTGGACACAGCAATTCTTTCACAAAGTAACAGTAAATGGAAATTCCAGACTGCCATGAAAAATTTGCCCCTTAAGTTAAAAACAAAAACTGATTGAATATGCGCCATTGACATCTGGGCAGACGGAGGGAAAACACGCCGCGTTTTTAGCCCGTAAGCCAAAAACAAGTGGGTTGCAATCTGACGACAAAAAAAAAAAGAACAACTCAACAAACAAGACCATCAACCCCAAAAATTAGACCGCCTTTCGCAAGAAATATCCCACCCCTCGAAAAAAACAACAAAACAAAACGGGAGCAAAAACAATCACTTTTGAAAAACAGTGCATAATTTTTAAAAAAAATCGCGAAGACATCTGAAAATTGGGGGATCATGCTGCTCTTTTCCCAAAGCAGATTCAAATGAGTCATCTTAAATAACAGCTTTTCGGGCCCTCTGAATTTCAGTTTTTCTTTTAATGGTACCCAGCACGTACTATTCCTTATGGAGTGTGTAAAAGTGCCCCCCCTTTTCCCTCTCTTTTCTCCACCAACCCTCCTTTCCCCCCTTACTCCTCTCTTCTCCTCCCCCTTTTCCCTTTTCCTCACCCCTTTCCTCTTCCCCTCTCTCCCCACTCTTCCCCCTCTTTCCCTTTTCTCCTCTCCCTCCCCCCTTCCCTTTGTCCCCCCCGCCCCTTTTGGTTTAATTTTGTTTTTTTTTTTTTGTGTTGTGGGGGCGGTGCGGCTGCGTCGTTTGGGGGGTTTGGGGGTGTGGGGGTTGTGGGTTTTTTTGTGTGTGTGTGTGTGTGCGTGGGGGTTGTGGGGGTTGTGTGTGTGTGGTTTGGTTTGGTGTGTGTGTGTGTGTGTTTGGTGTGTGGTGGTGTTTTTGTGTGTGTGTGGTGTGGTGTGTGTGTGTGGTGGGGTGCGGCGGGGGTGGTGTGTGTGCATGTGTTTTTGGGGTGTGGTGTGTGTGGCGCCCGCCGCGGTGGTTGTGTTGTGTGTGTGCGTTTGGCGCGCACGCGCGTGTGTGTGGGAAAAGGGTGGGGGGGTAAGGCAGCTTGAAAGACGGGGTTAGACCTCTTTAAACCGGCCCTCTCTCTCCTCTCCTCCTCTCTCTTCCCTTCCCCTTTAATCTCTCTCCTCTCATCTCTCCTCTCCCCTCTCTCTCTCTGTGGGCCGCGCGGCGCGCGCGTGTGTGTAGGGATATTTGTGTGGTGGTGTGTGTTTTGTGTGTGTTGTTGGTGTGCGTGCGGCGTGCGTGGGCGGGGCGTTTCGTGCGTGCGTGCGTGTGTGGTTGTGGGTGTGTGTGGGGGGTTGGTGTGTTGTGCATGTGCGGTGTGTTGTTGTGTGTGTTGTGGGGTTTGGGGTGGGTGGTGTAGTGTGTGTGTTGGGGTGTTTTGGTTGTGTGTGTGTTTCTCGTGCTGCGTGTGGTTTGTGTCATGTGGGTGTGTGTGTGTGTGTGTGTGCGCGCGCGCGCGGGGTGTGTGTGTGTGTGTGTGTGCGTGGCGCGCACCGCGTGTGTGAATGGGAAAGGGGGGGGTGAGATGGCAGCTTGAAAGAAGGAGGGTTTGACTCCTTTTAAAACACTTCCCCTCTCCTCTCTCTCTCTCCTCTCTCTCTCTCCCCTCTCCTTCTCTCAAATCTCTCTCTCCCCCCTCCCCCTCTCTCTTCCCCCCTCCTTTCCCCTCCTCCCCCCCCCCCCCCCTCTTCTTTTTACCCCCTCATCCTCTCCTCTCCCTCTCCTCTCCATCTCTCTTTTCCTCCTCCTCTCTCCTCTGTAGACCCGTGGGGAATCCCGCAAAAGAAAAAGAGAAGACAATTGGGGTACAATGGTTCATTTCGCATCCAGATTGATTCCACAGGAATAACTCTGGTGTGTGTGTGTGTGTTGGTGTGTGTTTGGGGTGTGTGGGTTGTGTGGTGTTGGTGTGTTGTGTTTACGTGGTGTGTGTGTGTGTGTGTGTGTGTGGTGTTTGTGTGTTGGTGTGTGTGTTTGTGTGGTGTGGTGTGTGTGTGTGTGGTGTGTGTGTGGTTGGGGTTGTGTGTGTGTGGTGGTTTTGAGTGTTTGTGTGTTGTTTGTGGGGGTGTGTGTGGTGTGTGTGTGTGTAAGAGAGAGAAGAAGAAAACAGAGAGAGAGAGAAAAAGAGAGAGAGAGAGAGAGAGAGAGAAGGAAAAGGAGAGAGAGGCATATGCGGGGCCCGTGGTTGAGTAGGAATTTCCGTATATGTAGTGTGTGGTTTCATGTTTAGCCTAGTGGTCTGAGGGTTGCGTCTGAGTTTTGTGTCGAGTCGCGCGCGCCCCCCTGTGTGTGGTGTGTGGTGGTTTTGTGGTGTTGGTGTTGTTGTGGGTGTGTATGTGGCGTGCGTGCGGGCGGCGGCTTTTTGTGTGTGTGTGTGTGTGTGTGTGTGTGTGGGTTTGTGGTGTGTGTGGTGTGGGTGGTGCCTTCTATCTGTCTGTTTTCTTTGTCCGTCGTCGTGTCGTGTAATGTTCCCTTGGTACAAATAACCCCAAGACGAAGCTTCAAGGCCCAAAAAGCGAAGACCATCCCCCCGGTGCCGTTTTGAAAACTTCCAGGGGGGGGCCCCCACCCCCTCCCCCTTTCCGATACTATCCACCTCCCTCCCACTCGCTTCCTCCCCCCTTCCCCTCTATCATTTTTTTCCGTCCTCTCTCCGTGCCAAGTAAGGTCAGATCTCAGCCCTTCTCTGTCTTAGGAGTCATCATTCTGACAGGTCCATCAGCCAGAAGTACAGGCAGTACAGACAGTACAGCCATCAGACAATGTAGCAAGTGCCAGCCACCTTCAAATGAAACTTCTGGCAGGCACCATTCCTGTGATCATGGCGGCGGCAGTTACTCACATCGTTTCATCTACTGGTTATGATCTGATCTACATACTTCAGCAAACTATGAAGAAATTAGGTCAAGAAGCTGAAATGGATTCTTGATGGAGAGAAGAATACGACTGTGGCGAGACACCCCGCGCGTGGTTTATGGCCTCCCGCAGCTGATAAAAAGACACTGTGGTAGACAATAGCGATGGACCCAGATGAGGTGTGGAAGGGCCAGAACAGCTTGTAGTGAGGGCTGCAAAAGAGACGATTGGTCTTCCAGAGCCACCGATATGTCGGCCGGGAATAATGAAGCCAGCATTCCTGCTGAATAACAGCTCTCCGTCGAGAATCCCCTTCAGATGCTTGGCCTAATTTCTTCACAGTTTGCCGAAGTATGTAGAACATAACCAGTTCAGTCACCGAGCCCAGAAAACCTTTTTTTCAGATCACATTGTGAGTGACGGGATGTAAATATTTGTCTGGTTTTAACAACCAAAACGACTGTAAGTGACAGGATGTAAATATCTGTATGGTTTTAACACCAGAATAGCCGGTCTAGAAGTGACTTAGCAGCAATGCTGTGTGTTCTGTGGTGGGTTACCTTATGACGACCCGATCGTGACAGTTCCTTGTAGACTGATGGTGCTCCGACAGGACCAACTTGGATCTGGCTGTGTAGAGGGAGGGGGAGGGGGGGGGGGGGCAGAATGAACAGAGTGCTGGTAACGCCAGTGAGGATCGAAGATCAGTCAGAACTCCAAGAAATGCCGTGATTTGTCTGTATTCTAAACTCTGTCAACTCTACACATTTTGATAACATAATTTTCTGTCAGCAAATGACCAGCCTGCATATTGGTCTGTCGAACCGACCGGATTTTGGTTGGTGTTCAGAGTTGCGTATTGGTCTGTCGAACCGACCGGATTTTGGTTGGTGTTCAGAGTTGCGTATTGGTCTGTCGAACCGACCGGATTTTATTTGGTGTTCAGAGTTGCCTATTCTGATTCACCGTTTGCATGACATAACCTACTAAGCTCTTGCAA
>CM031600.1:92319538-92329538 GCA_018398815.1 Conus ventricosus
CAAAACCACAGCCTGCCTGATTGTCTAATAAAGAACCATCAGTGAAAATTTTTAGATGATTGGGATAAAAATCATTCATGTGGGATCTAGCTTCATATGCAAGTACATTGATGTTATCAAATTTGGACAACTGTGTATAGTTATAATCAAACTTAGCCTTAAAAAGCTCCCAGTTTGGGATGGGACTTATTGGAAAACGCACAGCTAATTTCTTTTGATTAGTATTTAATTTTGTCAATAGTTTAGAAGAAAATGTAAGAATAGTTTTATTAGATCGGATACGTTTTGCACGCTTAGGAAAATGAATATCGGACCTAATTTCAAGTTCCATTTGGTTTGAATTTTGAATGGTAGAGCATCTTAAAATGTATTTCGCACAGGCTAGTTTTCGCTGATCATCAAGAGGCAATACGCCTGCTTCATGGTAAGATCCTATGATGGAACCATGAAAAGGAACGCCAAGGGCTATTCTGTATGCTTTACAATCTATACTCTGCAGTTTTTTCAATAGATATTTTGGAGCACTAAAGAATACCTCTGTGCATACGACAATTTAGACCTAACTAGAGCAGAGGACAAATGAATTAATGTCTTTGTGTCTTGACCCCAGCTTTGTTTGCTTATGACTTTTAGAAGGTTCAATGACTTTCTTGCTTGATTTACAGCATGTTCTAAATGCAGGTTCCAAGAGAGCTTAGACGTTATATAAACACCAAGGAATTTAATATTTGAAGCGTATTTAAGTGTGATGTTATTAACTTTGAATTCTGGGGCATTGTGAACAGATCCACTTGCATCAAATAGCATCATGTGAGATTTTTGGGGTGATAAGCTTAAACCATTTTCTGACATAAACATGGCAATATTGTCTAGATCATATTGATATGCTCTTTTTATAAAATTTATAGACCTTTTTGATGTTTTCTTTTTTAAAGTAACATTCATCCACAAACAGATATCATCGGCATACTGAATAAAGTTACCTTTTTTGGAGATAGATATTGGTAAATCGTAGGTTAGGATATTAAATAGGATAGGAGCAATTACAGAGCCTTGAGGGATACCCATATCAACGAATCTTTTAGAGGAATAATGTGGCCAATTCTTGTTTGGATACTTCTGTTGGCCAAGAATGTTTTAACATAATCATAGATATGACCAGAAAGCCCAACCGTTTTTAACTTGTATAGTAATCGTTCATGCCAAACCTGATCGTATGCCTTATTTATATCAAAGAATGTGGCAAGAACATTTTGTCTTTTGGCAAATTGATGTTTGATTTGAGTTGTTAATTTCACTAAATGATCAATGGTTGATCTGCCTTTTCTAAAGCCTCCTTGGTTTACAGGGATAATCCCACATTTTTCGCAATGATAAGACAATCGATTTAAAACAATTTGCTCCATTAATTTGCATACATGAGATGTCAGAGAGATAGGTCTATAACTATTTACATCGTGTATTGGTTTGCCCTGCTTTAGAATAGGGACTATAATTGAATCTCTCCATATGGATGGGATGTTACCTTCAATCCAGCATTTACTAATAATTCCGTGTAAAAATAACAAAAAGTTTTCTGGAAGATGTTTTATCAACTCATTGGAAATGGCATCCAGACCAACAGAAGTTTTCTTGGTCTTTGGTAATGAACAGATAGCAGACAGTAATTCTTGACAAGTAATTTCAGCATTCAAGTAGTGATCATTATTTTTCTCAGGATCATTGTATATGTTATTTTGTGATTGATTTTCCCTAAAAGTTCTGTATTTATCTGACAGACTATTGTAAGAGCTATTCTTTACAAAGGTGTCAGCAAATGCCTCAGCTTTTTGATATTCTGAAGGAAATTGTTCATCACCTAGAATAACTGGATATTCTGGTAGATGAACCCCATTTTTCATTTCATGGATCTTTTTCCAAATTTTACTTTTATCTTTATGGTCACTTATTTCATTAAAACAAAACGTTGACCAATAGTTTCTTTTAGCACTTTCTATAACCCTGTTTCTTTGGTTTTTAGCAGATTTGACAGGAACACTGCCTTTCACTTTTTTAACTTTAGCATATGATTTAAAGGTGTTCTTGTTTTTGTCTACAGCATTTTTACATGAATCTGTCCACCATACTTTACCAACATGTTTCGAAGAGTTTGACACATTAATTTTGGGAATTGCTTTGCCTGCAGCATTTAAAAGTGCCTCTGTAAAATGAGTATACATAGATTCAATGTCTGATTTATCAAAAGAACTAACATCGTAAGACCTTAGAACAGATTCAAATTTGGCCCAGTCAGCTCGTTTATAATCAAATTTAGGAATTTTATCCTTTACATCATTTTGCTTAACTTCAAATCCTCTAAAAGTAAGGATAATAGGAATATGATCACTTCCCAAAGTGTTATCGTGTAATTGCCACTTGCAGCTAGGAACTAACTTTGGAGAGATTAGAGTCAGATCAATTGCTGACGGTTTGTGGCTGGGAACATCAGGCAGTCTTGTAACACTTCCGTCATTTAAAAGAAAAAGTGGAGAATCTGAAATATTCTCCACCAAGCGATTGGAGGTTACTTTGGTGCAAGATAGATCCCAAAAAGGGGCATGTTCATTAAAGTCCCCCGCTATTAACCATTTATCATTTGTAGTATTTAACGAACGTAGCCAGTCAGAACTGCAATCAATAATACCTTTTGGAAAATACACTGAAACAATGTTCAAAACTAACGATTTGTTGAATCGGACACACGCTGCACAGGAATACAAGTCTGTTGTGTCATTTGGTACAGGCGATTGGATTGGATGGTAAAATAACTGGTCATTAATATAAATGGCTACAGAAATTTTCGCAGCACAATCACTTTCTTGGCACACTGGTGGATAGAAGAAATGGTCCAATCGTGGCAAGTCCTTCTTTGTCACATTTAGAGATTGAAGGATGATGACCATATAAGTGTTGTTCTCAAGATGTTGTTGAAGGTGTATTATATTGGTAGTGACTGAACGGCAATTCCACTGTAGGATACTAATGTTTTTCTTTTTTTCCATCAAACAGTTATAAAAACTAATAATAAAAAAACAGAAGAAAATTGCAAATAAAGCAAAAGCACAGTAATAGTCTATTAAAATGAAAAAAAAGACACTTCGCAAATACCGAAAACTGAAATTCAGTATGAAAATACCTAAAATCTTTCAACAGGATAATGACTAATAATGCTAAACACAATCATGTGCAACTATGAAAATGGCAGCCTTTTAACAATCCAACAGAAATACGTAGACAGAAGACTTTCACTGGGCTCGGTAATTGTACAGGTGATCTCGTCCCCGATGTTCCCTGCGCAGCAAGAAAGAATTCCTCCTGCCCTGGTGATGTGGACGGGGTGGAGTATCCCTGGGACGATGAGAGCTGTAGCGATGACCGGGTTGTCTTTGCTTTCTCCAGTACATGTAATGAAGATGACGACCAAGGTTGCCTGCAAACACGCTGAGACCCCTTTCTGAGGGATGGATTAAGTCCCACATGTACTGAGTGTTGTTGGTGATGTTTTCGTGGGTCACGAACGACACGTTATTTTGACCGAAAGATTACAATGTATTTCATCATTGAAGATTTCTCTTTTGATGTTCAGCTTTTTTATCCTAGTTGGGGCGACCTTGCTAACAACTATTCGAGTTCGAGGATAATGCTTTTGTAATTCGTTCACTAAGTTGATGAAAGTTGATGCCTTTTCTTTGGATCAGATGTGTCTTTGAGATCATTTACCCCAACATGAAGCACAAATACGTCTGCATTGTCGATAGAATCAGACAGTAAAGCCTTCTTGCATTGATCAATGGTGGTCGTTTTCTTTTTCTTGATATACAGTCCATAAGCTGCACCCAGTCTTTGAGCGGATATACCGTTTAGCACCGAGTCGTGCAATACAACAACTTCGGGTAAATCTGTGGAACCTCTAGATTGCAATGGATGTGAAGAAAGTTCGTGTTTTTGCTGTTGATCTTTATTTCTTTGTTTGCTTGTAGCATGTAAGGGGTTAATTTGGTCTTTTTCTGAATGTTCTTTTCCCTTATCCACACCCCTCACGTCATTTTATTCGCGTCATCGTTTTTAACGTCATCAGATGTTGTAGGCCTAGAACTCTTCATTGCAGACCTTTTGGCCCCGCGCTTGACAATGTCCGAGTATGTGGTAGGCCCAACTACTGCGTCCGCAGCAGATGCCACATGTTGGGCCCGGACAACGTTTGATGTACTGTCCGCCGCCGTCCGCGCAGCCACGTTCGCGCTCTGCATGCGTCGTGTGTGTGTGTGTGTGTGTGTGTGTGTGTGTGTGTGGGTGTGTGTGTGTGTGTTCTGAACGAGACCAATGACTAAATACGTTTTGAATTTTCAATGCTAAATTATCGGCAGGACAGCAGCATGGCTTACTTCAGAATCGTTATCTTACTGCTAGTCCAGTGGTCGTATGACACTTGGATTTCTTTTGAAAAATGTCAATTGTAGCACAGTCTCTCACCTGTTTTCTCAGCAACTGACCGAAGACAATTGAAGTAACCCATCCCCCCCCCTTCCTACCTTCTCCCCTCCTCTCTGCCTTCCCCTTCCCATTGTCGAGCACGTGGAATGGGGGTTACTGTGATATGCAGTAGCCAGGAAGATGGATTCCTCCCTTGGCCCTTTCTCCTGAGGGGCAAATGGTCACACACTGGCTGTCAGGTAAGATGGATTCCTCCCTTGGCCCTTCCTCCTGAGGGGCACATGGTCACACACTGGCTGTCAGGTAAGATGGATTCCTCCCTTGGCCCTTCCTCCTGAGGGGCAAATGGTCACACACTGGCTGTCAGGTAAGATGGATTCCTCCCTTGGCCCTTCCTCCTGAGGGGCAAATGGTCACACACTGGCTGTCAGGACTGATCTGCTGTACAGGGAGGAGGAGCGTCCCATTAGCCCCAGACTGTGAGGGACAACTCCACAGCGGCCAGTCTCCAGGTCGTCATGCCATTTGGAGTGGCCTCCCTTTCATTTGGCATGATTGGCGATGGGTCCCTCACAGGGTCAGATCCTGAAGGAAATGCTGTACATGCAAACACTGGATTGAAGTTTTGTCATGCCAAAAACTCGGTTTGGCCTTATTATTGTTTTTGTGAGAATTATTATACGTGGCGTGAATACGTCTAAGTTTTCTTCTTCTTCTGCGTACGCAGGATGATACTCCTGCGGACACTCCCTGTATAGACAGGCAAGTATTAAATCCATGTGTCCAACAAAGGGAGTGGAGTTTTGTGTGCATGACCGTTTTTTTTCCCGCCATTAAGGCAGCCATACTCCAACTTCATATGTCTAAGTGAGAGAAGCCCGCTGGTTGTAGGACGGGTGTGTTTCCCGATCTGTATGGCACACCAGGAGTTGCCAGACAGGAGGATCGGGTGTCTTGACTTGGGTCAAGATAGTAAATATTTTTCAACCTCGGGGGTTAAAACGGAAAACTTTGTTTTTCGAGCGACCAGAGAGTGGTCGGTGATGTAGAGCAGATAGACGTCTGCAAGGGATTTTGTTTTGTTATGATATCGATTCCCTATGGGTTGGTTGCTAGTTGGGGAATAATGAATACATAGAGAGAAAAGCGAAATTAGTCATAAGTGAATGTAAACGAGTGATGTGATTAACAAAAAAAGTACTAATTGGCATTAGATTGTGTAATGAGAAGCATTTTGTGAAAACACATAACTGATTTATAAAAAAAAAGAAAATAATACAAATCGTTTTTTGAGATTAATGTTTTTCGTAAAGACTTCACTTTGCATTCCCAGCTGTATGTAGAATGTGCTGGCAACTGTATGCTACGAATTTGTGAGTATGATGTGTTACACCATGCTTTGTTGTATAATGTTTTAAAGAAAAGAGTGTATAAAATCTACATGTTCCAAAGCTAACGGTTGGTCGGGGGTGTCTTTCTAGAAAACCTCAGCGTCCAGCCAGTGGACCGTACCTTCCTCCTGAAAGCTTGAATCCCGCTGGTGGAATTTTTACGCAAGAAAATAAATTCCTTTGTAACTATTCATTGTTCGAACAGAAAGAAAGAGCAATGCAATATTTCATGTGCTGTACATTGGGGAGAAAGGAAATTAATGGCAAATAATTCGTAGTCTTTTGTGAAACATTGGAACGAAAATTGTTAAGACATTTTATATGTTATTTTGCTTAGTGTGATTGTCTTTGTGAAACTCTTTGGGATTTTTTGGGTAAAGGGAGCACAGAAAAGTATATTCTTGTTTCCTCAATCTCTCCTTTGAATGAATGGAGTAGATGCTTGCGTATGGAGAAAACATGCTGTGTTTGTGATTGAGTATATGCAAATGCGATGTGTGACAGTGGTGACCTTTGTGATACTTGTCATGAACAGTCACATCCAAGAATTAATATTTTGACTTTCCTAAGAACAGTGACATCCAGATATCTTGACTTTCCCACGTACAGTCACATCTAGGTGTGTTGACTATCCTATGAACAGTGACATCCAGATATCTTGACTTTCCCACGTACAGTCACATCCAGGCGTGTTGACTTTCCCATCAAGAACCATATTTAGGTTTTTGACCTTTCTATCCTCTTATATGGTTGCGAGACATGGACACTGATGGCCGAAGCAGAAAGAAGAATCCAGGCGTTTGAGACCAGGTGCCTGAGGAAACTACTCCGCATCTCCTACAAAGAACACAAGACCAATGATTATGTGCGGAACCTGGTCACTAACCTAGTTGGGCCCCACGAACCACTTCTGGCAACCGTCAAACGACGGAAGATGGCATGGTTTGGCCACGTCATTCGCCACAAACACCCTCTCCAAAACCATCATTCAAGGTACCGTTGAAGGAGGGCGCAGACGAGGACGGCAGAGAAAGAGCTGGTCCGACAACATAAAGGACTGGACCAAAATGACCATGCCAGATCTCCTCACGACAGCCACCAACAGAAGAGCCTGGAGAGAAACGGCGGCTGCTTCATCAGGTCCCCCCCCAACGACCCCAACGGTCAGGGGAATGACTGATGAACAGTCACAAATAGGCATTTTGATTGTCTTGGGAGTAGCCGCATCCAAGTATTTTGACTTATGTATGAAGTGTCACATCCAAGTAATCTATGAGTTTCCATGAACGGTCACGTTTTTTTCCCTATGGACAGCTACATCCAAGTAGTTTGACTTTCTCATAACAATAATATTCAAGTGTTTTGACTTTGAACAAATACATTCAAGATTTTTTTTTAACTTCTATATTAAAAATTACATCGAAGTCTTTTTCGTGGGAGGGCGAAAATACGTGGATGTAAGTGTTGACAGGAAACGCAAAATATGTAGATGTGACAGTTCATGGGTAGGTCAAAATACTGCCTCGTGTTCATCTCCGTGTAGGTATTCTGACTTAGTCATGAACAGTCACATCAAGGTATTTTGACTTTCCTATGAACAGTCATACACTGGCATTTTGCCTTTCCTGTGAACATTAAAACACAGGTAGTTTTGTAAATTTCCTGTGAACAGACATACACACATACTTCGTCTTTCTCATGAAAAGTCACATTCAGGTATTTTGACTTGGCTATGAACAGTCATACACAGATATTTTGTCTTTCCTATGAACAGTACTTTACTTACTTAGGCCCATAGCTCAAGGGTGAGCACAGGCCATCGACAACACTCCGCCATCGCACTCGGTTCTGGGCTGCTCGCTGAATGCCTGTCCAGTTGGTCCCCTGCCTCTTTATCTCTGCCTCAGTGTCTCGCCTCCAGCTGCTGCGAGGTCGGCCTCTCTTCCTTTTCCCCTGCAGGTTCCATGTCAGAGCTTGGCGTGTGGTGCTGGATGCTGGCTTCCTGAGAGTGTGTCCAGTCCAGCCCCACTTCCTCCGCAGAATCTGCTTGGCCACTGGTTCCTGTCCTGCTTGCTTCCATAGATCTTCATTGTTGATCTTCTCTGGCCATCTGATTTTGAAGATGCGCCTCAGACAGGTGTTGATGAAGGTCTGCTTTTTTTTGCTGTATTGTCTTGGTTGTTCTCCAAGTCTCGCAGCCGTAGAGCAGAACCGACTTCACGTTTGAATTCGAACGAACAGTCCCACACATGTATGTCGTCTTTTCCCAAGAAAAGTCACATCCAGATATTTTTACTTTCCGATCACCAGTCACATCCAGGGTCAATTTGTGTTTGTCGCAGTGCCGGCAATTCACGCTGAGGCCTCGACGTCAGATCATCACGGGGACTACTCAAAGAAGGCTGCTCCAAGGTGCCCGTTCTGAGTCGGCACATGTAGCGCACCAGAGACTACCCCCCCCCCCCCCGCCTCCCTCCCCACCCCCATCTACTGTGGTACAGTTGTGAGGTCAGACTGAGATGATGACTCCTTTACAGTGGAGGGCATCGTGCGTCAAGACGAGAAGACGTGGCAGTAGGGCTTTACCCCCGCGTGGCATTTTGTTTTGTTACCCTGAGTCGCGTCAGGTGAAGACCGAGGCAGGCGGATGTGACGCTGGATGACATCTAATCCCTCAACGGCACGGGAAACAGCGTCAACAGCCGTCCGGATGACACGTCACACGGAATCTGACATCGACCTGCTTTTTACACAAAACATCACCCCACCCCACCCCTCCCTGATCCTTTTATCTGCTTTAATCCGATTAGGAATGGACACAGCTGGACATAGCTGTAAGATTTCTGTCAGTTTGATGCACGGAGAGAGAGAGAGAGAGAGAGAGAGGAGAGAGAGAGAGAGAGAGAGAGAGAGAGAGAGAGAGAGAGAGAGAGAGAGTGAAAGAGAGAGAGAGAAAGAGAGAGAGTGAGAGAAAGAGAGAGAAGAGAGAGAGAGAGAGAGAGAGAGAGAGAGAGAGAGAGAGAGAGACAGACAGACAGACAGACAGACAGAGAGACATACACACACGCGCGCGTGCGCGCTTGCGCACACACAGAGACACAGACGCAGACACACAGACACACACACACACACACACACACACACACACACACACACACACACACACACACACACACACACACACACACACATACACACACACACACAGAGAGAGAGAGAGAGAGAGAGAGAGAGAGAGAGAGAGAGAGAGAGAGAAAGAGAGAGAGTGAGAGAGATCTTATTCTCATAGACCTTGGTCCCTAAGACGGGAGTTAATATGAAACTAAACAAATTACGTAAATACACGCAACAAATCATATGACATGAGTACTTCGTCTTTTAAACACTCTACGTGGATAAGAGGAAATAGTCTTCCGGTATTTTTATTTCTAGACACCATTAACAGCTTCAGTTTAAACAGAAAAGGTCGTATATAAATTGTTCTCTAATGAATTGCGTTCGTGACAGGCAAGCTAGAAAATGGATTTAATCTGACCCTGACTATCAACGCAATGGACATAAACGTGCACTTCTTTCTCTGTAGCCCTCCCATTCTAAATCCTGTTGCAATTAACTTCACATTCCCGGAGATACGCCCTGAGTAGGGTCAACAATGCAAGATAAGACAAGACAATAAATGTAGAAGCATGCAAAAAGCGGTTAAAATGGTTTAGAAAAAGTAAAGAATAAAAAAACAAAATAAATAATTGAAAAAAAAACCCAGGAGAGAGAGAGAGAGAGAGAGAGAGAGAGAGAGAGAGGGAGAGAGAGAGAGAGAGAGAGAGAGGGGTGCAGCAAAGTGCGCATAGTTATGCATGTTTAGAAAACAATGGAACAAACAAAAATATCGAGGAAGTGCAAGGGCGTGCGAGAAGTATGGAGATAATCAGTTCTAAAGCGCGAGGAAAAAGAATGAAAATAAAGCACAAATGGAGAGAAATAAATAAAAAAAAACGCACAACGAGACCCAGTCAGCAGGAATAATATCTGGATATAATTAGAACCGTTTCCTGTTTGACCTGTACGCCTTAGAGACAACAGGCCTATGCTTTTTACCGATGCACCGAATATTTTTTTTTTTAATAGAATTATTCATA
>CM031600.1:92332038-92337038 GCA_018398815.1 Conus ventricosus
AATAATGATGGGATTTTTTTTTTTAATTATTAAAGAAAGAAGAGAATAACGGGGTCCACATACAGGACCCAAGAGAGAGAGAGAGAGAGAGAGAGAGAGAAGAGAGAGAGAGAGAGAGAGAGAGAGAGAGAGAGAGAGAGATTGATTCAGTTAGGGAGTGAAGGAAGATAAGGCCGAAGAAGGCAGAGAGTGTAGAAAGATTAGATTAAAGAGGGAAGAAAGGGAACAGGCTGGAGGGTGGGGGGGGGGGGGGGGGGGGTAGATTAAAGAGGGAAAAATATGAGACAGATAACATTACAGAAGCGAGAGAGTGGGGGGGGGGGGGTAAATATTGATCAAAGCAGAGAGTGAGCAATAATAATAATAATAAAAATAATAATAATGAATACTTATATAGCGCCTATTCTCGGGTAGAGACCAAGCTCTAAGCGCTTTACAATCAACACTCGTTTACAACAACGGCTGCCTACCTGGGTAGTGCCGACTGAAGAGCTGCCAGCTGGCGCTTCATTCAGTCGTTTCCCGTGTCATCCAGTCAGTATCGTTCAATATCGATCACTCATTTTCCTTCCTAACTTCCTTCATTCTTTCCATTTCTCACGCAGGGTGCATGCTATGTGTAACGTGTCATCCATGGCCATACCAACGGCCAAACTGGCCTTCTCTTCCGAAAGTTGGTGATGGGATTTTACGTGTGTGCAAGATGTTATGCGTGCGTTCACACACGGAACCTCGGTTTATAGTCTCATTCAATGATGACATTGAAGTAGGAACAGAGTTAACGAAGGTTAAAGGAAAGAAGAGAGAAGGTGTAGGGAAGTCAAATGAAAGGAAGAAGGTGAAGGAAGATTAGAATGATGAAAAGAGAGGGTGAAAAAAAAATTAAAAAGGAGAATGAAGGAAGATGAAATGAAAGAGGAACAGTGTGAAGACAGATTAGATTAAGTAAGGAAGAGAGTGAGGGAAGATTAAAATGAAAGGGAAAGAGGAAAGGAAGAGCAGAATATTGAAAGAAGAGAGTACAGAAAAAATTAAGAAGGAAGAGAAAGAGAGAAGAAAGAAGAAATGAAAGACGGAATAGAATGAAGGAAGGTTAGATTAAAGAAGAAAGATGAGATTGAAAAGGAAGAGAGTGAAGGATGAAGAGTTTAAAATCGAGGAGAGTGAAAGATGATGAAATGAAAGAAGGGAGAAACCAAACGAAGACAATGAGGAAAGATTAAACCAAAGAAGGAGGAGATTGAAGAACAATACGATGAAAATGAAGAGAATGAAAAAAAAGACGAAACTAAAAATGGAAGATAGTAAAGAAAGCTCCGATAAACAAAGAGTGTGAATCTTCTTCTTCCTCCTCCTCCTCCTCCTCCTCCTCCTCCTCCTCCTCCTCCTCCTCCTCCTCCTCCTCCTCCTCCTCCTCCTCCTCCTCCTCCTCCGCCTCCGCCTCGTCATATTATGATTATGATTATTATGGTCAAGTTGTTGTTGAGCACTTTCTGCAAGATGATCCTGAAACAAAACAAAACAAAACAAATCCTGTTCTTCTCAGGCCCTGTCAAAATCAGAGTTCTGTGAGTGTGTCTTAATTCGAACCAACAAACGGATGATGCCGCCCACGACGGGTCTTTTATTTCATTATGTATTAATTTCTGTTTCTTTCTTTCTTATTACCATTACATATATATATTTTTTTTTCTTCTTTTTTTTTTCTTTTCCTGACTGACAGATATAGACTCACTTCTTTCTTTTGGTTGGATTCAATTCTTGGGTTTTCCTTCCGTCTGATGATTCAACAAGGCTATTCTTTTCTTCTTTTTTTTTTAGTGTTTACTCTCTTCTTTTATTCTCCAGAGATAAGTTGCCAGTTTCGGAAATGTAATATATGTCTGTTTTTATTTGTCTGTTTGTCTGTTTTGCTTTCTTTCCTTCGATGGAGGAAGGGTTGCTTTTTCTCTCTCTCTCTTTTCTTTTTCTTTTGTTTCTTTTTTCTTTTGGACGCTGTACGTGACCGCACGCAAAGGTCACGGGGTTTGACCTGAAGGACCGTGTTCATGTATTTTTGCTTGGAATAATTTATCAGGTAATTGGCTCTGTTTTCTAGACTGACACTCGACGGTTGTCAGTCAGCCTGGGAGGTTGTTTTTGTTGTTTCTGCGGGACCCCCGACAATCGTCTGGAAGGGGACGAAGGGGTCCCTTTTATTCTGGTGTTCGGTGTCCAGTTGCCGGTTCAAACCTGCTGCTGGTCCTTATCTGGCAAAGTGGATTATTAGGACTGCGTTTCCAGCTCCTGGTTTGGAGTTGTCCTTCTCTTCTCAAGCTCCTGAGGTGAGAAATGTTGGAATATTCATTTACCAGTATTTTGGGGTTGTCGTGGTTTATCAGACTTCGTATGAGCCGAGCTATTGCTAGTGGAGTGTTCTTGTTCTTTAAAACACTGATCACTGTTCAGCTATGGTGCCCACAAGTGTATCTGCATTTAGTCCCATTTTCAACAGAAAAAAGCTCAGTAGATAGTTTTGACGGAAGACAGCTCAGTAGATAACTCTAAAAGGTTTTTTTACGTCTATTGATTATTCCTCCTTCAAATGTAAACGTGGCGACAATTGTTCCCATGTGTTTGTCTCACGTTTTCATGAAAGAGTCTCTTTGCTTGCGATGCTGTTTTCTGAAGCATGTATGATGGCTTACCACGAGGCTTTCAGTTTGCTTTCAGCGGTTGGCAAAATTAGATTGATCTTTGCTCTCAGTGGTTGGCAAAATTAGATTGATCTTTGCTCTCAGTGGTTGGCAAAATGAGGTTGATCTTTGCTTTCAGTGGTTGGCAAAATGAGGTTGATCTTTGCTCTCAGTGGTTGGCAAAATGAGGTTGATCTTTGCTTTCAGTGGTTGGCAAAATGAGGTTGATCTTTGCAGTCAGTGGTTGGCAAAATGAGGTTGATCTTTGCAGTCAGTGGTTGGCAAAATGAGGTTGATCTTTGTTTTCAGTGGTTGGCAAAATGAGGTTGATGTTTGCTTTCAGTGGTTGGCAAAATGAGGTTGATCTTTGCAGTCAGTGGTTGGCAAAATGAGGTTGATCTTTGCTTTTAGTGGATGGCAAAATGAGGTTGATGTTTGCTTTCATTGGATGGCAAAATGAGGTTGATCTTTCCTTTCAGTGGCTGGCAAAATGAGGTTGATCTTTGTTTTCAGTGGATGGCAACATAATAATAATAATAATAATAATAATAATAATAATAATAATAATGAATACTTATATAGCGCCTACTCTCGGCTAGAGGCCAAGCTCTACAATCAACACTCATTTACACAACGGGCTGCCTACCTGGGTAGTGCCGACTGAAGAGCTGCCAGCTGGCGCTTTATTCAGTCGTTTCCCGTGTCATCCAGTCAGTATCGTTCAATATCGATTACTCATTTTCCTTACTTCCTTCATTCTTTCCATTTTTCACGCAGGGTGCATGCTATGTGTAACGTGTCGTCCATACCAACGGCCAAACTGGCCTACTCTTCCGAAAGTTGGTGATGGGATTTTACGTGTGTGCAAGATGTTATGCGTGCGTTCACACACGGAACTTCGGTTTATAGTCTCATTCGAAGGACTGTATGGGAAACACATGAGGTTGATCTTTGCTTTCATTGGATGGCAAAATGAGGTTGATCTTTGCTGTCAGTGGTTGGCAAATAAGGTTGATCTTTGCAGGCTGCATATAGGTATGAGGATAGGGGTAGGCTTGGAGATCGGGGATTAGAGAAGGGGCTGGAAACGGGGGAAGGTGGGGGAGGGGGGGGGGGGGAGCGAACGCGAAGGTTGTGCCCCGGGTCCAGAGGGTTCTCAGGCTGCACCTGGGGATGTGTCCTTCCTCCGTTCCAGAAGGACTTTGGCAGCCCTACTGTCAACCGCCTATGTGCTAACTTGTCTTGCTATTTATGTGCTTATTTTACCCCTTTCAGGTGTCTCCTATAATGGCCGCCGAGCTTGAACTTGTTTCTTTTTGTATTCCCTTCCACAAGGGTATGATCTGGCAGACATTTGCTTGCGCGTGGGAATGTACCCCTTTCTGTATCCGTTTATAACACTAGTGTTTCGTGCTAGCCTTTTACCATTAAAATAGTCGTCATACATGTGTCCCAACTTTGGAAATTCTGGGAATTGAGCGGTGTCCTGTATCTCTGCTTTACATGGAACTCTGTGTTCTCTTAAATTCTCGGGTGTGTCCCGAATGCTCGTGATGGGGCTCTGTACCTCTGCTTTTCATGGAACCCTGTTTCTCTTGGATTCCTGATTTCTCCTGGCTGCTCCCTAGGATCTCCATCTTTCCCGCACACTGCGCTCAAGACGCTTACTGGGGCCACGTGGACTTAGTGAAGAAGGTCCAAACACATCACCATTCCTTCTGCATGGCTAGAGTTCAAAACTCTGGGGGCTCCATGACGTAGACGTTCTCTCTGAGACCACAACTGGCTCCACTGCTTCCTCCACTCCACTCCTTTTTCCATAGTGGAATCTTGGTGGGGTGGATAAAGGATATTTCAACTTTCAGGGCGCAGTGTCCAGTGTACATGCTGTGAGAGGAAGGGGGAGGGTTGGAGACAGACAGTCTCTGAATGTGAGGGAGCCTGACGTCTGCTATCCATCACAAAAGACACTCTCCAGGAGAAACTCAAGCTGGGACCCAGTGCGGACAGTCTCGCCGACTGTAAGAGGCTGGTATGAACTTCAGTCCAAAGACTGTCAAGACTCAGGGAACATCGGACTAAAGATTGTTCAGAGTTAAGGAACATCAGACTAACCATTGTTTAGACTTAAAGAAAGAACAGCTGACTAAAGATTGTTCAGTGAAAGGGAACATTAGATTGAAAGGGTGTCCAGAGTTAAGATACATCAGAGTAAAGACTGGTCAGAGCTAATGAACATCAATCTATAGATTGTTTACAGTAAACAGCAGTAGTCCAATAACTGTTTAGAGTATAGGGATATGAAACTAAAGACCGAATACTCAC
>CM031600.1:92349538-92354538 GCA_018398815.1 Conus ventricosus
TTCGTTAGTGGAGCCGACACTATATTCAAGGTTCGTTCGGAGAGCCGACACTATATTCAAGGTTCGTTAGTAGAGCCGACACTATATTCAAGGTTCGTTAGGACAGCCGACACTATATTCAAGGTTCGTTAGGAGAGCCGACACTATATTCCTCGAATCTTGTGAGACCTGTGTACGTGTTCATATTTATTAGCATTTCATCTGTGGATGACAGACATTCGTAAATATCTTCAGCATCCACGCCGATTCTCGAGATAAAACTGGATGACCTACATGATAGAGCTACTTCCCTCTGGTTTGTAATTATTTTGTGACTGTCCCATATCCTCTTTTATTTTTTTCCATTCACGTTAAATTTAAAAAGTGGAAGAATCTCGGCGTGTTGTCGACCTATCCTTTTGTTCATCTTCCACTTTCATCTCCTTCGGTCTTTGCTAAACTTTCTTTTGATTTCAGTCCTGTCAGCTAATGCCTCGATGCTTTTCACTTCTTGTTGTATGATTCACGATTGACACTAGTTTACAGCAAACCATAATCAATGTAATACAAGCTGCATTTATCTCCCTGATTGTTATTAGAAGCCTAATTTTCAACACACATCATCTACGTCACAACCATTATCTACAATTCCGTGGTATTCTCATCACCAACGGTTCATAAAGGGAATCCAACAGCACTCTAAAGCAGCAAGTGAAGAAAAGAAAAATAAAACAAAAACAAAATGTAGTAAAGAAATAAGTTGCTGAAAAATTAAAATCATAAGTAAACCATATACAATATAAGGGTAAATCTTTCAGCCTTTGCTTGGCGATCCATCCAAGGATGCAAGGGAGATAAAAAAAGTCAACAGTCAAAGTGGTCTTCAACTGTTAAATAACCCAAGCATTGTCAGCAGTAGAGAATTGTGCAGAACAGCCTTTACATGGATCTCCTAAAAGATGCAATCTCCCACCACGTGACCAAGTAGAAATATGTTGAACAATTTAGTAGTGAGGGAAAACAAGTGCAGGCTAACGATTCCTCCATCAAAATATTAATGAAATGGCAAAGATTAAAAGAAAAAAAGAAAGCAGTAGCAGATGGTGGGATGGGGGTGGGGAAATAAAGAAAATGAGAATGAAAAAGTCAGGGAAATATATTATAAAGTCAGGTATATATATATAATATAATATATATATATAATATATATATATATATATATAGAATTATAAACAAAGCTTGCTCTTATGTCTTAGATTGAAGAAATAGGGGGAGATAAGCATTCATATCTGCAGTGGTAGATGATTCTGCCTAACTAACAGTATGTGCTTGAGTGGGTGAATGGGGAAAACAAAATGCTTCTCACAATGAACATTCAGCAAGCTTATAGTCTCCAAGGGGGAGACACCCTCCAATAGGGAGGAAAACTCACTAACATATAACTCCTGGTCATATACCGATATTTCGAAACTTGGTGGTTTCTCCTCAGTGACCACGGAAAGTGGTAATTTGACTCCTCTGCCTTTTCAGTTTTAAGAAGAATGCAATCCCAGAAAAGGCTGGTGTGCAATACCATAGTATGTTTGTTGAGTTTTCAAAAAAACAACCAAAGGTGCCACCTAAGAAGCAAAAGAAAATCATGAAAGAGCAAAACAAGCTACATTTTCTTGTGAAAAGTAGAAAAATATAAAAAAATATCCTCTTAAGACACAAGTGCTGAGGGCCAGTTCTTGGAATGAATCCGCAAGGGACTAAAATACAACAAACTAATAAATTCCAAGGATAAGTACCGAGCACCATTCCAGCAACTTACAGAGCAGCTTGGTGTTGCAATGACTGCAAGAAATATTGAATTATAAACAAAGCTTGCTCTTATGTCTTAGATTGAAGAAATAGGAGGTTTTTTGCATTCATATCTGAAGTGGTAGATGATTCTGCCTAACTAACAGTATGTGCTTGAGTGGGTGAATGGGGAAAAAAAATGCTTCTCACAATGAACATTCAGCAAGCTTATAGTCGAGTCTCCAAGGGGGAGACACCCTCCAATAGGGAGGAAAACTCACTAACATATAACTCCTGGTCATAGTAGAAAGAAACTCGTGGAGAGCGTGGCAGCAGAGAGTACTCAGAAGGAAGCCCCCCTTCAAGCAAGTGTTTCGGCCCTTATCTCCTGACACTCTAGGGGGTTGGGCCAAACCGGTTCATGACTCCGGATGTCCCTCTGCTGCCCCTTTTTTTTTCCCCATCTTGGGACGAGCCATGGCTGGGATTCGAAACCCATGACCCTCTGGACATGCTCATTTTCTACTTAATGACTCGCGCTTTAACCACTGAGCCACAGGGACACCTGATATTTGTAGGGAAATTTAGCCTTATGAAGTTCACTTTGTTCCTCCTTGACCAGATCCAGCTTGAACATCTCTCTGCCGCTTCTGCCATTGCTTTCAGGGCTCTGGTTTTTTCCTTCCCTGCAACTGAGAGCTGTTTCATGAGGCTGTATGCAGACGTTCCTACAAATCCCCTAGCTCCAATTTCTGCAGTGAGGACTTTGACCTGATAGCCTTCTCTCCTCAGGCTGTTTGCCAGATCAGCATACTTTTCAGTCTTGTAGATTTGAGCTGCCTCCATTCTGTTCTCATATGGCACCGTGAGCTCGATCATGATCAGCTGCTTGGTTGACTTAGAGTGGACTACTATGTCTGGTCTCATGCCACTCTTGCTGATGATCTCTGGGTGACTCTTCCATTCTGGGAGGTCTGCAGTGCACTCCCAGTCCTCTGCCCCATCCAGCAGACTCTGCCTGCATGTTTCGAGTGGCACTGTTGTTCTTGGCCATGATTTGCTGCCTCCTGCCGTGAAGAATGTTGCGGGTACTTTTGGAGTCCTGATTCTCCCTTTTGTGGTGTTGGTACTAGCCCAGACTACTTGTACAATTTCTTTGAGCACTTGGTTGTGCCTCCATGTGTACCTTCCTTGAGCCAGGGCTACTTTACTTGAGCTTAGAACATGCTCCACTGTTTGTTTTTCATGGCAGAGGGGGCATGCAGGATCGTCTGTTTTCCCCCACTTCACCAGGTTTGCATTTGAGGCAGAAGGTCATATGCAGATCTGAGAATGAAGCTGATCCTGAGAGGGGCCATGTGCCAAATGTCATTCCAAGTTAGACTTCTTTTGAGTGCATTCTCCCACGTTGTCCATTGCCCTTGCTGGCTCTGCTGGACTGCTTTTTGGAGTCTTTTTTGGTCTTCTTCTTTTCTCATCTCCTGAATCAGCATGTCTCTTTTGGCTTTTCCTTTGGCCTTTGACCACCATTCAGTTTTGGTCACCCCCAGTCCTTGTCTGTTGGTCTGTGTGTGTCCTGTTATTTCTCTGATCTTGAGACTTTCTTTTGCAGAATCCATCGCCTCTTGAACTTTCCATTTTCTGCCTGTCTTCAGCTGGGGCTTGATTGCTTCTACCACCTTGTCTCCTGAGTCCTCCAGCATGCTTTGAAGTCTGATCTTCCCTGCTTTGTATTCCTCCATGATGGATTTCAGTGGTAGTTTGAGCTTTGCTTGGCGACAGTACAGCGCGATGTCAGTCAGACAGGGTGGGACACCAAGCCGTTTCCTTGTGAACTTGTTGATTTTGGCTTCCATTGCCTCCACTGTGCTGGTGCAGATGTTGTATATCATCAGAGGCCATAGGAGCTTTGGTATCAGCATGAACTGCAGACACCAGACCTTGTATTTGCCAGGGAGCCCACACTGGTCAATGGTCTCCAAGCCTTCTTCCGCCATCTGCTTGGTTTCTTTTGCTCTTTGTGTGTCTTTCAGCGTATCATCATACCATCTTCCAAGGCTCTTGACTGGCTCTTCTGTGACTGTTGGAATGGCCTGGTTGGCAACACTGAAGACCACAGATTCGGCCACTTTTCCTTTCCTCAGTGAGAGACTCCGTGATTTCTTTGGGTTGAACTTCATTCTGGATGAGGCAACTATGTCGTCCAGCCTCTCCAGCACATGACGTGTCTCGTCTTCTCTGGATGACATCACTGTAGTGTCATCCATGAAGGCCTTGAGAGGAGGCATCTTGTATCCATCGCCAAGGTCTGTTTGTCTCGCGTTGTTTGTTGCTGCTTTCAAGATGAGTTCCATTGCCAGCACGAACAGTATCGGGGAAATTGCACAGCCCATTGCAATGCCCACTTCCAAGTTGATCCAATCAGTTGTGTACTCCTCGGTAGAGAACCGCATTGAGAAGCCATTGAAGTAATTCTTGAGCATGTCGCGGATGTTCTTTGGCACATGGTACATCTCAAGAGCCAACTGTATCATCTCATGGGGCACAGATCCATATGCGTTTGCCAGATCAAGCCACAACTACGTCCAGGTCTCTCTTTTCTGTTTTTGCTTTTTGGATTGCGTCCCAGATCATTGTGGCGTGTTCTACACAACCAGCCACGCCTGGGATGCCACCTTTCTGGACTGACACATCCAAGTACTTGTTTTCCATCAGGTACTTGGTCAGCCTTGCTGCCATGACAGAGAAGAAGATTTTCCCTTCGACGTTCAGTAGTGATATTGGCCTGAACTGGCTGATGTCACTTGAGTTTTGCTCTTTGGGGATGTACACACCATCTGCCGTCATCCACTGGCCGCTGATCTTCTGGTTTCTCCAAGCTGATCGCAGCAGCCTGTGGAGCCACTCAGCACCTTGGGACATTTCTTGTAAAGCTGGTAAGGTATTCCGTTTGGCCCTGGTGATGATTTGGCTCTGGCTTTGTCGACCACCTTCTTGATTTCCGCCAACGTTGGAGGCTTGTCATATACTGATATTTCGAAACTTGGTGGTTTTTCCTCAGTGACCGCGGAAAGTGGTAATTTGACTCCTCTGCCTTTTCAGTTTTAAGAAGAATGCAATCCCAGAAAAGGCTGTTGTGCAATACCGTAGTATGTTTGTTGAGTTTTCAAAAAACCAACCAAAGGTGCACCTAAGAAGCAAAAGAAAAATCATGAAAGAGCAAAACAAGCTACATTTTC
>CM031600.1:92364538-92367038 GCA_018398815.1 Conus ventricosus
CCCTCACAGATCCTGCGCTGTATTGGTGTCACTATTTCCCTCACAGATCCTGCGCTGTATTGGTGTCACCAACTCCCTCACAGATCCTGCGCTGTATTGGTGTCACTATTTCCCTCACAGATCCTGCGCTGTATTGGTGTCACTATTTCGCTCACAGATCCTGTGCTGTATTGGTGTCACTATTTCCCTCACAGATCCTGCGCTGTATTGGTGTCACTATTTCGCTCACAGATACTGCGCTGTATTGGTGTCACTATCTCCCTCACAGATCCTGCGCTGTATTGGTGTCACTATCTCCCTCACAGATCCTGCGCTGTATTGGTGTCACTATCTCCCTCACAGATCCTGTGCTGTATTGGTGTCACTATCTCCCTCACAGATCCTGTGCTGTACTGGTTTCACTATCTCCCTTACTGATCCTGCGCTGTATTGGTTTCACTATCTCCCTCACAGATCCTGCGCTGTATTGGTGTCACTATCTCCCTCACAGATCCTGCGCTGTATTGGTGTCACTATCTCCCTCACAGATCCTGCGCTGTATTGGTTTCACCATCTCCCTCTCAGGATCCCATTTTGTCTTGACTTTACTATCTGCATCCCAGATCCCGTGTTGTGTTGATTTGTTTGGTCCTCGACAGATCCCACACAGTGTCGATGTCAATGCCCTGGTTCCTTTATTTTCTTTGATTATTTTTTTTTTTTTTACAAAGGAAGCGATTGGTGGGGTGGGGGATAGGGGGTGGGGTGGGGGAGAATTCTGCAGGTGGTGGGCCAGGATGGATATGTTTACAGGAGTACCTTTTTTTTTTCTCTTTTTGCCCTTTTTTTGTGGCGTGTCACATTCCTCATTTCAGTTGCAATAGAAAGAAGAAAAGAATTACATTTCCCACCTTTTTCCCTTCTCGCCCTGCTGTTTCTGTTTCCCTTACGGCAATATTGGACGTGATTTCACCTGTGTCTGGTATTGTCCTCTTGTGTTTGTGGGTTAATTAGTTCTGGGTGTTTACATCCCCTCTCTCTCTCTCTCTCTCTCTCTGTCTCTCTCTCTCTCTCTCTCTCTCTCTGTCTCTCTCTCTCTCTGTCCCTTCCCTCCTCTTTCAAACGCTTTCCCTCTCAGGCAGTCAATCTCTCAGTCTCTCTTAATCTCTGCTTGTCCTTCTCTCAGTCTGTCTGCATGTCTCTCTGTCTGTCTGTCTGTCTGTCTGTCTGTCTGTCTCTCTCCTCTCTCTCTCTGTCTCACTGTCTCTCTTCTCTCACACTGTGTGCCTCTCCCCCCTCTCTGAAACTCCCTCCCTCCCCCCTTTCTCTCTATCTCTCCCTCTCTCCTCGCTCTCTCTTTTCTCCCCCCCTCTCTCTCTCTCTCTCTCTCTCTCGGCAAATGTTTGAGGATTGGCACCTTGCTAGTGTTTACAATTGTCTGGGTATCTTGACTCTGGCTTTCTTGAAGTTCCAGGAGTTCATTCTGATTGATGTTTTTGGATTGAATTAAATATATCTCCCTGTCATTTCTTGCTCAAGGGATCATTAACTCTTTCTGTTTCTGTTTCAGAGATAGATCAGTAGGCCCAGTTGAGATTGAGATAGATCAGTAGGCCCAGTTGAGCTTCATCGCGTCGTTTCTTTCATGATACAACTTTTCCGTATTTCACCGCGAACACCTCCAAATGTTTACTTTGCAAATTCCCATCTGGATACTCCTCTCTCTCTCTCTCTCTCTTCTCTCTCTCTCTCTCTCTCTCTCTCTCTCTCTCTCTCTCTCTCTCTCCTCTCTTCTCTCTCTCTCTCTCTCTCTCTCTCTCTCTCTCTCTCTCTCTCTCTCTCCTTTCATTCTTTTTTCTTCTTTCTGGCCACTTCTTGTTCATTTTATTTTTCATTCTTCTGGGCATTCATTTTGGATTTTTTTTGCTCTCTCCTTGTCTTGCATCATTTTCCCCCCACTGGGTTATCTTTGTTTCTCCACAACCCATTCGACGTTTCTCTTTATTTTTCCCTTTGGGCTACCTTTTAATATCCGCTTTCTTTTTGTTCCTTTGCATGCATTTCCCCCTTTTCTTTCTTCTGTTTGCTGCTTAAAGTTGGGAAGCTGTAATCATCAAAAGCATGCAAGTTTGGTACATGGTCCACAACAACATTCGTGTTATCTCCCTGTTCTATCCATCTGTATTTTCAAACAACAGAGAGATGGATACATATCACATACATCTCATCTTCTTGTCCATCTGGCTGGCTGCCTGTCTATGTATGTATGTATGAATAAATAAATGTATGCATGTATTTGGAGAGAGAGAGAGAGAGAGAGAGAGAGAGAGAGAGAGAGAGACAGACAGACAGACAGACAGACAGACAGACAGACAGAGACCGAGACAGAGACAGAAAGGCAGAGGCAGAGACAGACAGAGAGACAATCAGACAGACCAACAGACAGACAGACAGTAAGATAGATGTATAGATAGAGACATAGATATATAGATAGATAGATGGATAGATAAGCAGACAGGTA
>CM031600.1:92374538-92379538 GCA_018398815.1 Conus ventricosus
GAGAGAGAGAAAGAAAGAGAGAGAGAGACAGAAGACAGACAGAGAGGAGTAAAAAGGAGAGGAAAGAGAGACGGAACAGACGAGACGCAAAAGGACAGAGAGAAGAAGAAGAGGACGAAAGAGCGGAGGGAAAGAGAGACGGAGAACAGAACGAGACGCAAGACAGACAGAGAAGAGACGGAGTAAAAGGAGGAGAGGAAGAGACGAGAGAGAAAGAGAGAGAGAAGAGAGAGAGAGAGAGACAGCAGAGAGAGAAGAGAGAAGAGAGAAGAGAAGGGGAGGGAGAAGACATGTCTGTTCATGCAGTATATGTAGATATATGGCAAAGGGACAGGAGGTGGTGGTGGTTTTGAATCATCGTGTTCACAGCGTTTGGTTGACTTACACCGAACGCCACAGGCTCTGAGTTTGTATCTGATACCGACCTGTTTCCCCTGCTTCCATTGTCCTTGCTTTCCCACTGGCGATACTCTCATGTGACTGCTCAGCTCTGCTATTCCCCTCCTCCTAATCCTCCCTCCCTCTTCATCCACCCTCACTCTCCGACATATACACGCGCGTGCGTGTGCGCGCGGCGCGCGCGCGCACGCACGCACGCACGCACGCACACACAACACACACACACACACACACACACACAACGACGCACGACTCACACGCACCACACACAACACACACCACAACACCCCACACACACACACACAACACACACACACACACACACACACACACACCCCAAACCAGACTCTTACCAACACAGATTTATCAGTCAATGATCTCTCAAGGCACCGAAGAAAGCAAATGGACGAAGTTTATACGACAAACCTTGTCAACGATAGGATTACAGCATGTCTGGGAAAATCAGGGTACATTTAGTGTGACTCGCCTGAAGTTTCTGATCAATGCGAAGCTGGAAACGTTTTATATTGAGTTTTGGAAGAAACAAAAGAATGAAAGCACATCCAAGCTCAAATTTTATGCCACAGTTACTACCGAATACAAACAGGCGGCTTATTTGGAGCAACACACTGACACAGATTGCAGACGAGCACTAACTAGATTACGAATAAGTGCCCATGACCTCCAAATTGAGAGGGGCCGTTATACCAACACTGACAGAGAAAACAGATTATGCACGACATGCCATGTCGTTGAGGACGAACTACATTTTCTCGATGACTGCAAATTATTTGACCAACAACGTTATGACCTGATGACGAGGATCATAAAAACTGATTTTCCACCACAGACTAACATGACAAAACCCTCGGAGCTTATGTTATTGGACTGCTTCCAACCTGTACTTGCCCAGTATATCCTGTTGTGTTTTTCTCTTCGGAGACAGAAAATTTAATCAGACTCTGATACACACTGTGCTTTTCTTTCTGCTACTAATGATGTTATGTTGCAAGATGTAACAACGCTAGGATTAGTTTAGTTAAGTGAATGTCTGAACTTGATCATCTGTGCCCCACAAAACCTCTGGTTTTCATATGGCAATAACATATGTTCTTGTTCTTGTTCTTGTTCTTCACACACACACACACACACACACACACACACACACACACACACACCACACACACACACACACACACACACACACACACACACACAGAGTTTAAAAAAAGAAACCATGCAGATGTGGTGATAGCAATAACAGCGTGCACACAGCCCACACCGTGACATCCATTTACACCAAATCACTGTTTTAGGAGGACATGTGTGTAGCCAGGGAGTGGCGTGAGGCAGGGAGGGAGGGGGGGGGGGGGGGGGGGGGGGGGGCACTTTCCTCTTTTTCATTACATTCAGAATGTCTGTGAACTACACCCACACCACCTACATGAAAGTCTCCTCCTCCACTTCTCTAGCCCTCCCCCCCAACCCCCCCCCCCCCCACACACACACACTTCCCATTCCACATACATACACACACACCAAGCTTTTCCGTCACCCCTCACCAGAGTCCCACTTGCGCAGTACGTCAGTGTCCAGGTTAATTCTGGATCCATCCTAACACTCCACTCGCTCTGACCTGTCAGACGCAGACTCCAGCTATGAGTACAAAGCCAGACTGGTGCTTGGTTCAAAGGGATTTTTTCTTGCGTTATGTTGTTAAGAGCCCCTCACCTCACCCCATCCCCCCTTTCTCTGTGTCTGTCTCTTTCTCACTCTCACTCTTTTGTGTGTGTGTGTGTGTGTGTGGTGTGTGGTGTGTGTGTTGTGTGTGTGTGTGTGTGTGTGTGTGTGTGTGTTTTTGTGTGTGTGTGTGTGTGGACTGTCTTTTTATCTGACTGTCTGTCTGTCTGTTTATCGATCTGGCTCTCTCTCTCTGTCTGTCTGTCTGCCTGGCTGTCTGGCCATTTGGCTATCTGTCTGGCTGTCTGCCTGTCTGCCTGTTCCCGTCTGTCTGTCTGTCTGTCTGTCTCTCTCTCTCTTTCTTTCTCTCTCTCTTTCTCTGTCTGCCTGGCTGTCTGGCCATTTGGCTATCTGTCAGACACTCTCCACCCCCCACTCTCTCTCTTTGTCTGTGAGAAGATTCATCCTGGTACGTGGGTGTCTCTTTCAGCATCAGCCACATCGTACCTGCACTGTAGTGTGTGCAGTGAGCAATTAAGCGCTGCTTACCGCTGCTCTTTCCTGTTCAAGCACCCCAATCACTGCAAATTACACACTGCCGCTGATGGAACGGCGGAGAAGAGCCTGATGTGCCTGAGTGGCCCAGTGGCTAGCTGTACGAACTGTAGCTGCAGAATCACGGCTCATTTCCCAGCAGAGTCGTACCAGTATGCTACATCTCAGGTCTGCTTAGCTGCAGAATCACGGTTCATTTCCCAGCAGAGTCCTACCAGTGTGCTACTTCTCAGGTCTGCTTAGCTGCAGAATCACGGCTCATTTCCCAGCAGAGTCCTACCAGTATGCTACTTCTCAGGTCTGCTCCTGCCTTGGAAATTTGGGTTCTCTGTGCTGTTGTGTGCGATGGGGAAACTAGGACCACACAGTGTGCTATGGGCGCCAAGGGGAGGAGTGTTAGCACGCACTGAGCCAATGGGCTTCAAAGGGATGATTGGAACCATATGGTGTGCTATGGACACAGTAAATAGAATTGAACCACACATGAACCACACAGCATACGATGACCTCTACAACAGTGAGCTATGGCTTCCAGTGGAAAGACAAGGACTATGTACTTTGGGCTCCAGTGGGAAGAATGGAACCACACATTGTGTCATGGGCTCCAGTGAGAAGACTGGGACTGCACAGCGTGATATGGGCTCCAGTTAGAGATTGGAATCACGCTGTGTGCTATAGGCAGCAAAGGGAAGATTGGAATCACGCTGTGTGCTATAGGCAGCAAAGGGAAGATTGGGACGCGCGTGGTGCTTTGGGTTTCAATGGGAAGTATAAGACCACACTGTGTGCTATGGATTCTAATGGGAATATTGGGACAAACAGTGTGGTATAGGCTCCGATGAGAAGACTGAAACCAGTATGCTGTGGACGCCTGTGGTCAGACTGGGACCAAAACATGAGTTTACTTCACACAGTGAATGCACCTTTGCCAGTGTCACTCAGATGGATGGACTCGGAAATGCAGGTATCTGTACCTGTCTGACCTGTTTGATGCGCTGAATATGTTGTGAAAGGAAACGTGGAGTGCAGCCCCATGCAGGTTTACAGAAAATAAAACACCACAGCCTCATTGTCGCAATCTCTGTCTCTGGTAGAACTGTATCAAATTCGTGAACATCGCGTCAGATTGTGGTATCCTTGGCGCCCTGCTCTTACGGTGACTTCAGCTCTGATTTTCTACTCCAGATCCAGGTATGGGAGGACTCCATGTGCAGGTCCTCAGTGAGGACACAGTCATAAGGACTTGCCTTGCAGAGACGTGATAATGTCTACATCCATACCATGGTGAGGTTATGTCATAGTCTTCAATGTGTTATCCATGAGGACTATGGATAGACAGACGATGTCCACATCCATACCATGGTGAGGTTATGTCCTAGTCTTCAATGTGGTATCCATGAGGACTATGGCTAGACAGACGATGTCCACAACCATACCATGGTGAGGTTATGCTAGTCTTCAATGTGTTATCCATGAGGACTATGGCTAGACAGACGATGTCCACATCCATACCATCGTGAGGTTATGCCCTAGTCTTCAATGTGTTATCCATGAGGACTATGGCTAGACAGACGATGTCCACATCCATACCATCGTGAGGTTATGCCCTAGTCTTCAATGTGTTATCCATGAGGACTATGGCTAGACAGACGTGTCCACATCCATACCATGGTGAGGCTATGCCCTAGTCTTCAATGTGTTATCCATGAGGACTATGGCTAGACAGACGGTGTCCACATCCATACCATGGTGAGGCTATGCCCTAGTCTTCAATGTGTTATCCATGAGGACTATGGCTAGAGCTGAAACAGGTACGAAGTGTCCACATCCATACCATGGTGAGGTTATGCCCTAGTCTTCAATGTGTTATCCATGAGGACTATGGCTAGACAGACGGTGTCCACATCCATACCATGGTGAGGCTATGCCCTAGTCTTCAATGTGTTATCCATGAGGACTATGGCTAGACAGACGATGTCCACATCCATACCATGGTGAGGCTATGCCCTAGTCTTCAATGTGTTATCCATGAAGACTATGGCTAGACAGACGGTGTCCACATCCATACCATGATGAGGCTATGCCCTAGTCTTCAATGTGTTATCCATGAGGACTATGGCTAGACAGACGGTGTCCACATCCATACCATAGTGAGGTTATGCCCTAGTCTTCAATGTGTTATCCATGAGGACTATGGCTAGACAGACGATATCCACATCCATACCATGGTGAGGTTATGCCCTTGTCTTCAATGTATTATCCATGAGGACTATGGCTAGACAGACGGTGTCCACATCCATACCATGGTGAGGTCGGGTCCCGTTTTTACTGTGGACACATTACTGGGGGCTGTGATTGGCCAGATG
>CM031600.1:92387038-92399538 GCA_018398815.1 Conus ventricosus
TTCTCTTTTCTGCCTGTCTGCCAGGCTGTCTGTCTGTCTGGCTATTTGACTGCTTGTCTGTCTGTCTGTCCATCTGTCTGTCTGTCTGTCTATCTGTCTGTCTGTCTGTCTGTCTTTCTCCCTCCCCCCCCACCTCTCTCTCTCAGGTGATCCATTCTGGTACGTGGGTGTCTCTTTCAGCATCAGCCACGCCCTACCTGCACTGTAGTGTGTTCAGTGGGCAATTTAGCGCTGCTTACCGCTGCTTTTTCCTGTTCAAGTCCCCGAATCATTGATGAGTACACGGTGCCGCTGATGGAAGGTCGGAAAGAAGCCTGATGTGCCACTGTGGCCCAGCGGTTGGCTGTATAGACTGTAACTGCAGGATCAAGGCTCAATTCCCGCAGCATGCTAGTTTTCAGACCTGCCTCTGCCTTGAATTGCCCTGCATGTTGAGAGATACGATGGAAAAACTGAGACCACACTGTGTTCTATGGATTCTGATCGTAAGATTGGGACAAACAATGTGCTATAAGCTCCAGTGAGAAGACTGGAGTTAGTATGCCATGGTGTCCAGCAGTAAAACTTGAATCCACTCATGAGCTTAATTCACATAATGGATTTATCATTACTTGTGTTACTCAGATTAACTGACTAGAGGTGCAGTTTATGTGTCTGGCCTGGTTGACGCACTGAATATTGTTGTTGTTGTTGTTGTTTGTCGTACCCTGGCTAAAAGACTCCAGGGATCATCCAAACAGCCGAAGTGCTTGAACACTATGGTACAAATGCATCAGCTGGGGATGAAAACATTACGTGTGTGACCGTTTTTTATTACCCCTGCCACGTGGGCAGCCACACTCCGACTTCAGAGGATTTTGGAGACTGATAATGTTATGCTAGGAGCTTGTCACAACTGAAGACAATCCCCGCATAACTATGCAGAGCAATACAACACTTTGATGTAGCCTTGGTATTCTAGCCTATGTCAACTGGCCTGACACAGCCTTAAGCCAAGGCGTACTGAATATTGTGAAAGGAAGCGAAAGAGCGCAGCCTCACCATGCGGAATCAGAATATAATAGATCACTGTAGCGTCATAGTGATGTCCTTGGTATATAAGAATCAAACAAGGGGACTTTGCCTTACATTACTTTATCCTTGACGCCCTGCTCTCATGGTGACTTCACTTCTGGTTTTCCGCGCAGGAACCACCTGTGGATGACTCCATGTGCAAGTCCTCGGTGAGGACCCACTCATGAGGACTGAACATGCAAAGACGTGATGATGTCCACATCCATACCATAGTGAGGTCATGTCCTAGTCTTCAATATGTTCAAATCTTTAATAAATGTTAGCGAACCGCCCAGAGAAACGTGGACAGACGAGTCACAAGACAAAACACGACGCGTTTCGACCTCTTGGGTCTTCTTCAGGCAAGATACAAACAAACAGGACAACAAAAATTCACTTAGCTTTGATCGCTTCAGAGTTCAGCGCGAGCTCATTCGACGCCTTCCTTGCGCTGAACTCTGAAGCGATCAAAGCTAAGTGAAATTTCGTTGTCCTGTTTGTTTGCATCTTGCCTGAAGAAGACCCAAGAGGTTGAAACGCGTCGTGTTTTGTCTTGTGACTCGTTTGTCCACGTTTCTCTGGGCGGTTTGCTAACATTTATTTAAGATTTCTGTAGATTTTCGCTTGCAGTCGTCTCACTTTGCAACTAGATCTAGATCTTCAGTATGTTGTTATCCATGATGACCGTGATCGAAGAGATGTGGTGATGTCCACGTTCATTACATGGTGAGATCGGGTTTAGTGCTCTGTATTTTGACATTCATGGGGAGGATGGTTGGAGGGATCTGAGCAAAGTATGGCTTCTATAGCGGGCTCTGTACATGTCTGGTATGTCATCCATTCCGGAACACGTACCTCTAAACATCCCGAAGTAGCTCAGCAGTAGTGTAGTGTTTCCTTTGAAGAGCAGTTTCAGGAGAAGCACGTGGTGTTTATAGCGAACTGTGCACTGTTGAAACAGAAGATGCAACAGGATAAAGTGTGGTTTGTGTGTGTGTGTGTGTGTGTGTGTGTGTGTGTGTGTGTGTGTGTGTGTGTGTGTGTGTGTGTGTGTGTGTGTGTGCTCGCGCGCGCGCGCGTGCGTGCGTGCGTGCGTGCGTGTGTGTGTGTGTGTGTGTGTGTGTGTGTGTGTGTGTGTGTGTGTGTGTGTGTGTGTGTGTGTGAGAGAGAGAGAGAGAGAGAGAGAGAGAGAGAGGCGGGGGCGGGGGGAAGAGAGACAGAAAGGGGAAGAGGTAGGGGAGAAGCAGGACTATACGGTGTGGGAATATTGCCAGTGGATGCAGAAAGAAGATGGAGTCGAGGAAAACAGGCCTGTTCGGAATTGAAACTCGGAGCCTGGGGTGCTTGGTTGGAGAGTTGAGTGCGCCCAAGGCCGCTGGAAACGATCATGAAAATCAAACCATACCCTGCACACAGAACTTACATCTTTCCGTTATTGAAGAAATCTCTCTCTCTCTCTCTCTCTCTCTCTCTCTCTCTCTCTCTCTCTCTCTCTCTCTCTGTCTCTCTCTCTCTCTCTCTCACTCTCTCTCTCTCTCTCTTCCCCTCTCTCTCTCTCTCTCTCTCTCTCTCTCTCTCTCTCTCTCGTTGGATTTTACTTTTCTCGTCTTCTTTTCTGTTAACTTCTCCCTCCGTCTAGTGGCTTTGTCGTCTTTTTGTGCATTTTGCTTTTCTATGGTTTTTTTTTTCGATTTTATTGTGGTCATTAGCGTTTACCTTTTTTTCATCTTCTTTCCACCGTCATTTTTTGCCATTTTATGTTTTTTCGTTTTCTTTCTTTGTCCTAAGTGTTTCTCTTTCGTCGACTTTTTATTGTTCGCGTCTTTTTGCGTGCGTGTTTCTTTTGTGCTGCATCTCCTCTTTTCTTATAAATTTTTTTTTTCGTGGAAAGTTGGGAAGTTGCGCTCGTCAAAAGAGGGCTTACAAATTTCGACAACCAATCCCCACAACACCTCTCTGTTTTTATCACCGACAGAGATAGATATGTATAAACATACATGGATGCATTCATACATACATACGTACATCAATACACACGTACATGCATGCATACAGACAGATAGTCAAATAGACAGACAGATAGATAGTCACATACATATGCACACAGATATACACACACACGAACGCATACGCGCACAAACACACACACACACATACGCACAGACACGCACACACACACACACACACACGCACACACACACACAAACACACACACACACACACGCACACACGCACGCACGCACGCACGCACGCACGCACGCACGCACGCACGCACGCACGCACGCACACACACACGCACGCACGCACGCAAGCACACACATTCATATGTTCGTAAATAGACAGATATAGATATAGATATAAAATCACCGAACAGCAGTGAACTTCATCTATTTGAGGAATACATTGATGTCATTCAGTCAATCTGCCGCATGGACTCAAAAGTGTAAAAGAGACTTTCGAAAGTGTTTGCTTCTCGGGGTAGGCTTTGGAAGCCAGCGTGGGATGAACAGGGTATAACACTGCGCAGCAAGCTGTTCACAAAGAAGTAGTCATTAAATCCCTGCTAGCTGTATGGCAGTGAAAGATAAACACCGCAAGGAAATCAGGGGAGAACACAGGACTAGCTTCACATCCCTGTCTGCGCCAAATCATATTCATCTCCTGGAGGGGGGGGGGGGGGGGGGGGGGGTGTTCTCCAACACATAAATACGTCACAGAGCAAAGTTATGTAGCATCGAGGCATTCATGAAGGCTCAGATCCGATGTGTTGGACATAAGGTCCCTGTGGACAAGACACGACTTCTACAATCAGTTTACTTCTCGGAGCTGGCATCTGACGAAAGAAACACTGGTCGGCCACTGACGCTCTTCAAAGACCGCCTGAACGCATCCTTAGGAGCCTGCGGTATTCCCCAGACAGCATGACATACCTTACTGTGTGCCCTGTGTTGCCATTTCGGCCAGGTGAAAGGCTGTCGTCAGCAGCATTCCTTCGGAGTTAGCGGCCTGTCATTATTTCATCATGGGAGCAAGACTTACCCCACAGGTTTGTTGTTGATTGTTGACTGTTCCCTGCGTCATGCAGGATTTCCTTTCAGGACATACCTTTGCGATGACGAAGCGCCTGGCGACCGGATGTTCGGAAGGGAGCACTGAACTTTGACGAGAGGAGTCTGCAATTACTGGACCAGAAGCGTCCAGGAGATGACCTAGCCTCTGCTGCTGGATTTCCCACAGTGCAGACACATCTGCGCATCCGGTTTTCGGTCGCGCGTGCACACTTAGGATCTCATTGACATCATCTTCAGTCATAGCCGACGTCAGAGAGAGAGAGAGAGAGGAGAGAGAGAGAGAGAGAGAGAGAGAGAGAAGAGAGAGAGAGAGAGAGAGAGAGGAGAGAGAGAGAGAGAGAGAGAGAGAGACAGAGAGAGAGAGAGGAAGTACATCTTAATTGTCAGCGTTCGGTTCAGTGTGAACCTGGTACAGCAGACAGTATGAAAGAAGAGAACGCAGGGCAGTGACGTCACGTCCGGTCTCTCATGTCTTCCCAGACAACCAGCAGGTAAGTGGGGGAAGGGGGGAAGGGGAGGGGGAATTGAGGGGCACGGAAACAGTGCTCTGTCAACGCTGACATCTTGAAAGCATGGAACCTGGACAGCAGAATTTCCATCGATCGACAATCACTGCATGAAACTTGCAGAAAAACAGAAGAAGAAGAAGAATTCGAAGAAGAATAATTCGAAGAAGAAGAATTCGAAGAAGAAGAATTCGAAGAAGAAGAATTCGAAAGAAGAAGAAGAAGAAGAAGAAGAAGAAGAAGAAGAAGAAGAAGAAGAAGAAAAAGAAGAAAAAGAAGGAAAATCAACAGCAACTACAAAAACAACAACAACAACAAGAAAAGAAGAACCAAAAGAACAAGAACAAGAACGAGAAGCACAGAAAATGGAAGAAGAGAAAGAAGAGGAGGAAAAAGAAACACCGAGAGAATCAAAAACGAAAGAAAAAAAGAGGGAAGGAGAAAGAGAATTCAGAAAAACAAAAACCGTCAAGGCTTGATATTTTGGGCCGAACCAATTCTTCCGATCTGTCCTTGCTTAGCTAAATCATGCGAGAGAGAGAGAGAGAGAGAGAGAGAGAGAGAGAGAGAGAGAGAGAGAGAGAGAGAGAGAGAGAGAGAGGAGAGAGAGGAGAGAGAGAGAGGAGTATAATTTAATGTGCAAAGGTTGCTGCCAAATCAATGAAAAGGCTAGATTAGAAAGGACAACATGACACAATGCGAATTTCAAGATTAAAAGCACGCCACTCTCATGAATTCGTGGGGTATATAAAAAAGAAGAGATAGTATGCTCTAGTAATTAGTTTTTTTCCAGCACATTGCACACTGTCCAACCGCACATGATGACATAGACTACACTCGCACACACGCACATACACTCCATTGCACGAATACCCAATACATCTACGCTTTTTTCACACAAACATGCATACTAAGAAGTCACGGGTACGGAGAGTTTATTCATGTACAGGCCATTTACTTTCATGAAGGTGAGCAAAAGTGATCAGATCTATCAAAAACGCACAATTATATAAAAAAAACCAACAATACATATTCAGTATGCATTTAAGACACAACAAAAGGCAACTTGAACGCTTTTCATAGATATATTCACAAACTTCTAACATTCGTTTATACTTAGATGCCATAAGCAGTGTCAATCTACACTGACCACGATCTTTCCCAAAGCTAAACGGTACGTACTGTGGTCTTAAATCGTTCACAACAGAGCAACCGTAAAACAAGATATAATTCATCTTTTTTTTTCACTTTGGCAAAGTGGATATTTTAAATTAGTGATACATGTGTTTTGTAACGATCGATGTTCAGCTATTACAGAACTGCCAAATGTAAATCAATTCAGTATTATGCTTCAAACCTGTATTAATTCATTAGTAAATATGTCTTTATTTCATGCATGCTGCTCAAAATTCTATATACATCAGAACATTTACTGTCACTGATATGAGGATTCCATTTTCGCCACCTGTATGAAATTAACCTTTCTCAATATATTTTGTGAAACTCGTCGATTCCCTATATATCTTGATGAAGCCATACATATCCAAATCCAAACATATACAATTTTGAAACATATACAAGCCTGACACCCATCTTTTTTTTCTCTTGCCATGTATATCTAAATCAAGCAGCATTGACGGCTATAACGGTAAAATAAAATATTAGGCAACATCCGTGTCCCATAATGAACATTCCTACAAATTTTCAGAAAGATCGGCCCAGTAGTTTTGTCTGGAGCGAGTAGAACACATTTTGACCACGGACAGACAGACAGACAGACAGACAGACACACACGCACGCACGCACCCACGCACGCACGCACGCACGCACGCACGCACGCACGCACGCACGCACGCACGCACGCACACACACACACACACACACACAGAGCATTTCTTCGTTCTCATTGTAAAGTACTCCCTGTTCTACAAGAACAGGAAGTACAAAAAGGTTGCAACATGCCTCTATTCTCTGAAAACCTCCAATGCTAGAGTTGTGTGCTAGTGGGCTTAGAGTTGATTTCATCAAGATTTTGCGCCTTATGAATACCATCATCATCATCATCATCATCATCATCATCATCATCATCATCATCATTATTATTATTATTATTATTATTATTATTATTATTATTATATTATGATTATTATCACCATCATAACGCTAATTCTTTAACAAAGAAAGGCAACAAAACAGGACTACTAACATGTCCGTGTTTTACACAATGAGGACAAAGGATGTGATCCGTCAGTCTAGATCCATATCTAATTCAGGCTGTAGCATTTATGCACATGCTATGAAAGCGCCGAAACATTTGGTCTTTTATGCCGTTTCTCAAGGCCATAGGTGATGTTTATCAATTGAAGCAAATGCCTTCTCAAAATCAATGAAGGCTCCATTAATTTGCCATTAACGCAGCATTGTATTTTAATGAATGACAAAAACGTAAACATATGGTAAACACTAGAGTAGCTCTTTATAAATTTTACCTGATGTTCACCTGTCAAATTTTGTTGTGTTACGCACAGCTGAAGTCTGTTATTTGTAACTGCACTATAAATATCACTATGTGTATCACGCAAAGGCATGCCTTTCCAATTACTTGGATTAGTAATGTCATCCTTCTTAAACAAAGAGAGTACATAAGAATTTGTTCAGATATCTGGGAGCACACCTTTATCAAACAAAAAAATAAACAGTTTCACACGCGCACACACACACACACACATACACACACACACACACACACACACACACACACACACACACACACACACACCCACACACACACCCACACACACACACACACGCACGCACGCACGCACGCACGCACGCACGCACGCACGCACACACACACACACACACACACACACACATGAGCGCGAGCATTGAGAGAGAGAGAGAGAGAGAGAGAGAGAGAGAGAGAGAGAGGAGAGAGAGAGAGAGAGAGAGAGAGAGAGAGAAGAGAGAGAGAGCAACCCTTCTTGCACAAGCGCATCCATCTTCCAACACACACACACCAAATAGAACGCCGAAGTTAACCCCAAATCAATGCCGGCAAAAAATACGATTCCCTCAGATTCTCCCCGTGTCCTTATTCTTCATGCCTCTACGATGAACCGAGTCAATCCTACTCGCCTGGGAATGGCTTATGGACTACAAGTGGCTGCAAGGAAAGCTTTCACCATTGACAACATCAAGAAGGTTGCTGAAGAAGCAAGTCAATCGCTGCATCCTGCCCCAGATTGTGTGGTTCTGCACACAGGATTCAACGACCTTAAAGGGAAAGACGCCGCTGTGTGCGGAAAAGACATGGCTTCTGCTGTGAAATCTGTCCAGAAAATCTTTCCCCAGTCCCACGTTGTGTGCAGCAAGTCAACCCCTGTCAAATCACAACATCTTGAAGCAAAACGGGTGATATATAATGTGCACACCTACTCTGAACAATTGGAAAAATACTAAAAATGTTTCTCATGTGGGTTACGACAACATCCAGAAGTCGTATCACCTTCAAGATGATCTCCATCCAAATGGCGAAGGAGCACGGCTACTGTCAAGAAACCTAGGCTGTCATCTACATCGCCTCTTCTGGGAGCCACCACAACGCAGACAGAGAGGTGGAAGATTCAGCGGCACCCCGGCATTCAACTGCAGTCCCTGGCCTTCCAGACCCCACGGATCCTTATCACCCCCAGGAATGTGTCGTCTACCTCCTCCCGTGGCATTCCGCCACAGGCCATAGGCATCGTCGGAAAATACCCTTAGTCCTGACTAGTGATCAGTTTTTCTTTTTTTCACAAGTAACACATTGACTTATAGTTATAGACAACTATGAAGAAACAAGTATATAACAATTTGAAAATATTACAGTGGAATGCCAGATCAATCTCTGCAAATTTTCGGCCCTTTGAAAATTACGTACAACAGGGAAATTATAGTGTATTAGCGCTTCAATCGCTAAATGTTGAAATATCAAAGCTTCCAAATATTAGAAATTTCTACTATCCACCACTAACTAACGTAAATATTTCAAATGAAAAGGTGCAGTGCGCTATTTATGTTAGATGTGATTTACAATTTTCCACAAGTTTTCTATGCCCAGGACTACAAGATTCTGAAGACTGCTTTTCTGTAGGGGCTGCGATAAAAGTTAATGACACCTCAGTTTATAATGTCATTTCAGTGTATTATCCCCACGGCCCCAAAGATGATAATACGGCATGGCTGAAAAACATCGATTTCACTTCTAAGAAATGGATCATTCTTGGCGATTTTAATGCTCATGCTCCTTTTTGGATGCAGAATGTTCAAAAGCGTCTTTTTAACATATTTCTAGAAAATATTGTTGATTCCAGTCTAATCTTGTTAAATGATGGTCGAATTACTCGAATCCCACTTGTTAATGCTATTCCAAGGAGTAGATATAGGAAACTTGGCAAATTTTTCGGTAACGTGTGGTGGACTGAAGAATGCCGATTAGCTGTAAAAATCAAAACGTCAGGCTTTTAAAAGTTGGATCCGAAATAAGACTGAAGAAAATGTTCAGACTATGACACAGGAAAAAAAACAACTGTAATAAAATAATTGCTCAAGCAAAATCGACATACTGGGATGAATGTGTACGAAGGAAATAACGAATCAAAAGACATGTTTTAAAGTGTGGAAAAAAATAAAAGAAATGAAAAATGGTCACAAAAAACAACTTTACCCAATTAAGCTAGAAAGGAATTTCCTACCTCTTGTGAAAAAAGCTGAGGCTTTTGTTGATTTCTTTTCTCAGAATAGTTTGTCTTCATCTCTACAGGCAGAAAATGAGCAATATAGATTGAAAGAGGAACAAAAAGAGGACTATTGGGATCCTGATCCAGTTGCAGATCATTTTTTGAATTCTCCTATCCAGCTCTCAGAATTGTCAGAAGCTTTATCATCAGTCTCATCTCAGAACTCAGCAGTTGGTCTAGATGGCATTTTCTTATCAGATGCCATGTCATCTGCCGTCTTCTTGGAAACATGTACTACTCTCGTTGTTCCAAAAATGTTGGAATAATGGCGCTCTCCCTAAAATTTGGAAGAGTTCGTGGTCATATCAGTTCGAAAGAAGGCAAGATAAATACGTCTGTTAGCAGTTATAGACCAATCTCTTTGTCTCTCATGTCGGGAAACTTCTGGAAAAAATTGTATTGAAGCGTCTGATGTACTATTGTGAAAAGAACTATTTGCTTCCAGTCCAGCAGGCTGGTTTTTAGAAAGAGTCGATGCACTACAGACCATCTTGTAAAACTTACAAATCAAATAAAAAAAAAACCAGTTTGCCCACAGAAAAAGTACGATGGCTACATTTTTTATGTTAAAAAAGCCCACGATAGTGTTTGGCATGCTAGGTTGCTTTACAAATTAAAAAGATTGGTATTTCAGGCAACATGTATTCTTACATAAAAGGTTTCTTAATGGACAGACATATATGTACAAGAATTGGTAAGATGTATTCTTCCTTCAGGTACATTAAAATGGTATCCCCAAGGATCAAATATTGCCCCAATTTTGTTTTCAGTTCTCCTTTATGATCTTCCTTCTGCGCTGTCCAAAAATATCCATGTAGTTCAGTATGCTGATGACATCGCAATATGGATGCATACTATAGGATTATGATGCATGTGATTATGATGCATGTGCCTATGCATCTTTGTATCCATGACGACCTGACTCCCAGAATGCATTCCAATAAACGGACCTAGAAATGGTAGCCGTGTCTTTGCTTTCCTGAAGCAACTAGATCCTTTGCCTGTCTTTCTACATGGTGGCAGCGGTGGGATCACTACTCTGTCTGTGCGCTGTCCGTCTGATCTCGTCGAGGCGTTGTGTTGTTGCAGGAAGAGTAGTGATCGCAGCGCTGACAGAAGATTCTACTTCTTGGACTAAGTCCTCGTTGCTTGATTCATTGAGCGCTGGCGCACGTGAGAAAGCATCAGCACTGATCTGGTCTTTCCTGGAACATGAACGATAGTTGGGGAGAAACGTGTCATCCGAAGTCGAAATCTAAGTATTCTTGGGGCAACTTTGAGAGATCTGTTGAACCAAGAAGCGGTACAAGAGGCTTTTGGTCAGTCTCTAGTTGGAAGTCAAGTCCAAGAATGTATTCAGACAGTCTTTCACAGCCCCAAACAGCTGCTAAGGCCTCTTTTTCGATGACGGCATAGTTTTTCTCAGTCTCTGTGAGGCAACGAGAGATGTAGAAAACGGGACGACGGCTGCCATCATCCTGAATCTGAAAAGAACTCCCCAAGTCCAGAGGAAAACGCGTCAACAGAGAGAATGGTGCGACGCTTGGGGTCGTAGTGTGCAAGGACGGGAGTCGAGGTGAGGAGAATCTTGATCTTGGTGAATGCACTGGCTTGGGGCTGGTCCCACAGCCAGGTGCTGTCCTTCTTCAGTAACTGCCGTAGGGGCAGTGATGTCAGCTAGACGGGGCAGAAACTTGGCCAGCTGGTTGAACCATCCCCAGGAAACGCTGCAGCTCAATGATATTTGTGGGCTCTGGGAAATGGGTTATGGCGGACACTTTGCTGTTGCATGCATGGATGCCTGTGGCGTCGATGATGTGTCCAAGAAACTGACGGACCGTTTTGAGAACTCACACTTTTCGTTTGAGAGGGTCAGTCCAGCTCTTGGAGACGAGCCAACACAGCACGTAAGCGGCGGTCATGTTCCTGTTGATCACGTCCATGGACCAGAACATCGTCCATGTGGCAGATGACACCGTCCAGACCTTCCAGGATGGTAGACATGGTGCGTTGGAACACCCCGGGGCGCTGGAGATTCCCATTACGAGGCGGTTGTAACAAAACCTGCCGAAAGGTGTGACAAAGGTTGTCAGCAGTTTGGACCGTTCATCAAGGGGAATTTGATGAAAGCGCTATTGGCATCTAGTTTGGTTGAAAGTCCGGCTTCCACTGAGCTTTGCTAAACTTTCGTCGACTGATGCCATGGGGTGAACCTCCCTTCTAGCAGCCTTATTGAGACGGGTGAGGTCGACGGTGATTCTGACATTGCCGTTGGGTTTCTGGATGACCACGATACCCGAGCACCACTCTGTAGGTCCGGTGACAGGAGAGATTACACCCTGCTCCAATAGTTTGTCAATCTCCTCCTTCACTTTAGTAGCAGTGGGTGAGGGACCTTTCTTGCCGTGTACTCACACACAGGCTCAGCGTCGGGCGAGAGCATAATATGGTAAGGATGCTGAAGCTGTCCAAGACCCGTGAAGAGGCGAGGAAACTCGGTTTTGAAGGTGGAATCAGTTTGGTCGATGCCGTCGATTCTTACCACTATTCCAAGGTTTTTCCGATGCCTTTTTGCTGACAGAGAGCATGATTGTGGTTTTTCAGAACGTACACACGTTTCTCTGAAGGTTCGGCCTTTGTACCGTAGGGTGGCCTCAAACCATCCCTTATGCTGTAGCTTGATGCCACCAGCTCCACGAAAGTCGCCGCCCTTGGGATTGAGGGTGACAGAACTGAGCCACGTTTCTTTGTCGCCGAGTATAGATACTGAAGCGCCGGTATCGATCTTGAAGTCAACGCAGTTGACCATTGACGTCGATCTTTGCGTTCCAGCTTTCATTGTCGCCGCCAACTTGACCAATGAGGCCTAGGTCCACTTCTTCGTCTTCTTCTTGGAGTTGCTGCACGCGATTTTTTCGTCGGCGAAGGAATGTCGGGGACTGGCTTTTCCTGCAGACTGATTGCCAGTGTCCTATGATACCACAAGCATGACAGGGACTGGCTTTTCCTGCAGACTGATTGCCAGTGTCCTATGATACCACAAGCATGACAGGTTGCTTGTTTTGCTGGACACAGGCGTCTGGATGACC
>CM031600.1:92409538-92432038 GCA_018398815.1 Conus ventricosus
ATTTTTTTTTAAAAAGTTCAAATCTTTGCCAAGTCATTACTATAACGACGGAAGAATTGTTAACCTGCACTTGTTTTCCCCCACTTCTTAATTGTTCAGCATGAAACATTTAAACAGCAGTGAGCTTAAGAGACACTCTTGTTTCACATCTTGTGGGCAGCAAGATGAAATAGTCGGCATAAGCTCTGGTTTCTATCGAACAGAGGTCAGAACAGACTGACACATTCCATGAACAGCTACGCACAATCTCCCTTTCATGCCGTCGTTCCTCAGAATACCCTGCGTTCTTTCTATTACCTAAAACGAAAGCTTTCTGGAAATCAATGAATGCAACATTCAGTTTGAATTTAATTAATAACGATTTTTCTTTTAAGGCATACAGAGTAAACATGTGATCTATTACACCGTATTTAAATCGAAATCCAGCTTCCTCTTCTATTATTTTATCTTATCTTCTCTCTCTCTCTCTCTCTCTCTCTCAGTCCAAGCTTTTAATATCTTTTTCAGTCAATGTGCACACAGTAAAAAAAAATTGTTTTAAATCGGAGACAAAGTACAAATAAAGAAAACTACTCAGGGATTTTGTAGGAGATCCGTCGATAATTTAACAACAGAAACACACGATTAAGAATTGAAGAACTAAAAAAAATGGTTCCTTGTATCTGTATATGACAGACGTGAGAGTGAGTGGATTGCTTCTTGCCCACCCCGTTATGTTATTATTATCATTATTATCATAATGAATACTCATATAGCGCCTATTCTCGGCTAGAGACCAAGCTCTAAGAGCTTTACAATCCACACTCGTTTACACAACGGGCTGCCTACCTGGGTAGTGCCGACTGAAGAGCTGCCAGCTGGCGCTTCATTCAGTCGTTTCCCGTGTCATCCAGTCAATACCGTTCAATATCATTCACTCAGTTTCCTTACTTCTTTCATTCTTTCCTTGTGCTGGCTCACTCGTCAGCATGAACAGATGTCTGGTGCTTTTGGCTGGGACATCGTAGGATAAACCTCCCCCCTCTCTCTCTCTCCCCCATACACACCACACGCATGTTGGTATCGTGTATAGAGACCATTCTCCAAAACCTGTCGTCAGGAAATCGACTTTCATCTACCTCAACCGGATATGCCTACAGCAATCTTGCTCCCCATTCATTAGTACTATTATCCGTATTCTGAATTCTTTTGCCAGGGCTTCGTCTTGATGGCTACGTTCTCTCAGGCGGCTGGCTAAAACGCCTTGAAGACAGTATTGCTCGGGCTATCAAAGCTCACTTTCACACAGTCAGGATAATGCCCGCCAACTGACAAGGTAAAAAAAAAAACAAGACAAAAAACCAGTCCTGGCTGAAATGTGCGAGTATGTTACTCAGTCCACTGTCTTACATTATGCTATGTCCTCAGTCCGTTGTCTTACATTATGCTATGTCCTCAGTCCACTGTCTTACATTATGCTATGTCCTCAGTCCACTGTCTTACATTATGCTATGTCCTCAGTCCGTTGTCTTACATTATGCTATGTCCTCAGTCCACTGTCTTACATTATGCTATGTCCTCAGTCCACTGTCTTACATTATGCTATGTCCTCAGTCCGTTGTCTTACATTATGCTATGTCCTCAGTCCACTGTCTTACATTATGCTATGTCCTCAGTCCGTTGTCTTACATTATGCTATGTCCTCAGTCCGTTGTCTTACATTATTCTACATCTTCCAGACTTATCGGAGATACTTTTACCATTCCAGTCAGCCTCGAACGACGAGGATGTCTTTCATATCAACTTTGTTGATGACTGTCTAAAGCAGAGTGTAAAGTTATTTAATATAGCCATCATCATATTCTGACATGGGAGCATATGTTAGCGGCAACGTGATTCTTCATTTGCGGGCGGATGGCCATGACCCTGATGGACACAGGACATCGTTCTGTTCTATCGTTCCAGATGTTCTTGTAAACTAAAGACTCCATGACGCCCTCTGGAGGGAAAAGTCACTCACACCGGCTCTGCGACTTTGTAATTATTGTAATCAGCGGGGGCTTGGTAGGTGGTGTTCTGCTTGTGTTGAATCAAAACAGGCGCCACTGAACACCATCGAAGTGACTCGGCAGCAGTGCAGTATCTCCTCCAGTGGGTTGCCTCATGACAACTTGACACTCACTGCTCCCGGTGCATTGCCGGTGCTAAGGCTGCGGCAGGACGGGCTGGGCTGGGGCTGTGGTTTGGGGAAGGGGGAGGTGGTGGTGGAGGAGTGGGCGGCGTGGGTGCAATGCCATTGAGGTGGCATAGAAGATGGGACAGAAAAGAACCCATGTCATGCATGCATTTGTTTTCTCCTCCACAGTACCACAGGACATGCTCTTCTTCTGTTGGAGCTTCTTTGTTGTCCCTTTCTGTAACTCTGCAGACGCTGAAAATGTGCCAGGAGCGTCTGTCGATCTACTGGGTCAATGCTTTCAGTTTTCCACGCAGCATGCGTGTCCTTACGTTCCTGGTGGCGTATGTCATATTGTTCCTTCTACGGAGGCTCTGTGACTTTCCCCAGTATCACATTCTTCACGTCGACCCTGTGAAAGTGGACGGGGTGGCAGAATTCCATGCAGTATGATCTCTGTATGCTTTTCTTTCACGCAGCGTGTCTCGGGCAGGTGGAACACGGCAGACCCATCCCTCTAGACACTAGACACATTCCACACAAGTCAGGAGGATTTCGCCCGCTGCTGTATGACTGCCCCTTTTTCTGGCACAGAACGTACTTGACTTGCCATGTGGCGCTTGTGATGCTGCCGACAGTGTGCCTGTGTTTGTCGGGAGGATCAAAGAGGAGAAGGCGGTCAGGCCGTTTGATACCTTAAAGTCATTCATCACCCCCATTGTGGGGCCTGTTAGACAGCGTGGGGCAACAGTGGAATACCCAGTGGTCACGTGTCATTCATGGTAGCAGCATCTAGCGAGAGGAAAAGGATGAATCTACACCATGTTTCTAAACTTCAGCTAGGACACATGGTGAGATCACTTCCGATCATGTTTGTCCACGCCCTTGTGACTGTTGTTTACTCCGCGACAGCCAGAGGTCTGATGTGTCTGGCTTTCCCCACACCCCCTAGTCCCTGTATGACAATGTCACCATCATGGGTGTAAAGGAGAGTTGTCTTTTGACGATTGAACGAAGCGATGACCTCAAGGGGCTGCCTTTTCTTTATGACAATGTCACCATCATGGGTGTAAAGAAGAATCGTCTTTTGACGATTGAGCGAAGCGATGACCTCAAGGGGGCAGCCTTTTCGTGGTCTTGCCGATCTGACGACACAAAGCATCACCAGAGTTCCAGAAACACTTGGCACATTCCACGCCCACAGGCAAGCCTCTCCTGTTGACAGGCCACTGTTTTATTCAGAAACAGTGCCAAAGTCAGACTGATGACAAGGAGTTATCACGGCACATGGCGTGCCACTTGTTGACAGAAGACAGGATGTTTCACAACACGACCCCCCCCCCCCCCCCCCCCCCCCCACCCTTGTGGCTGAACTACACCATCAAACAGGGTAAGATAAGGCAAAGTTGCTTGCAGCCCAGCCGACCGCAAAGGGCCATAGCAGGGCTGTCGCGACATTGAAAGGTCATCGGTCTTCCCAAAACACGCTTAAAAGCTGAACATTTGATAAGGTTTTGCATCACCAACAGCCCAAACTTTGAGACCCCACTTCACTGGTTTTGCTGGCAAATACCGGTGAAAACCATACAGGCCTTTTGGATTTCATTTGTGCCTTCATCAACAGTAACAGCCACACATACAACTTTTAAAAAAAACTGTCCTGGGTTGTAGACGTGACACAGGTCACTTTTTTTTTGTTCACTGGGCGTCAAACCCAGGTCGTCCCTGTCATCAGCGAGAGTGACATCAGCAAGATGGAAACAACTTGCCGTCTCTTGATACTCTGCTGGTGGGTGGGAATGTTGAGATGGACGTGGAGATTTATTTATGAGAAGACTAGTGTGGACCGTTGTTTGTTGGTTTGTTTTTTCAATCCACAGTTGTCTGCTCTTAAAGACCAGCCACCTGGTCCTCAGCACCATAGGATGCCATGAGCCTTGGCCTTGCATTCCAGTTCCTTCGATAAACCATGAGGTCACACACGTTTGCTGGAAGCACAAGTGAAAGGTAGTCAGAAGATGACTCAACCTACACGTGTGGACGTAAGGGAAGGGAATCATGTAGGTACGGTGTTCGTCGACAAGGTAATGTGTGTGGAAAACATCATGGGAAATGTAGTGAGACGATGACTTTTAATTCATGAGTGGGTGGAAGGGGAGGGAATCAGGTAGGTTTTGTGTTCGTCGACAAGGTAATGTGTGTGGAAAGCATCATGAGAAATGTAGTTAAACGATGATTTCTTTCATGAGTGGGCGTAAGGAGAGCGAATCAGCTAGGTATTGTATTCGTCGGCAAGGCAATATGTGTGGAAAAGATCATGGTAAATGTAGCGGAAGATGACTCTGAATTCAGGAGTGGGCGTAAAGGGAGGGAATCAAGTAGGTATGGTATTATCGAAAAGGTTATGTGTGTGGAACACATCATGGTAAATGTAGTAAAAGATGACTCTGAATTCATGAGTAGGCGTAAAGGGAGTGAATCAGGTAGGTACGGCATTTCTCGACAAGGTTATATGTGCGGAATCATCATGGGAAATGTGGTGAAAGATGACCCTGAATTCAGGAGTGGGTGTAGGACGTTGGAATCAGGCAGGTATGGTATTCGTTGACAAGATCATCAGTTTGGACAACTTCCTGGGACCAGTGTGATGACCAAGGAAACCCTGGTTCAGTTACCATTCCTGGGTCACTTAGGTCACTGTCTTGGTTACTGTCTTCTCCACTTGGGTCCCTGTCATCTTCCAGTCTGTTCTTCTAGTCAGAAACTCCTGAATGCACCAACACAAAATCTGAAATAGCTCGGTAAAGCGTCCCTTTAGTTTTTCTTTCCCGCCTGTTTGAAACCCACTGCCCCTCATTCTACAAACCCTGTGTCCACCTTATCTGTGTGTCAAGGCACAACTGAAAACGTATTTTCTGCCAAGCATTTTGAACAATTTCCCTTCCTAGAAGAACAATAATCAGGAACGATGATGACAATGGTTATTCTTCGTACAGCCGGTAAGCACGGTTTGTTTATCTATCTATCTATCTATCTATCTATCTATCTATCTATCTATCTATCTATCTATCTATCTATCTATCTAAACTAATAAATTCCAAGGATAAGTACTGAGCACCATTCCAGCAAGGTTGGAAAGATTGCTCAGTACTTATCCTTGGAATTTATTAGTTTTTGTAATTTAGTCCCTTGCGGATTCATTCCAAGAACTGGCCCTCAGCACTTGTGTCTTAAGAGGTTATCGTTTTATATTTTCTACTTTTCACTAGAAAATGTAGCTTGTTTTGCTCTTTCATGATTTTCTTTTGCTTCTTAGGTGGCACCTTTGGTTGGTTTTTTGAAAACTCAACAAACATACTACGGTATTGCACACCAGCCTTTTCTGGGATAGCATTCTTCTTAAATTAAAACCGAAAAGGCAGAGGAGTCAAATTACCACTTTCCGCGGTCACTGAGGAGAAACAATCAGGTTTCGAAATATCAGTATCTGACCAGGAGTTAAGTGTTAGTGAGTTTCCTCCATATTGGAGAGTGTCTCCCCATTGGAGACTATAAGCTTGCTGAAGGCTCATTTTGAGAAGCATTTATTTTATTTTTCCCCATCCACCCACTCGAGCACATACTGTTAGTTAGGCAGAATTATCTACCACTGCAGATATGAATGCTTATCTCCCCTATTTCTTCAATCTAAGACATAAGAGCAAGCTTTGTTTATAATTGAATATATATATATATATATATATATATATATATATATGTGTGTGTGTGTGTGTGTGTGTGTTGAACTTAATTTCATTAGTTTATTTCTCTCTCTCTCACTGTGTGTGTGTGTGTGTGTCTGTCTGTGTGTGTGTGTGTTGTGTTGAACAAATGGTAAAGGTATAAAGGAAAAGGGAAGGGCTACGGTTGGGAAAACGGTTTACACCGTTCTTGTAACTTACATGTCTGTGTAGGCTACTTGAAAAAGCTGGAGGTGCACAAAGCGGGTACAGAGACAACAATGCCATCCATGCCTTGTTTTGTTTGCCTTGCCTGCCTGGGTTGTCTTGCCTTGCCTTGCCTTCACTCGAAATCCCTCCATTGCCTTGCTCTGGCTCTCTTACAAACGGTGGTGCCAACACCAGTTAATAGAACAATGTCCCCTCTCTCCCCTATCAGTGGCGCGTTCCATGTCATGTACCACTCACAGCGAAATATATTCTTTCAGAGTGTTGGGACTTGCATGATGTGAGACATAAACACTTTACAGCAGGCTCCATGAAATCCGTGATCTTTGAATTTCTGAAAGAGATTCACATTTTTCCTCTGATCTCAGATTTGTGTGGAGAAAAGATTTTTTTAACAAAGTTTCCAGTGTGTCTTTAAAAGGTGTGTTTTAAAAGGTTGTGTGAATGAGGTTTTTCTTATTTGTTTTTAATGATTTGTGAGTTGACATCAACGCAGTGACACCCCTGAAATGGCCCTTTGCGGTGGGCTGGGCTATGAGCAATATTACCTTACCTTACTCCCTCGCCCCCCCCCCTCCCGTGGAAGGCGGCACCAATCTCCTGTAGTGTTCAGTAGCAGGTTGCTGGTCTCTGTGAGGCTCACCTTCAGTCCTTCGGTCCTAGCAATCTTGCGAATCTCACAGGTTCTGTGCGGACATGTTCCAGACAGGGCGGGGAACCCAATCTTATGGCATCGAAGTCAGAACCCTCTACTAGTCACCTCCGTTGTCTTCATCACCCGTTCGATGACCAGAGACAAAACACGCCATTGTTTCATTAGCGCTTCGATCAATCCATTCACAACTGTCCATCGCTTTCTTCCTCATAGTCTTTACCACTAGTGCTCACGTTAACCTCTATCAGTACCAGCGTTCACATCGATGGCGCCATTAATCATCATGATGGATACAGTCGCCGACGTCATGATCATCGTCACGTTTATCCTGTTGAACATCATTCTCATAGTTATCGCGAGAGTCCCGTCCCTTGACTGGCAAACCACATCCACTGTCATAAAATGACTGCATTATTTGCACCATTTTGAATATATTCGTTATTGTTAGAATCATCATGGTCATTATGGTATTATGGTCAAAGGGCATTTGACTCGCATTCTTTATATCATGATGTTCATCCCCCCCCCACCCCCTCATCATTCAGGTTAATGTTGAGCATATCACGGTCATCATCTCTTTCATCTAATCGTTATTGTGTTCACTCTAGCAGAGATTATCATCCCTGATAAAGCCATTATCAATTCTGTCTGTCTGTCTGTCAGTCTGTCAGTCTGTCTGTCTGTCTGTCTGTCTGTCTGTCTGTCTGTCTGTCTGTCTGTCTGTCTGTCTGTCTGTCTGTCTGTCTGTCTGTCTGTCTTGTCTCTCTCTCTCTCTCTCTCTCTCTCTCTCTCTCTCTCTCTCTCTCTCTCTCTCTCTCTCTCTCTCTTTCCTTGTGTTGCGTTGTGTTGTGTTGTGGTGGGTGTGCGTGCGTGTTGTTGTTGTTGATTTTTTCCGCGACACTGACAAAAGATCATTATAAAACAGCGGTACTCGTGAAGACAGTGTGTTGGCCGGACACATCCTGGCTGCTGAGAAAACGACCAGGACACACGAACAGGAAAGGCAGGATGTGACAGCTCTGCCATGACACTGAAGTCATCTTAGTTCCTGATTCACGTCGTCTCTACAGTGTCCCAAAGGCTCACAGTTGGCAACGCTAACAGCAGTGCCTTCTACACACGTATACCACAATTCCACAATTCAGTCGCACAGATCGTAGTTTGTAACTCACTTTGTCTACAACCCAAACAACAATTACGATAACAGACCATGCTTTATAGTTCTGTTTGCTTATAGCTCTGCAGATTACAGAGAAAATAGACATTAGTTCATGAATCATTTATAATTATGTTGCTTATAGCTCTGCAGATTACAGAGAAAATAGACATTAGTTCACGAATTATAATGTCTGTTGCTTCGATTATCATGGGGACAGTAACCAAGGCTAAAATCATGAAGAAGATAAATCGGTCATCATTTCAAAGCCCGGGACTAGAGAAAGACATCCTCAGATATCAATCTTGAACCTACACAAGGCTCAATCAAAAACAAGGTTTGGTCATACACATCAAAGACCGGTGAAACTAGAGATTGCTGGAATCCTAGGGAGAGTGTTGAATTGATATTCCCAGATAGACAGAAAAGGGATACAATCCGCTGAAGACAGGCTCAGCAGCTAGCGAGATATCTTGCTGCCTAGCCAGGGATTTGAAGAATGGATAGTCAGGGCTTTGAATCAACACAAATCAGGATTTTGAATTTTGGCTACACAGGACGTTGAAGAACAGCTCAGTCATGGCTTTGGGTAATGGCTCGTTATAGCTTTGAATAATGGTCATACATGGCTTTGAATGATGGCTAGTCGGGGCTTTGAATAACGGCTAGTCGGGGCTTTGAATGGCTAGTCATGGGTTTGAATAATGGTTAGTCATGGGTTTGAATAATGGTTAGTCGGGGCTTTGAATAACGGCTAGTCGGGGCTTTGAATAATGGCTAGTCGGGACTTTGAATCACGGCTAGACTTGGCTTTGAATGATGGCTGGTCACGACTATGAATAATGGCTAGTGTGGGCTTTGAATAATGGCTAGTCAGGATTTGGAATAATGGCGAGTCAGGATTTTGAATAATTACTAGTCAGGACTTTGAATAATGGCTAGTAAGGGCTTTGAATAATGGCTACTCATGGCTTTAGATGATGGCTAGTCAGTGATTTAAATAATGGCTAAACGGGCTTTGAACAGTAGCTACTTGGGGCTTTGAATAATGGCTAGTAAGGCCTTTGAATAATGGGTGGTAAGGGCTTTGACTAATGGCTAGTAAGGGCTTTGAATAATGGGTAGTAAGGGCTTTGAATAATGGCTATTCACGGCCATGAATAATGGTTAGTCACAGCTTTGAATAGTGTTAAGTCAAGGCTTGGAATAATGACCAGTTGGGGCTTCTGAAAACGGCAAGTCAGGGCTTTTAATAATGAATAATCATGACGTTTAATAATATCTGTTCAGTTCTTCGAATAATGGCTGATCGATCACTTTTAATTGTGACCACGCACACAAAGTCTGCTCATAGGCACGCACGTTTTGTTCAGGTTTTTTTTTTCCGGACACAGCTGTGAAATAACTGGTCATTTATTTCGTGGTAGCGAATTATACAAGGTGCACAATCTGGAACGTTCTCTTGCTACCGTCCTGTCTGCTTAACAGCGAGTTTTTGTTGTTACCGTGTGCGTGTTGGTGGTGGTGTTGGTGGCCAGGGTGGAAATGGATGTGGATAAGATGGTGGTTTGATTGTTGTAGAGATAAGGTTAAGGGGGAGCGTGAAGGGAAAGAGGTTTTTGATTAATCTGAAAAAAAGAAATACTGCTAAAATCAACAATAGGTTCCAAGCGACTGGACGACATTTAATGTGAGCAACGTGATTTCCTCACATATATGACGCAAGAAGAACTAAAAAGCTGTTGACGCTTGTGAAGTTTTACCCTGCATTGAACAAAGAACTAAAGCGCTCTTGACGCTTGTGAAGTTTACCCTGCACTGAACAAGGACTAAAGCGCTCTTGGCGTTTGTGAAGGTTTAACCTGCACTGAAGAAAGAACTAAAGCACTCTTGACGTTTGTGAAGGTTTAACCTGCATTGAAGAAAGAACTAAAGCACTCTTGACGTTTGTGAAGGTTTAACCTGCATTGAAGAAAGAACTAGAGCACTCTTGACGCTTGTGAAGTTTTACTCTGTACTGACGAAAGAACTAAAGCGCTATAATTGCCTAATTTTTTCCCTCGTAAAAATGAACGCTACCGATGGTATAGATCTCCATGGCAACCAGTCAGGATTCTCGGAGGCAGGTGCAGGAAATGCGTCGCTTCGAGACGATTGCATCACCGTTGTGTTCAGCGAGATGGAGTTCCTACCCTGGGACAACCCTGACAATATTGTCAGTGCAGAAGTGGAAGGCATAGTATATCAAATCAAAAACAACTTGCTTGTGCTGATGTTTCTGATTGGTGGACCAGCTAACGTCATCAACATGGCGGTGTTCTATAAACACGGTCTTCATGACCGAGTCAATCTGTGTCTGTTCGCTTTGTCTCTTATTGATGAACTGTATTTGATCACAACGACCCTGATTCACGGGGAACAACTCCAAAGACAAATCACCAAAGAAGGAAAATTCGGTCCTGTCATGACGTTTATGACCAATAATAATTTGGTGGTTTTCGCTGCGTCTGCTTTTATTTCTCCTGTGCTGTCTGTCATGGTTGCTACAGAGAGATGCCTTTGTGTTTTCAATCCACTCAAATTTCAAACCCTCCTACGTACTAGAACGATGGCCGTCATAATTATTGTGGTCAGCGTTGTAATGACAGGTTTATATTTCATCGTGAGTTTCCGATATCGTGTTGGCTGTGTGTACGACCCTGCCACAGATACAATGATCAAAACAGGAATCGAAGGGACCTTTTACCATGCTAACAAAGATCTGATCGATGTTCTGCATGGCTTTGTGTTTGGCGTTGGCCTGCCTGTCATCGAACTGATTGTGGTGACGACAGCAACCATTATGACGATTGCAAAATTACGTCAGATTGTGACGTGGAGATCTGTAACCGCCTCGTTGATCTCGGCCAAGGAGCTGGCTCTGACGAAGATACTGGTGGGAAACTCTGTCCTGTTCATCGCCTGCCTTTCCCCCGTGGCTCTCATTCGTGTCAGTTGGCTGTTCTTTCCGGAAGTGAATTCCGGTCAACGTCATCATAACTTCTTTCTGGTGGGTGCGTGGGTGGCTGAACTGTTCAACACCATCAACGCCACATTCAACTTCTTTGTCTATTACGTCATGGGATCTCGCTACAGACAAACAGTCTGGGCGTTGTTGGGCAGGAGGAGAAAGGCTCCAAAATAACAGTGTGTGTGTTGTGGGTCAGTTTTTTTGCTGACTGGTACACGTTGATTGTCTCCTCTTCAGCCACCATTCCTGTCCCCTACGCCTGTGTCTTCTCCCAGTTCTTGTGTCATACGACACACCTGTGTCTTCTCTCAGTTCTTGTGTCATACGACACACCTGTGTCTTCTCCCAGTTCTTGTGTCATACGACACACCTGTGTCCTCTCCCAGTTCTTGTGTCATACGACACACCTGTGTCCTCTCCCAGTTCTTGTGTCATACGACACACCTGTGTCCTCTCCCAGTTCTTGTGTCATACGACACACCTGTGTCTTCTCCCAGTTCTTGTGTCATGCGACACACCTGTGTCTTCTCCCAGTTCTTGTGTCATACGACACACCTGTGTCTTCTCCCAGTTCTTGTGTCATACGACACACGTCACTGCAGCGTGTGTTTGGCTATATGGAAGCTCACGTTCTTATGTGACGTACTCTTGATAACATCTCAGAGTTACACACGTCATGCCCCCCTCCCCCCTCACCTCTTACCCCCGCAAGTTCTCCCTTGAAGACAGACAGGGGAAGATACCTAAAAGGTGCATCACGTGCAGAAATTCCGATGACTCTCCTGCCAGTTAGAGGATGATGCTATTTTTGGTGCATGGTGAATAATATTGATGGCTGAATATAATTCATTAGTTAGTGTGAAATGAAAGGCTGTGCAGGAACCTCCAGATGTGTGGTCTGCTGTCTGCGGGGTATTGAACTGGGAATAAGATCTGAGGTGAGTCCCCTCCTCTTGCCTGAAGTGGCACTGTGTGACAGTGAGACCTGGTGGACACTTGGGGTTCACAAGCTGAAAACAACACCTTGTAGAACCGAGTAAAACACTGACAGATAGGGTACATAAAATACAATCGATACAAGCTATAGAAGAGAGATCATGTACTTTAGACCAATAGCTCTTAGTGTTTGACAAATAGATATTGAATTCTGTACGAATAGAATTAGTAAATTTGACGTTATATGCAGACACACATTGCATGTTTATCTATATACTTCTAAATACGAGTAAGATGTATGGAAACCCCAAACTGGAAAATTCACATCTCAAGTTTGGTCTTGGTTTCCTATTCAATATCTGTAGTTCAATTCCCATGTCTGAAAACTGGAAAAAAAAATGACGATTTCTGATTTTACCCTATGTTACCAAAAGAATACTGACAAGAATACACCACAGGACTCTTTCCTTCATGACTTAATAGCTTTTAGTGGATCGTTTCTTTCTTTCTCTAGGGACAATGTTCCAACTCTGCTCATTTCAGATTAACCAAAACACAGCCACACTACAGTCGACGTCCTGTGGTACCCTCTGCACTGGCAGGCCACGCGAAGCAGTCGGTAAGAGGTCGGCAGGAGGAACTCAGCCGGAGGAGACGCAGCCCGGCTGCTGGGTCACTTTGGTGGTGTTCATTGGTGCTTGTTTTGATGTCACGTCAGCAGAACATCGCCCACTGTCACACACCACTACGTCACTTCCTTCTCATTTGTTGTGCATATGTGCAGCGTGGGTTTACTTGCTTACCTTGTTTCTTCCATGGTAGAAAAATATTCAATGAATCACTCAACGATAATTTGATTTATATACTTAAAGAAAAAAAAACCCTTCTCCAAACCCAGTGGTTCAATAGGACTAATTGCCCATTTCTTGCTGTGCACTTTTCCGGGTAAGCAGACAACAGAATCACAGTGAGTGTGATTGGTCCCCAAGTGTCACGTAACACATATCTGCCTGTGTGGTATTCCGGGTAAGCACACAAACAGAATCACAGTGAGTGTGATTGGTCCCCAAGTGTCACGTAACACATATCTGCCTGTGTGGTATTCCGGGTAAGCACACAACAGAATCACAGTGAGTGTGATTGGTCCCCAAGTGTCACGAAACACATATCTGCCTGTGTGGTATTCCGGGTAAGCACACAACAGAATCACAGTGAGTGTGATTGTTCCCCAAATGTCACGTAATACAATTCTAGCTATGTTCTTTTCTGGGTAAACAGAAAACAGACTCACAATGAGTGTGATTGTTCTCCAAATGTCACGTGACACAAGAAAAGTTTGACACTTTGTATGTCGGGGGATAGGGCAAATCTCCACCCACCCCCACCCCACCTCTCTTCTCTCTCTCTCTCTCTCTCTCTCTCTCTCTCTCTCTCTCTCTCTCTCTCTCTCTGTCTCGCGTGTGTGTGTGTGTGTGTGTGTGTGTGTGTGTGTGTGTGTGTGTGTGTCACTGTCTGTCTGTCTGTCTCTCTGTCTCTGTCTCCCCTCTCTCTCTCTCTCTCTCTCTCTCTCTCTCTCTCTCTCTTCTCTCTCTCTCTCTCTCTCTCTCTCTCTCTCTCTCTCTCTCTCTCTCTCTCTCTCTCTCTCTCTCTCTCTCTCTCTCTCTCGGGAAGGCATGGTTTCCAGTTGTTGCCTGGCTTGCAAGAGATCTTTCTGCTTCTGTTTGCAGACGATATTTGTTTTATCTCTTCCACACCTGTTGGATTACAAAACCAGATAGACAACCTCGCCGAGGCTTCAAAATCTCTTGGTTTGACCGTTAATTTGACTAAAACAAAAATTATGGTTTTCAGAAAAGGTGGGCATTTGCCAAAAGTAGAAAAGTGGTTTTATGAAGGAAAAGAGACAGAAGTTGTAAATCGTTACAAATATTTGGGATAACTACAAAACTGTCATTTGACATTGCATTAGAGGAGTTTGCGGGTAGAGCTAAAGGCAGGGTGGTAGCGATCATGAAGACAATGTGGAGTCTTGGAAATATGGAACAGTCAGTTTTCTTTAAATTATTTGATGCTCAGGTTAAACCTATGATGTTGTATGCAGCTGAAATGTGGGGTTTAACACGTTTTCAAATTGTGGAAGTCCCCCATTTATTTGCCTGTAAGCGCTTTCTTAGAATAAGTCCTAAAACTCCGAATTTGATGGTTTATGGTGAAATTGGCCGGTACCCTCTATTTGTTGATTGTGTAATAAAGGTGATCAGGTACTGGTTTAAGTAACAAAAGCTAGATCTTGCAAGACTGCCAAAACAAGCGTATGAAATGTATGAAAATAGATGTATGCGGAGTGGACAAAACCAGATCGACCAACAACATTGGGCCAGCAAAGTCAAATTTTGCTTAGATACTTATGGATTTTCTGAAGTTTGGGTGAATGGCGGAGTTGGAAACGAAAAGGTTTTTGTACAAGTATTTAAACAACGCATTATTGACTGCTACAAACAAGAGTGGTCAAGTAAACTGTACGAGAGTGAGAGATATTCTACTTATCGTTCTTTTAAATCATTGTTGCAACCAGAAAATTACCTCTCAGACATTTCAGTAAATAAATTTCGTACAGTTTTTGTCAAATTCAGATTGGGTATACGCGATATTAGCACTCATAAAAGGTGTATAGAAAAATCAAACTCTTGCCCTTTTGTAAGGTTACAGAAGACGAACATCATTTTTTGTTTGTATGTCCAGTATATCAAGAAATTAGAGAAAAGTATCTGACGAAAGTTTTTAGGAATTTAGATGAAATACACATTTGACACTATATCTGCAGAGCGACAGCAGGTTTATTACACGTTCTGTTGCAATGTTTATTTATTATGCTTTAAAAAAAGAGAGAAGAAAATGCGAAATCTATTTCAACTGTGTAATATTTTTGTTGTTTTAGTATTAAAAGAGTAAAATGGGGAAACTGCATAGAAAATACCTGAAAGCAATTTCCCAGCTGGTTTATCCTATGCAGTTAGGAAATTATATATTTTTGTTTTGTAGATTATTTATAGTTTGGTCTGTGTGAGTTCTTTTCTCATTTTGTGTCTTTACATGATACATGGACCTCCTTTGCATACAGGCCGGTGGCCTTGCAGTAAACTTTTTCAGAGTTCTCTCTCTCTCTCTCTCTTCTCTCTCTCTCTCTCTCTCTCTCTCTCTCTCTCTCTCTCTCTCCACACTCTCTCTCTCTCTCTCTCTCTCTCTCTCTCACTCACACACACACACACACACACACACACACACACACACACACACACACACACACACACACACACACACACACACACACACACACACGCATGCACGCACGCACGCACGCACGCACGCACACGCACATGGAGCTCGCTCAGATCGTAATGGGCATAACACTGAGTGACTCTACAGTCTGTTTCATTGTTCTTGTAAACAAAAGTGCGTAAACAGATATGAAGACATCGTTAGCAATATATGGAATGGACCATCCATCAAGAATATATGAAACGTTGCCATTTAAATTGCTTTTGTATGGACATGGCATGAACATTTTACAACTCACATGTCCTTATAGTTTTCTAATGGCTGGGGAAAAACGATGGAAATTTCACTAGATGGACACAGCATATAACATTTACAACTGAAATGCTCGCATATTTTACTAAAGTCCGAGGAACAGTGTGCATACTTCGTTTTGGTTTTGTGTAGGGGGTAAAAAAATCAATAGAATGTTGAGAAAATCAGACGAGATCAACACCAAAATACTCTACAGCATGCCATGAAAATCACATTACTAAGTGTATCTATTCCCTGTCCATCTGTCCATTTACAACAGGGCGCAATTCCTGAATATTCCTTTGTCTGCGATTTGGTGTCCTGAACTATTGGTCTAAAAAGAAAGGAGCAAAGCACACACGTGTCAAACATTATGTTGATGAGTGTTTTCGTTTTAGCCAAATTGACTTGAAGGATCGTTTGCATGTGCAAAATATGATCGAGTAATGGACACCACACACACACACACACACACACACACACACACACACACACACACACACACACACACACACACACGCCCACCCCCACCCCCCAACACACACACATACACACAGAGGCATTAAAATTTGAGCAACTAAGTCATGTCAGCGATAATGAATAATTTGATGTTTATGCAAAAGGTGAATAATTATCTGAAATAAACGTGTGCATATTCAGCATCACTGCCAAACATAAGTTCAGACTGGGATCTCCAAGTTACTGTTTGCATTGAACACGGAGTTTTATGTCGAACAGCATTATTATTGTCATTATCGTTATCATTATGATTACTACTATTACTACCACTATCATTGTTATTGTTTATGATGATGATGATGATGATGATGATGATGATGATGATGATGATGATGATGATGATGATGATCATCATCATCATCATCATCATCATCATCATCATCATCATCATCAATATCATTATCAATATTATTTAAGAATACTTACATAGCGCCTATCCTCGGCTAAAGACCAAGCTCTAAGCGTTTTACAATCCGTATTCTCGTTTACACAACGGACTGCCTACCTGGGTAGAGCCGACTTAGGAGCTGCTGCTGTCGCTTCATTCTGTCGTTTCTTGTGTCATCCAGTCAATATCGTTCATTCCGTTCAGTCAACGTGACTTTTGATTCCATGCTGCTTGGAAATAGTTCTGTGTATGGACGAACACAGATTTTGATTCAATATCATTCAAAATAACGCCTGTTCTTGTGTACCTTGTCTGTGTGTAAAACAAAATAGCCTATATTTTTGTGAGATATACACCAGCCTCATTTTCGTTAAGAAAAATCTCTTTGTTGCAAAGTAATCAGATATTTACTTCAGCAGTGTGTTTGGTACTTCACTACTGTCCAAACATGCACAGCCTCTCTGCTGCAAAATTGTCATGTATCACTCACAATGAAACATATCCTTTCAGAGTGTTGGGACTTGCATGATGTGAGACATAAGCATTTTATCACAGACTCTATGAAAACCCTGTTCAAAGATGTCCCACCTGATGTGATCTTTGAATTTCTGAAGGAAATGAATAACATTTTTCATTTGATCTAAGATTTTACGGAGGAAAGATTTTTAACAAAATTCCCGGTATGTTTTAAAGAGTTGTGTGAATGAAGTTTTTTTTTCCAATCACTTGTGAGTTATTTTCAGCGTGGTGACAGCCCTGATATGGCCCTTTGCGGTCGGCTGCGCTATAAGGAACATTGCCATTACTATTGCCATCTGTGCGAAGGGTGTACCAGACAAACAAGTTTCTGGGTATCCTGATGTCTGAGACACTGTTCAATGGAGCGAAACAGAAATATTGCCAAGCGAACAAATTTGGTGGCTAAAATTTGCCTTGACTTGCTCAAAGTAATTTGCAATGCTGGTAAAAGATCAATGATTCTAGTCATCCTTTACCGTAGAAACTTTCTCATTCCTTTCCAAGACCTCTGTTGTAAATAATAACACAAATATAAATTATTCGGCCTTTGGTTTTTCCCACCTGCATTCTATTACGCTGCTACTTTCAACCAGCTTTCCTTATTTATTCTTTAACGATAATGATGAGATGATGATGATGATGATGATGATGATGAAGATAACGAGGATGTTGATTCATCATCATCATCATCATCATCATCATCACCATTACACACACACACACACACACACACACACACATATATATATATATATATATATATATATATATAGGCTATATATATATATATATATATATATATACAGAGAGAGAGAGAGAGAGAGAGAGAGAGAGAGAGAGAGAGAGAGAGATCCTGATGATAGCAAGGCTTAAAACAAGCTTGTAGATTTTAATACTTCATTTTTTAAAAATATTTTAAAAGATGTTGCTCCCCAAGGGTTGAGCATTTTCAGATTTTTAAGGACACTTTTATATTGTTCATGAAAAATATATAATATATAATATATATATATAATATATATAGATAGATAGATAGATAGATAGATAGATGGATAGATAGAGATAGTATATACCTATACATGTATAAATATATATATTGTTTCATTTGATATATATATATATATATATATATATATATATATATATATATATATATATATATATATATATATAGAATGCTCAACAATTAAGTAGTGGGGGGAAACAAGTGCAGGTTAACAATTCTTCAGTCGTTATAGTAATGACTTGGCAAAGATTTGAATTTAAAAAAAATAAAAAAATTTAAGATGAAGAAAATGGGTGGAATATATTATAAATATGAGAAGCCCTTCACTAGCTGCCTGAGGGAATCATCGTAATCCCTCTTGAAAGCACATTTATTTGTATTGCCTGCTCCTAGGCCTTTCGTCCGCTGGATCGGACTCATCGGGGAGACACGGCTGATTGTGTCAGTGCCCCTGGCGTCAAATAGAGACACACCACAGTCCATAATTCGTGGTGTTCTCACCACCAAGGGTTCAAAAATGAATCCAACAGCACCCCCCAAAGCAGCCAGCGAAGGGTAGTAAATGGAACAAAACACAAGTGTGGAGATGAAAAAAGTTGCTGAAAAGCTAAAAGCATTATTCAAACAATATAAAAATATAGGGGACAATCTTTGAGCCTATGCTTGAGGATCCATTCAAGGATGCAAGGGAGATAAAAAGATATGGAACAGTCTGAGTGGTCAGCTCTGCTGTTCAATAACCCAAGCATTGTGAGTGGCTAAGAATTGTACAGAACAACCTTTATTTGGGATCTCCTAAGAGATGCAATCTCCCACTGATTGACCAAACAATAGAATGCTGAACAATTAAGTAGTGGGGGAAAAACAAGTGCAGGTTAACAATTCTTCAGTCGTTATAGTAATGACTTTGCAAAGATCTGAACTTTAAAAAAAAAAAAAAAATCAAGATGAAGAAAATGGGTGGAATATATTATAAATATGAGAAGCCCTTCACTAGCTGCCTGAGGGAATCATCGTAATCCCTCTTGAAAGCACATTTATTTGTATTGCCTGCTCCTAGGCCTTTCGTCCGCTGGATCGGACTCATCAGGAGACACGGCTGATTGTGTCAGTGCTCCTGGCGTCAAATAGAGACACACCACGGGTCCATAATTCTGTGGTGTTCTCCACCACCAAGGGTTCAAAAAGAATCCAACAGCACCCTCAAAGCAGCCAGCAAAGGGGTAGTAAATGGAACAAAATACAAGTGTGGAGATGAAAAAAGTTGCTGAAAAACTAAAAGCATTATTCAAACAATATAAAAAATATAGGGAAAATCTTTGAGCCTATGCTTGAGGATCCATTCAAGGATGCAAGGGAGATAAAAAAAATATTGAACAGTCCTGAGTGGTCAGCTCTGCTGTTCAATAACCCAAGCATTGTGAGTGGCTAAGAATTGTACAGAACAACCTTTACTTGGATCTCCTAAGAGAGGCAATCTCCCACTGATTGACCAAACAATAGAATGCTGAATAATTAAGTAGTGGGGAAAACAAGTGTAGGTTAACAATTCTTCAGTCGTTATAGTAATGACTTGGCAGAGATTTGAACTTTAAAAAAAGAAAAAAAAATTTTCAAGATGAAGAAAATGGGTGGAATATATTATATATATGAGAAGCCCTTCACTAGCTGCCTGAGGGAATCATCGTAATCCCTTTTGAAAGCACATTTATTTGTATTGCCTGCTCCTAGGCCTTTCGTCCGCTGGATCGGACTCATCAGGGAGACACGGCTGATTGTGTCAGTGCTCTTGGTGTCAAATAGAGACACACCACAGTCCATAATTCTGTGGTGTTCTCACCATCAAGGGTTCAAAAAAGAATCCAACAGCACCCTCAAAGCAGCCAGCGAAGGGTAGTAAATGGAGCAAAACACAAGTGTGGAGATGAAAAAAGTTGCTGAAAAACAAAAAGCATTATTCAAACAATATAAAATATGGGGGACAATCTTTGAGCCTATGCTTGAGGATCCATTCAAGGATGCAAGGAGATAAAAAGATATGGAACAGTCTGAGTGGTCAGCTCTGCTGTTCAATAACCCAAGTATTGTCAGTGGCTAAGAATTGTACAGAACAACCTTTAAACTTGGATCTCCTAAGAGATGCAATCTCCCACTGATTGACCAAACAATAGAATGCTGAACAATTAAGTAGTGGGGGAAAACAAGTGCAGGTTAACAAATTCTTCAGTCGTTATTGTAATGACTTGCAAAGATTTGAACTTAAAAAAAAAAAATTTCAAGATGAAGAAAATGGGTGGAATATATTATAAATATGAGAAGCCCGTCATATATATAATATATATATATATATATATATAATATATATAAAATATAATATATAATATATAATATATATTTTATATATATAATATATATATATATATATATATATAAATATATATATATATATATATATATATATATATATATATAGACAAAAAGAAAAACACAAAAACACAACAAGCTGGATTCTGTTTCCAAATATTTCGAGGCCTTGCGACCTCTTCCTCAGTGGGACCTTTAATGACGAAATTTATCCTCCCATGCAGATCAATACGTCACAGGTAAACTACGTCATGACTAAAATTTATCCTCCCTTTGCAGATCAATACGTCACAGGTAAAACTACGTCATAGGTTTAGAGATTAAATTTTAAAAAAAAGGAAGTCTCAGGCCGTGTTCCACAAGGAAACAATTCAACTGAGCAAAAAACTAGAGAAAACAAGATTACGACAGAACTTGGATCCAATTGATCACTCTCCCTTTCTCTCCCCCCACCCATATATATATATTATATATATATATATATGTATATAGATCAGTATATTTAAAATGCCTAAAACAATTTTTTAAGTGCTCAACCCCTTGGGGAGCAACATTAGTTAAAACAAGTTAAAAGAGGAATCTTAAAACTATCTACAAATTTGTTTCGAGCGTGTTGCGCTGTCATCAGGATGGTTTTTGGTTTGCCCACCGCCGATGTTATATAGCGTGTGGGCTCCCGTTTGCGGTTGTTTGCACGTGCGGGTTGGCTGCACGTGTTTTTTGGGGGCTTTCAGTTTTTGTTTTGGGTGTGTTCACTAACAACGATTTCCATTTATGCCTGCAGTTGTTTACTATTTCTGTTTTGGTGTTTAAAGTTGCTAAGTGTGGTTTGCATAGTATTAACCATTTTTCAGTTAAACATAGGCTGCACCTTTTTGAAACATTGCTGTATGGTGATGCTCTTTTTATGATTTTCCAGGATATATTGTAGCTTGTTTTTTGCGTCTTTAAGTTTCCAGATATATTTGCTCAGTTCTGTTTGGTTTTTATATTTTTCTTTATTAAATGACTGTTTGTGGTTTGCATATCTGGTTTTGAAGTGGTTTTCAGTGATCCCTATGTATGTTTCTTTTTCATTTTCTGATGTCACAGTAGCCTGGTATACAATGTTGTTGTGAAGACATTTATTGTTTAGTGGGCACTGCTCCTTTCTGGTGCAATTGCAAGATTTCCTTTCTTCACCCTTCATTGCTGTGTTGATTTTCATTTTGTTGGATGCGTCAATTAGGTTTTTGAGGTTGGGCATACATGAGTACGATAGTTTGACAGTGTTTTTGTTAAATATTTTGGACAGTTTGTGTTCTTTTGGAAATGAAGTTGTTAGGATTTTGAAGAATTCTTTCACTATGTTTGTTTTGAGTTTCCCGTCGTATGGGGGTTATACCATATGATTTTTCTTTTCCTATTTTTCTTGCTTTTATTTGTGTTGTTGTCTGGGTTGTATTGTAATTTGTAATTGTATCCACTTGTTTGTAGTGCCTCCTGGTATTCTACTGCTGCATTGTTGAACACTCTCTCACTGCATGACAGGTTTGATAGTCTCTTGTTTATGCCATGGGGTATGGTCTTTAATACAGATGGTGGATGGTTACTTTTGGTGTGTACATAAAGAGGTGTATCGTTGGGTTTCTTGTATGGTTTATATATGTGATTGTTGAGATCCAGTGTTATGTCTAAGTAGTTCACTACCTTTTTGTTTGCTTCAATGGTAATCTTTAAGTTGTGCTTTTGGAAGATTTTGCATAGTTCTTTCTTCTTGTTTTCGATGGTTCTTGGATTGTTGGTTAGTGCAGCAAGGCCATCGTCTCTGTATAGTCCGACTTGTTTTCCGAGTTTTTTCTTGATGTTGGACAGCATGAATAGTCCGACCAGTTCACATGTTTCTGCACCATCATATGATCCCATGGTTACGTCGAATGTTGAGTTTCTGTTGGTTTTCCTGATCCAGGTTTCATTTTTGCTGTGTAGTAATGTTTTCTTGGTGTGGAGAATGATTTCCATTTCTGACCCTGTTATGTCTGTGTGGTTACTGGCAAACTTCAGGGCTTTGGTGAGTAGTTCCTCATTTATAGATGGGTAAAAGTCTACTATGTCAATGTGATGAATACTGTATTACTTTGTTTATTGAGTTTTTTTAACCATTGGAAACTTCGTATGTGTTCTTCCAGAGGTTGTATTCAGAGTTTGATTTTACGTTCTTTATTATTTTTTCCAGAATTTTCTTGCTTATTTTGCCTAATTCAGATTTGGATGGGTTTATTAGTCTACATGTTGG
>CM031600.1:92437038-92449538 GCA_018398815.1 Conus ventricosus
ATCTCATATTATGTTTCAATCTTTACTGTTTGTTTAGTAATTTTTTTTATTATATGTTTGCGGATTTAGAAACGGTTACATTTTTTGTTGGACTGCTAAATTGGTTTCTCCATTTTAAAATCCTTCAGGCCACAGTGCTCACGTGAGGAGCGATTAAGATCAGTATATTTAAAATGCCTAAAACCAATTTTTTAAGTGCTTCAACCCCTTGGGGAGCAACATAGTTAAAACAAGTTAAAAAGGGAATCTTAAAAACTATCTACAAATTTCGTTTCGAGCGTGGTTGCGCTGTCATCAAGGATGGTTTTGGTTTTGCCACCGCCGATTGTTATATCGCGTGTGGGCTCCGTTTGCGATGTTGTTTGCTCGAGCGGGTTGGCTGCACGTGTTTTTTGGGGGCTTTCAGAGGTTTTTGTTTTGGGTTGTTCACTAACAACGATTTCCATTATTCCTGCAGTTGTTTTACTATTTTGTTTTGGTGTTTAAAGTTGCTAAGTGTGGTTTGAATAGTAATTAAACCATTTTTCAGTTAATCATTAGGTTGCACTTTTTGTGAAACATTGCTGGATGGTGATGCTCTTTTATTTATGCTATTCAGGATATTTTGTAGCTTGTTTTTGCGTCTTTAAGTTTCCCGATATATTTGTTCAGTTCTGTTTGGTTTTTTATTTTTTTTATTAATGACTGTTTGTGGTTTGCATATCTGGTTTTGAAAGTGGTTTTTTCAGTGATCCTATGTATGTGCACACCACAAAACAGTCATTTAATTTAAAGAAACATATATGGTTGCTTTGTACTACTCGCTCCTCTGAATTTCAACTACGGATTCAACAGTGATGGGAAACTAGACTGCTTTTTTGGCGGATGTGAGTGTGTGGGAGGGGGGGAGGGGGGTGCGCGGATTTCTCCTCTTTCTATTCAATAGAGTCCCCTTCCCGAACTTTCTCCCACATCCATCTCTCTCTTGGATTTTCATTAATTTCACGAGCAAAGCCCTGAGCACATCACAGAAAGACAGGGTTTCATTAAGGAACAAATACTGCCATTTTAACGATTGAAATTCATCGATTTAAATAAAAAGAAAAAGAAAAATGAAAAGAAACCGGCATCCTCACTCATCCCTCTTATGTGTTTCCTTCGGTCAGTCTCGTGAGGGGACTGCCACGGCGACGGGTGTTTGTCTAAACACATTACATTCAAATTTACCCCCTTCTATGCAATGCACAACTACGTACACACACTTCCTCTAGCTTATATGATATGAAGTCGTGAGAGAACAGAGAGAGAGAGAGAGAGGAGGAGAGAGGATAGAAAGAGAGAGGGAGGAGAGAGAGAGAGAAGGGAGAGAGAGAGGAGAGAGGGGGGGGGGGGGGGAGGGAAGAGAGAACGGACGAACGAATTTTATTTTCATGAGGGTAGTAGAGTAAGCATACTGCTTTTTTTACATCAGCCCTCCAGGGCAAAAGAACAGAAAAGAAAAGAAAGAAAAACACAAATTCTGAGAGAGGAGAGAGAGAGAGAGAGAGATGCGATGGAGAGAGAAGAGGAGTGTTCGAATGAGGGAGAGAGAAGAGAGGAGGAGTGACTCACAGGCGAGAGATTTGGAGAGAGAGATGGGGAGGAGTGAGGAGAGAGGAGAGAGAAAATTAGGAGAAGGGAGAGAGATGAGTGGAAGAGAGAGAGAGAGAGAGAGAGATCGAGAGAGATGGAAAGAAGAGAGAGAGAGAGAGGAGAGAGAGTGAGAGCGAGAGAGAGCGCTCTACCACCCCAACACACACACACACACAAACACACACACACACACACAACAACACACACATACACACACACACGCACACCACACACCCACACACACCACACACACACACACACACACACACCACCCATACACACACACACACACACACACACACACACCACACACACAACACAACACACCACACACACAACACACACACACACACACCCTTACCAGATATTTTCATCCATAGTGGAGATGACCGACTAGCGTACACTACCCACATTACCAATGTCTGTGTGTTATAAGGTCACAACAACCAAGTTAGAACAAGCTGCAGGAAGGGATCATTGTGTTCTGCCTACCTCATGACTATGGGGAATGTATGTGTTAGTGCAACCCCATCATCTATCTCCTGCCCTCTCCTCCCCTCTGCATCCTTTCCTTCGCACCTCCTCCACTCATCCATCCCCTCTCTCCCTCCCCCGCACACACACACACACACACACACACACATCGGCACGCACGCACGCACGCCGATGCAGCAGCACCACACACACACCACACACACACACACTCACACACCACACACACACACAGCCAGACAGACACACTCACCACCACCACACAACACACAACACACACCACACAACACCACACACACACACACACCACACGCGCGCGGCGCACGCACGCACGCACGCAGCACGCACACACAACACACACCACTCGCACTCGCACACCCCCTTTCCATTTCTTCATCTCCCAAAGCCCCATTTTGCCCAGTATGTCACTGTGAAAAATTACTGGCTGGAATTCATGTAAAAACTCACTCTGTTGAACTGATGACATGACTTCAAAGCTAATTGGAGGCCAGGATGCTGTGTGAGTTACTGGAAGTGTTACACTGCGGTTTTTTCTATTAAAGCCCAACACTTTTCTCTGTCGGTTGTTTATCCATCTGTCCTGTCTGTCTGTTGTTTTGTCTGTCTGTTCTGTCTGTCTGTCTGCTTTGTCTGCTTGTCTGGATGACTGTCTGTCTGTCTGTCCGTCTTTCTTCTCTCTCATTTCTCTCTGCTCTCTCTCTTTCTCCCTCTTTCTCTCTCTCCCTCATTCTCTCTCTCCCTCATTTTTCTCTCTTCTTTTCCCCTCTCTCTCTCTCTCTTCTCTCTCTCCTCTCTCTCTCTATCTCTCTCTCTCTCTCATTTACTTTTTTCCCCGGCGCTCTGCAAATGTTAATGTACACCTCCCTTGACATAAAGGCAAGTAGGCCATGTCAATTAAAAACGTATCTGAAGCATCTCTCTCTCTCTCTCTCTCTCTCTCTCTCTCTCGCTCTCTCTCTCTCTCTCTCTCTCTCTCTCTCTCTCTCTTAAATACTATTCTCTTATGAAATGATTATGTATTCCTATGTGTGTTTACGTAGTCCAGTTTTGTGTGGGTGTTGTGTGTGGGTGTGTGTGCGGTGCACGTGCCGTGCGCGTAGCGTGGTGCGTGCGTGCGTGGTGCGTGCTCCGTTGGGCGCGCGCGCGGCGCGCGCGCGTGTGTGTGTGTGTGTCGTGTGATGTTTGTGTGTGTTGTGTGTGTGTGTGTGTGTGTGTGTGTGTTGTGTGGGTTGTGTTGTGTGTGTGTGTGTGTGTGTTTGCAATACGTTATAATGAGATTGTTACTATTTCTAAAAAAAGAAAAAAAAAAACGATTAGTTGTATTTCTTATTGCTGTGTTTAATGTTGTCCAAATCGATGTAATTATTTCCTTGTGTTATTGTTATTTTGAGGGGCATAGTGTTAAAAAAGCTTTCCAGCTTATCTGATCACCCTCCTTAAAGATTTGACAGTTTCGAGTTTCTTATGAAATTGTTTCGGTTTTCTTCCTAGTATAGTAATGATGAGGCGGACACGGTGTGATAGATGTGACAGTGCAGGGAAGTTTTTATAACAGTGATATGTTGTGCCTGGGTGAGGCACTTGAGTCTATGATCATTGTTGTTACAACAACAACAAAACAAAACAACAAAAAAATACATATCATTTTGAGAGACGAAAAAAGCACGTCCACTATTTTCTCTTTCTTTAAATGGCTTCAAATCCTCATCATTACCATTTACGTAAAACTGTTATAATTTATGTTTTTTGCACTGTATCCTTTTTTTTCTGGCGCGCAAATGTTAATGTACACCCCCTTGTCATACAGGCCAAAGTGGGCCCATTGTCAATTAAAAACGTATCTGAAGCGTTCTCTCTCTCTCTCTCTCTCTCCTCTTCTCTCTCTCTCTCTCTCTCTCTCTCTCTCTCTTCCCTCTCTCTCTCTCTCTCTCTCTCTCCCTCTCTCTCTTCTCTCCTCTCTCTCTCTCTCTCTCTCTCTCTCTCTCTGCTCTCTCTCTCTCTCTCAAATATATCAAGGGTTTCAGCACTGCAACTCTGCCTTACAACTTGTCTCTCTTCCAAATTCACAACTCCCTTGTCCCTGACCTGTCACACAGTTATAGCAGACGGGGTCAACACAGAGGCCAATGAAACCCAAAAACAGATCATGTGAAGATAATGAACTGAACGGCCATTTTTAGCCTTGCTCTGTTGCCTGTGATTCAGCCCATGAGATCAGTGGAGGTCTGACGACTGCGCAGTGTCTGTCATGGCACCTTAATGACCTGCTTTTGCTGAGGAGAGATCTACATAACGAGGGAGTTGAGGGGGATTTCCTCCATGTCAGTCTTTAGCAGGGGAGCAGACAGACACTGGAAACGAAATTGGTCTGTGTCACTGAGGTCCTCAGGGAGAGCCTGCGATGCTGGTGAACATATGTCTGAAAAAACGCATGGTTCATCTTATTCCGTTAACCGTTGTGAAATAGGAAGGTATCAATCTATTTCCTGAGCCTACTCTGAAGCACTTGTGAAGAATCGTTTTCACTGAAACGTGTCTAAAATGTGCATGGATCATCTATTTCTCTGAACGTGTCTAAGAGACTCAACAATGATCATTTATATTCCTGAACTTTGTCTAAAATAATAATACGCCATCGTATTTCCTTTGACAGATGTTGGAGATCGTAGAGTTTGATGGTATTCTTACAATGTGTGTGTGAATGGTGTGCGTGGTGTGTGTGGGGGTGTGTGTGTGAGTGTGTGTGTGTGTGTGTGTGTGTGTGCTGTGTGTGTGTGTGTGTGTGTGTGTGTTGTGTGTGTGTGTGTGTGTATGTGTGTTGTGTTGTGTGTGTGTGGAGTGTTGTGTTGTGTGTGTGTGATGTGTGGTGTGTGTGTGTGTGTTGTGTGTGTGTGGGTGTGTGTGGTATGTGTGTGTGTGTGGGCGCGAGTGCTCGCGTGCGTGTACGTGCGTGTATGTTGTGCGTGTGTAAGAGCGGGAATGCATGGGAGAATGTGTGTGTGTGTGGTGTGTGTGTGTGTGTGTGTGTGTGTTGTGTTTTTTTTTTTGGTGGTTGTGTGTGTGTGTGTGTGTGTGTGTGCTCAGAATAGAGTGTCATCAACTGCATTGGCAATCAAAGGTGGACTGTACACTTACCGCAACTAACAAGCGTTGCTGTACAATGTTCTGACGCTCCTGCACTACTGTACATGCAACCAGAGAGAGAGAGAGAGAGAGGAGAGAGATAGAGAGAGAAGTGAGACGATAAGGAGGATTTGCGAGAGAGAGCGAGAGAGAGACAGAGAGACAGAGGGACAGAGACAGGACGGACGGACAGACAGGACAGACAGACAGCACAGACAGAGAGAGACAGAGAGGACACAGGACAGAGACAGGCAGACAGTCAGGACAGACAGACAGACAGATCTTTCAGCATACAGATACACACTGACCATCGTCCTGCCGTGATGGAGATGGAGAACTGTGTGCACACACCGACAATGCGAGACCTGGTGTGGTTTTTCAAATCACACCAAAAGCAACAGGCTTTAAGACAGAGCACATGGGAGCACTTTCCCCGACCATTGTCATCACTCTTTAGGAATGTCAGTTAATACCAAGCCCATCCCTACCCCCAGCATCCCTCTCCTCCTTTGGTCATACCGTACCTCCTCCCCTCGTATGGCAACCCCTTTGCATCACTACCCATTGCCAAAGTCCAATTTGTCCCAGTTAGCGTCTGTGTCAGGTTTAATACTGGAGTATCTAACTCTCGCTCCCTCTGGCCCCATCAGGCACAGATCAGCGTTCGATTGGAAGCCAGACATGTTTTGGTTTTGACGATAGGGATCGTATTCTATAGATTCCCCTTTCCTCGGCTATCACCATCCTCAGTTTCTGCTGATTTGTTAATGTGATGTGCAAGAAAATTCAGCCAGTCATAAAATAGAGTGGCTTAAAGATAAAAGTCAATTTCAACATTGAAATCACACTAATTTCATGAATCTCCAGCCGCCGTGGCGAAAGTGGTTAAGCGTCGCACGGACTCCCGGATGAGGGAGGTCGTGGGTGTCGCAATCCCATCAGAGGGTCATTGTGGGTTTTTTCTGCCCATACGACCGGCTGCTGCGGTCTCGCCTTGGGAAGACTGGGACCACACAGTCGAGTTTCATCATCATATTAGATTGCGTTTCTGAGAGTGTTGATCAAAATTTCCTGAACAACAATGAGGTGCTGTATCTCTCGCGGCCTGGTTGACGCCTGGATATATTATGAAAGGAAGCGTTTAGTGTACAGCCCTGTCATATAGTTCCTAGACCCGAAATGGGAACTCCGTAGCATAATCTTTAATCATCCACATTCTCATGACAGCATTAATAAAAAGTCTCACATTCTGTGGCCCTTCATTGCCCTGCTCTCATTGCTGACCTCCAATTTCGATGTCCTTCCACGTCTGTGGCCTTAGTTTGGTTCGTCGGGAGTCACGGTATCGGCGAGTCCATAGGGGGCTGTGTTTTGAACGACGTGGTGGCGCCCTCAGGGGTGAGAGCTCACTCCACGCCGGCTCCGCGACTAAGCAATTATTGTTCGTCAGTAGGGGGCTTAGTAGGTGGCGTCCTGCGTATGTTAGAATCGAACAGGCGGCACTGAACACCACGAGTAGACTCGGCAGACTGTGCAGTGTTTCTCCGGTGGGTTGTCTTGACGCTTATTGACATTGACTGCCCCCTGTGGATTGCCGGTGCCGGGGGGCCGCGGCGGGGCCGACGGGCTGTGGCTGTGGACGGGGGTGTCGGAAATCAGCGGCGTGGTGTTGCACTGGCCTCTGGGGTGGCGCAGGGATTGCACAGCAAAAAAAAAAAAAAAAAAAAAAAATCATGAAATCTAGCAGTTTACAAACTGTAAAAAGGTGTGATCCTACTTTCACTCTTCATCCAAAAACTTTGTTTTGTTCGCTCCACATTCAGTTTAGACTTCTCAGAGGTCTGTCTGATTGACGTAGTCCAGTCAGTGCAGTGTGATCCTGGTGCAGCAGCAGTTAAAAAAAAAGGGTATGTGGGGGCGGGTGACGTCACGTCCGGACTGCCCTGGTCTTCCGGACAACCAGCAGGTAAGGAGGGATTGAGGGGCACGGAAAACAGTGCACTGTCTACGTGAAACATCTGAAAGCATGGATCGTGTGAAGAAGAAGAAGAAGAAGAAGAAGGGAAAGAAGAAGAGAAGAAGACGAAGAAGAAGAAGAAGAGGAAGAGGAAGAAGAAGGGAGGTGGAGGAGGAGGCAGGAGGTAGAAGAAGAGGAGGAGGAGGAGGAGGGGAGGAGGAGGGAGGAGGAAGAAGAAGAGGAGGAGGAGCGAGGAGGAAGAGACGAGGAGGAGGAGGAGGAGGGAAGAAGAAGAGGAGGAGGAGGAGGAGGAGGAGAGGGAGGAGAAGAAGACGAAGGGAGGAGGAGGAGGAGAAGGAGGAGGAGAGGAAGGAAGAAGCGAATTTGAAGAAGAAAAATTCGAAGAAGGAAGAGGAGGGAGGGAGAGAATGAGGAGGAGGAGGAGAAAGAAGAGAAGAAGAAAGAGGAGGAGGAGGAGGAGGAGGAGGAGGAAGGAGGAGGAGGAGGAGGAGGAGCAAAGAATTTGAAGAAGGAATTCGAGAAGAAGAGAAGAGGAAGAGAAGAGCTAGGAGGAGGAGGAAAGAGAGAAGAAGAAGAAAGAAGAAGAGAAGAAGAAGAAGAAGAGAGAAGAAGAAGAAGAAGAAAGAAGAAGATGAAGAGGAGGAGGAGGAGGAGGATGGAGGAGGAGAAGAAGAAGAAGAAGAAGACGAAGAAGAAGAGAAGAAGAAGAAAGAGTCAGAAGAAGAAAAAGGAGGGAGGTGGCAGGAGGCGGTGGGGAAGAAAAGAGAGAAGAGAAGAGAAGAAGAAGAAGAGAAGAGAAAGAAGTGAAGAAGAGAAGAAGAAGAAAGAATGAGTTCAGAAGAAGAAAAAGGAGGAGGAGGGACGAGAAGAAGAGAAGAGAAGAAAGAAGGAAGAAGAAGAAGAAGAAGAAGAGAAGAGAAGAAGATGAAGAAGGAAAGAGTCTGAAGAAGAAAAACGGAGGAGGAGGAGGGGAGGAGGAGGAGGAGGAGGAGGGAGGAGAAGAAGAAGAAGAAGAAGAGAAGAAGAAGAAGAAGAGAGAAGAAGAAGAAAAGAAAAAAAGTAGAAGAAGAAGAAAAAGAAGAAGCAAGAAGAAGAAGAAGACTAAGAAGAGGGAGTTCGGAGGAGGAGGAGGAGGAGAGAAGAGAGAAGAAGAAGAAGAAGAAGAAAGAAGAAGAAGAAGAAGAAGATAGGAGAAGATGAAGAAGAGGATGTGATGATGACGTAGAAAGGAAGAAAGAAGAACAAAAGGATGGTGAGGAAGAGGGAGGGAGGAGGGGGGGGGGGGGGGGGGGGGAGAAGAGAACGAAGAAGAATTATTCATTGACTGATATCATAGCCTAGATGGATGTAAAGGCGTCGTCAGTTCCAAAGACTGATCAATATTGAGTGAAATAAACAAGCCATTTGAGATTAAAATTACACCAATCTCATGAATTATGGACGTTTACGCAAAGAGAGAGAGGAGAGAGAGAGGATGAGAGTAGAGAGAGAGAGAGGGAGGAGAGGATTGAGGAGTGAGAGCTAGAGAGAGAGAGAGAGAGAGCGAGAGGAGGAGAGAATTCCTACATTGGAATTACATATTATTCCCACACCCACACACTCTGAGTCATTTGCATGATACACTAGCATTCACACACACACTCTGATTCATTTGCACGTAATTACATCGCATTCCCACCACGACAACTTTGATTCATTTGAACGAATCACATAGCGTTTCTACCACAAAACAACTCTGATTCATTTGCACCCCGAATTGCATATTTTCCACACACACACTCTAATCATTTGCACTGAAACACCATAGCATTTCCCAAACACACTCTGATTCATTTGCACTGAATTGCATGACTGCCTGCCCGTGCTGAAATTTTCTCTTACATGCACGTACATGACACACACGCTTTCTCATACTAATTATGAAGTCATCAGAGAGAGAGAGAGAGGAGAGAGAGAGTGAGAGAGAGATTCGAGAGAGAGAGTGAGGAGAGAGAGAGCGAGAGCGTGAGCGAGAGAGAGAGAGAGAGAGAGGAGAGAGAGAGTGTGTGGGTGCTTTCCAACACACGGCACCCTCATACACACACCACACACACACACACACACACACACACAACACACACACACACACACCACACACCAACGCCATATTTTGCTTTCAAAGTTACCTTTTGTTTAATATGTAGTCCTGTTAGATATTTATATAATGGTGTATAGGCTATATAATTTTACTATGTTGCGTGTGTATGCTTGTTCTCCCGAGGTACTTGCCGGACTGTCTTGAAGAGCGTTGTTCTGAATATTTTATTTTACTCCAAATGTTATAAGTAGTAATTATGCCCTATTTTGCGTGCACTTCCACACACCTATGCGCCACACACATTCTCTCTCTCTCTCTTTCTCTCTCACTCTTCGGGCGGTGAGTGTCGTCATCCAAGAGGAAGAAGACCACGTTTTCTTTCGGCTCTGCGTTTAATTAACGCGTGTACAGTTATTTTATCCAGTTTTTCATCTGTACAGTCTTTCAGATCGATAGCAGTTATAAACATGCCATCGGCAGCCCTCGATTTAGAGGTCGGTGTGGTGGATTTTATCGCAATCTTTATTAGTTTTATGGCAGATGCGCCAGGTTTAAGATGTCATGACGGTGCGCGTGTTAATCGTACGCAACTGTGTCACCGGTGTCATGGTGGCTTGGTCTCACAGCCTTTTTTTCTTCAGTTGACGTGTGTCGATGCGGCGACGTGGTGACCGAACCGGGCAAGTCGTCCGCTCCTGTCCACGAGGCAGTCCAGCTGGCTCGTGATGCGCTCCTGTGCAGCGTGCAAGACGGACTCTTCATGGACACTGACCTGACCCAAGTCCAAGTTAAACTCGAACCACGAACCGTGACACATAGCGCCTGAACTCGAGAGACGACCAGATGGACGCCAATCTGGACGCAGTCCAAGCAGGAAGTCCATGATCTGAGGGAGGACTACGCGACCCTCCACAGTGAGATGAGGGCGCTGAGAAAGGGTGACGAGTACGGAAAGACAAACGGAGATCTGCAGAAGAGCAAACAAACGACCGAGTGGAAAAGCTGGAAGATTGCGAGAGGCGTTATTAGACGACCTTGAGGGCCGTTCTAAGGCAATAACCTGAATTTTACGTCTGCCCGGAGAAGAGACGGGACACAAGTAGACTGTGAGGCCCTGGTGCGGATCTTCTGTCGGGAGAAGTGGATTGGACTGACGATGTGGAGTTTGACGTGTGCACCGATTGCGTTCCTGACCTGACTCCAGTGATCGCCCGTGTGTTTACAAGCAAAGGTGAAGATCTTAACGCTAAGGGTAGCTGAAAGGTTCGGGACGTATTTATTGGGGAAGACTTTTCAAAAGGGGTAGGGACATTGTCGAAGGCTGATCCACATTGAAAGCGTAAGCAAGACGGGAAGGAAAAAAGAGCCACGATGGTGCACAATTACCTTTTGATTGACGGTAAGAAGTGTCTCCTTCGACGTCGTGCAGCTCGTTAGACTTAATATGGAAACCGGCCCGACCTATTTTGATGTACATAAAATTGAATCTGTGAGAGGAACATTTCCAACAGCGACACCGGTTATCCACGTCCAGTGCAGCCCAGATTGACACTCAACGTGCACGTGATTTTGGTGTTGATGGCAGTGAGCGTGTTTACCTGGATGACGAAGACTCCCTGTGTGTTTCCACTTCTGTGTGTGCTTCTGTGAGTGATCGTTTTGTGAACAAGGCGTTGGAAGATGTAACAAGCCATAAACATGCCAAAAGTAGTTGTTATCTTTCCTGCATTGGCATGTCAATGGGTTAATATCAAATTCAAGACTATGACTTGTTAACTTTCTTCGGTCCTTCGATGTCATTTGTTTAGTAAAACATTTACTGATTGAATTTAAAACTGATGTATTCTTGCTTACAATTGTTTGTTTACCTGCGATAAAATCTGACGATTTTAAAGGGAGCGTTCTGGTGGAATTTTGTGTTAGTTAAGAATATGTTGCGTATATGTCAAACAGTTGAAATAAATTCTAAAATTTTTGGGTGCATTATTATTAATAACATTGTTTGGTGTGGACAAAGATGTATTGTATGTATATATATGTGCCTCCAGAAGGTCCCCTTATTATACATATTTTGACTCTGACAAGGAATTGCATTATTGGTGAAGACTATTTGTCCAGTTGTGTATTGTTTACACAGAAGCATATGTATTGTTGTGCGGGATTTTGAACAGTAGAACGGATAATATTTCACATTAATTGTCAAGGAGTATTCAAGTTACTTTCGATTTTTCAAATTGAAGTCATCCAAAACGCTATCGATAATTGAGGATTCTGTAATTGAATAATTACGGCCAAAATGATGTTGAATATGTGTACTGCACTGGATTTGTGTATCTTAATGGTATGTGGCATGGCACTGTCAGGTGCTACACGTACGTTTCAGACATGGCTGCAGTGTAAATGATTACTTTGTTAGGTCGTGTGATTTATTTGCATTAGTATGTGATTCATGTGAGTTACGAGTGTCTGAGAGATTCGATGCGGATCATATGACTGTGGAATTTCATTTGAGTTGAAACGGGATCATGCAACTCGGAGATAAGTCCTTCTGAATACAGTTTTACTATTGGAAAGGTTTGTCTGGAATGAAAGAGTGCTTGATGTGTTTATGAGTAATATTTTCCATGCAACAGATTCAAGAAAAAATCGATATGCATGTTAGTGTTATTGATGTCAATGTAAATGAGGCGTTGTTGACTGTTTCAAACACCTGCATCAAAGATGCAGGCACAGTGTATGAAAGAAAGAACATAAGAATAATGATTCTAATCAAAAGATTGGTTTGATGCAGAAGTCATGTGGACAATAATAAAGAAAGTCCGAAATTTATATAGAAAATTTAATCGTATCGCATGACGACAAAGTCGTGGATTCTATTGTAGGCAAGACGCGAGTACAACACTTGCAAGGTTTTATAAAAGGGAAACCAATTTAACAACGCATTGCTGACAGACTAATTGCATCTCTGGTAATTCAGAAAGAATTTTGGAAGAATGTACATCGAATTTCATCGAAAGAAAAAACAAAACCAGTGAAACCAGATCAGTATTGAAAACTTGGTACGAACTTTTAGTCATTAAAACGAAGAGTAGCTCCTAACAGCGGGTTTTTTAAACAAATGGATCATATGAAAGGAGAGGAATGATTATTTAAGTCGTTTCGATTTCAAAAGAGGAAAGTTAAGTTTGCTCTACGAAA
>CM031600.1:92454538-92462038 GCA_018398815.1 Conus ventricosus
TCTCTCTCTCTCTCTCTCTCTATAAAGTCCACTACTGCCCTCCTTCTCTTTCTATATAAAGTCCACCCCTTCCCTCCTTCTCTCTCTCTCTCTATAAAGTCCACCCCTGCCATTCTTCTCTCTCTCTCTCTTTCTCTCTCTCTCTCTCTCTCTCCTCTCTCTCTCTCTCTCTAAAGTCCACCCCTGCCCTCCTTCTCTCTCTCTCTCTATAAAGTCCACTACTTACCCTCCTTCTCTCTCTATATAAAGTCTACCCTGCCCTCCTTCTCCCTCTCTATAAAGTCCACTCCTGCCCTCCTTCTCCGTCTCTATAAAGTCCACTCCTGCCCTCCTTCTCTCTCTCTATAAAGTCCACTCCTGCCCTCCTTCTCCGTCTCTATAAAGTCCACTCCTGCCCTCCTTCTTCCTCTCTATAAAGTCAACTCCTGCCCTCCTTCTCCGTCTCTATAAAGTCCACTCCTGCCCTCCTTCTCTCTCTCTATAAAGTCCACACCTGCCCTCCTTCTCCGTCTCTATAAAGTCCACACCTGCCCTCCTTCTCCGTCTCTATAAAGTCCACTCCTGTCCTCCTTCTCTCTCTATAAAGTCCACCCCTGCCCTCCTTCTCACTCTATAAAGTCCACCCTGCCCTCCTCCTCTCTCTCTATAAAGTCCACACTGTCCTCCTTCTCTCTCTCTATAAAGTCCACTCTGGCCCTCCTCCTCTCTCTCTATAAAGTCCACCCCTGCCCTCCTCTCTCTCTATAAAGTCCACCCTGCCCTCCTCCTCTCTCTCTATAAAGTCAACCCCCGCCCTCTTTCTCTCTCTATAAAGTCCACCCTGCCCTCCTCCTCTCTCTCTATAAAGTCCACCCTGTCCTCCTTCTCTCTCTCTATAAAGTCCACCCTGCCCTTCTTCTCTCTCTATATAGTCCACCCCTGCCCTCCTTCTCTCTCTATAAAGTCCACCCTGCCCTCCTCCTCTCTCTCTATAAAGTCAACCCCCGCCCTCTTTCTCTCTCTCTATAAAGTCCACCCTGCCCTCCTCCTCTCTCTCTATAAAGTCAACCCCCGCCCTCTTTCTCTCTCTATAAAGTCCACCCCTGTCCTCCTTCTCTCTCTATAAAGTCCAACCCTGGCCTCCTCCTCTCTCTCTATAAAGTCAACCCCTGCCCTCTTTCTCTCTCTCTATAAAGACCACTCCTGCCCTCCTCCTATCTCTCTATAAAGTCCACCCCTAGCCCTCCTTCTCTCTCTCTATAAAGTTCACCCCTGTCCTCCTTCTCTCTCTCTATAAAGTCCACCCCTGGCCTCCTTCTCTCTCTCTATAAAGTCCACCCCTGTCCTCCTTCTTTCTCTCTATAAAGTCCACCCCTGTCCTCCTTCTCTCTCTCTATAAAGTCCACCCTGCCCTCTTTCTCTCTCTATAAAGTCCACCCCTGCCCTCCTTCTCTCTCTCTCTATAAAGTGCACCCCTGCCCTCCTTCTCTCTCTCTCTCTATAAAGTCCACCCCTGTCCTCCTTCTCTCTCTATAAAGTCCACCCCTGCCCTCCTTCTCTCTCTCTCTATAAAGTCCACCCCTGCCCTCCTTCTCTCTCTATAAAGTCCACCCCTGCCCTCCTTCTCTCTCTCTATAAAGTCAACCCTGCCCTCCTACTCTCTCTATAAAGTCCACCCCTGCCCTTATTCTCTCTCTATAAAGTCCACTCCTGCCCTCCTTCTCCGTCTCTATAAAGTCCACCCCTGCCCTCCTTCTCTCTCTATAAAGTCCACCCCTGCCCTCCTTCTCCGTCTCTATAAAGTCCACTCCTGCCCTCCTTCTCCGTCTCTATAAAGTCCACTCCTGCCCTCCTTCTCTCTCTATAAAGTCCACCCCTGCCCTCCTTCTCTCTCTATAAAGTCCACCCCTGCCCTCCTTCTCACTCTATAAAGTCCACCCTGCCCTCCTCCTCTCTCTCTATAAAGTCCACCCTGTCCTCCTTCTCTCTCTCTATAAAGTCCACCCTGCCCTCCTTCTCTCTCTATAAAGTCCACCCTGCCCTCCTTTTCTTCTCTATAAAGTCCACCCTGCCCTCCTCCTCTCTCTCTATAAAGTCAACCCCCGCCCTCTCTCTCTCTCTATAAAGCCCACCCCTGTCCTCCTTCTCTCTCTATAAAGTCCACCCCTGGCCTCCTCCTCTCTCTATAAAGTCCACCCCTGGCCTCCTCCTCTCTCTCTATAAAGTCAACCCCTGCCCTCTTTCTCTCTCTCTATAAAGTCCACTCCTGCCCTCCTCCTCTCTCTCTATAAAGTCCACCCCTGCCCTCCTTCTCTCTCTCTATAAAGTCCACCCCTGTCCTCCTTCTCTCTCGATATAAAGTCCACCCCTGCCCTCCTTCTCCCCTATAAAGTCCACCCCTGTCCTCCTTCTCTCTCTCTATAAAGTCCACCCCTGTCCTCCTTCTCTCTCTCTATAAAGTCCACCCCTGCCCTCTTTCTCTCTCTGTAAAGTCCACCCCTGCCCTCCTTCTCTCTCTCTCTATAAAGTGCACCCCTGCCCTCCTTCTCTCTCTCTAAAAGTCCACCGCTGTCCTGCTTCTCTCTCTATAAAGTCCACCCTGCCCTCCTTCTCTCTCTCTCTATAAAGTCCAGCCCTGCCCTCCTTCTCTCTCTATAAAGTCCACCCCATGCCCTCCTTCTCTCTCTCTATAAAGTCAACCCTGCCCTCCTCCTCTCTCTATAAAGTCCACCCCTGCCCTCCTTCTCCGTCTCTATAAAGTCCACTCCTGCCCTCCTTCTTCCTCTCTATAAAGTCCACTCCTTCCCTCTTTCTCTCTCTCTATAAAGTCCACCCTTCCCTCCTCCTCTCTCCTATAAAGTCCACCCCTGTCCTCCTTCTCTCTCTCTCTCTATAAGGTCCACCCCTGTCCTCCTTCTCTCTCTCTATAAAGTCCACCCTGCCCTCCTCCTCTCTCTATAAAGTCCACCCCTGCCCTCCTTCTCTCTCTCTCTCTCTATAAAGTCCAACCCCTGTCCTCCTTCTCTCTCTATAAAGTCCACCCCTGTCCTCCTTCTCTCTCTATAAAGTCGACCCTGCCCTCTTTCTCTCTCTATAAAGTCCACCCCTGCCCTCCTTCTCTCTCTCTCTCTATAAAGTCCACCCCTGTCCTCCTCCTCTCTCTATAAAGTCCACCCCTGTCCTCCTTCTCTCTCTATAAAGTCCACCCCTGCCCTCTTTCTCTCTCTATAAAGTCCACCCCTGCCCTCTTTCTCTCTCTATAAAGTCCACCCCTGCCCTCTTTCTCTCTCTATAAAGTCCACCCCTGTCCTCCTCCTCTCTCTCTATAAAGTCCACCCCTGCCCTCTTTCTCTCTCTATAAAGTCCACCCCTTCCCTTCTTCTCTCTCTCTATAAAGTCCACCCCTGTCCTCCTTCTCTCTCTATAAAGTCCACCCCTGTCCTCCTTCTCTCTCTATAAAGTCCACCCCTGTCCTCCTTCTCTCTCTCTCTCTCTATAAAGTCCACCTCCTGCCCTCCTTCTCTCTCTCTCTATAAAGTCCACCCCTGTCCTCCTTCTCTCTCTATAAAGTCCACCCTGCCCTCCTCTCTCTCTCTCTATAAAGTCCACCCCTGTCCTCCTTCTCTCTCTATAAAGTCCACCCTGCCCTCCTTCTCTCTCTCTCTATAAAGTGCACCCCTGTCCTCCTTCTCTCTCTCTATAAAGTCCACCCCTGCCCTCCTTCTCTCTCTCTCTATAAAGTCCACCCCTGCCCTCCTTCTCTCTCTCTATAACGTCCACCCCTGTCCTCCTTCTCTCTCTATAAAGTCCACCCCTGCCCTCCTTCTCTCTCTATAAAGTTCACCCCTGTCCTCCTTCTCTCTCTATAAAGTCCACTCCTGCCCTCCTTCTCTCTCTCTATAAAGTCCACCCCTGTCCTCCTTCTCTCTCTATAAAGTCCACCCCTGCCCTCCTTCTCTCTCTCTGTATAAAGTCCACCCTGCCCTCCTTCTCCCTCTTTCTATAAAGTGCACACCCTGCCCTCTGTCTTTCTCTATAGGTCCACCCCTACCGCCCTTCTTTTCTCTCTCTCTCTCTCTATAAAGTCCACCCCTGCCCTCCTTCTCTCTATAAAGTCCACCCCTGCCCTCCTTCTCTCTCTGTATAAAGTCCACCCTGCCCTCCTTCTCCCTCTTTCTATAAAGTGCACCCTGCCCTCTGTCTTTCTCTATAGGTCCACCCCTACCGCCCTTCTTTCTCTATAAAGTCCACCCCTGCCCACCTTCTCTCTCTCTCTATAAAGTCCACCCCTGCCCTCCTTTCCTCGCTCTATAAAGTCCACCCTGCCTTCCTTCTCTCTCTCTCTCTCTCTCTCTCTCTCTCTCTCTCTCTCTAAAGTCCACCATTGCCCACCTTCTCTCTCTCTATAAAGTCCACCCCTGCCCTCCTTCTCTCTCTATAAAGTCCACCCCTGCCCTCCTTCTCTCTCTCTATAAAGTCCACCCCTGCCCTCCTTCTCTCTCTCTAATAAAGTCCACCCCTGCCCTCCTTCTCTCTCTCTCTCTCTCTATAAAGTCCACCCTGCCCTCCTTCTCTCTCTCTCTCTCTCTCTCTCTCTCTCTCTCCTCTCTCTCTCTCTCTAAAGTCCCACCCCTGCCCTTCTTTTCTACTTCTCGCAGTTTTTAGACGCCTTCACTCTGCCTAACACTGGCCTCTCTCCCTGTTGAAAAAAATGTCACTGAGTCAGTACAGTCGAAGTGGAATATCAAAGTAGCAGACAGAAGGAGACCTGAGGGATAAGGTGGGCTGGTCATGTTAAGCTCTGCCCTGCTGTCCATGACTTAGGGCAGAGATAAGTGGAGGTCAGTGACTATCCAAACGTCTGTCACGGTATCTCGATGACCTGTTGTTAGTGAACGATGAGATAAGCAGCCGGGAAGACGATTACATTATCTATCATCATATTTTATGCTGTCAGGCAGATCTGTGTGTGTGTGTGTGTGTGTGTGTGTGTGTGTGTGTGTGTGTGTGTGTGTGTGTGTGTGCGCGCGCGCGCACGCGCGCGCGCATGTACGTGGTGTGTGCGTGCGCATGCGGGCGCGCGCGCGCGAGCGTGTGTGTGGTGTGTGTGTGTGTGTGTGTGTTGTGTGTGTGTGTGTGTGTGTGTGTGTGTGTGTATCTAGGTATGTATGTGAGTGCGTGCGTCATTATGTGTGAGCGCATGCACAAGTGTGTATTATACTTATGTAATTGGTGTGTATTTATATGCATTATAGTAATGTTTGACGAGATGGTGGAATTTGAGTATGTACATGATATACATGAAGTTGGAAATCATGTAGAGAATACGTCGTCTATCAGCACGTTTTCTCCCCTTCCTTTCTCCTCCTCGACGTTTCTGCCCTCTATTTCTCCATCGTCGCAATCGATCCCCGCTCCCCCCCGCCCACCCCTTCCCCATCCCCTTCTCCCTCCCCCATTTATTTCCCTACTCCCCTACCCTCACCTATCCTCTTTCAAACCTCTCCCCTCCCTCTCCCACGTACCCATCCATTATCCCACCCCAGCACTCTCCCTCCCCCCCCTCCTCCCCCCCCCCCATTCCCTTCAACATTTCTGCAATCTTTCTCTCCTTCCCCTCTAAACTCCCCCTATGTCTAATTATATATCCTAGAAACTCCCCTACCTTCCTCTCTGTTTCTTTCTGTCTATCCCCATATTTCTGTTTCTGTCTGTCTGTCTGCCTGCCTGTCTGACTGTATAGATGTCTATCTGTCCCTTCCACCCCCCCCTCTCTCTCTCTCTCTCTCTCTCTCTCTCTCTCTCTCGGCCTCTCTGTGTCGATGTTTGTCTGTTTGTCTCGCTCATTCTTCATCCTTCAAAAAAACCCTGTCGCCCCTCCCCCCCTCCCCCACTTCCCTCTTTCCACTCCCCCCCCCCCCCCCTTTAACTACAATATTCGTATCATTGCCCCGTCCTCTCTCTCTCTCTCTCTCTCTCTCTCTCTCTCTCTCTCTGTGTGTGTGTGTGTGTGTGTGTGTGTGTGTGTGTTCTACGCAGGCGCTCGTGCGTTTGGGTGTTTGTGAGCATGTACACATTGACGTGAGCTCAGAACAATAATGGTTGTCGTGCGTGGTCTCCTTTTTTTCATCCCCCATGAAACAGGCACATGGTGGAAGTTTTTCTTTTGCTGCTTTTCCGAACGTGGAATCCCCCCTCCCTCCCTGCACGCTCTCTCTCTCTCTCTCTCTCTCTCTCTCTCTCTCTCTCTCTCTCTCTCCTCTCTCTCTCTCTCTCTCTCTCTCTCTTTCTTTCTCTCTCTCTCTCTCTCGCTCTCGCTCTCTCACGCTGCATATGTCAAGATCGTGGTCTGTGGTGGCAATCAAAATTATGGTCAACCTATTGTCAATCCGCACCCTTTGGCCCCCTCACCCTTCACTCCCATCCTAATTTTATGTTTCCTATTGATGAAATGTTTTATACTCAACGTTTTATTTTAAGTTAAAACATTTTAATTCAGGTGCCTTTTCCCTACTGTATACATTTGTGATTCGTGTTCAGGATCTGAGGGTGGAGAATGCGAGCTTTTTACTGTCACAGTCTGTACCCCTTGACGAAGGCAAATAAAGCTGAAAAGTTGGGATATTTTAATCTTGTTTGTTTGGATTTTTATCTACTTTAACTGTTTATATATATATATAATATATATATATATATATATATATATATATATATATATATATATATATATATATATATATTTTATAATATATAATAAGTGAGGGAGAGTTGGGATTCCTTTATGTCTGTCTGAGACAGGGGAGCAAGCCTTTAGGAGGAGCTAGTCTGTGTCACTGGGGTCCACAGGGGACAGTCTGTGATCCTGAACCATGTCTGAAACACTGAAATATCATCTGATTCCCATTACCTTGTCTGAAATACTCATACGTGATCAATTTCACTGACCCTTTCCCGTCCTAACTACCATACATCGTTCACAGTACATAACCACGTGTTTCTGATATTGGAGGTTGGATGACACGCAAGATGCTTATGTAAATATTGACATGACAGAAATGATTTTCATCGCAAGCAAAACAGTTTTATTTTTCACTGAAACCTTAAAGCAAAAATAACATTACTGAGCCGCAGACGAAGAAGAAACAAATCGCAAAACAGACACAACCTGTTTCGACCTACTGGGTCTTCTACCGGCAGGGTCAACAACATTTACAGTAATGGAAATAAAGGGCAAACAAACGTTCACTTCTCTCTTCAATCTTGGTGCGAACTGTGGCTTGGATGATAGACTAAATCTATGGAATAAATCTGAAGAGAAGAGGGAAGAAACTGGAGGAGAGAAGATACACACTAAGATAATGACAGTATTGAAATATGGGAAATGGTATTATAGTCCTATGATAATAATGATACTACTACTACTACTACTACTACTACTACTACTACTACTACTACTACTACTACTACTACTACCGATAACGATACAGTAGTATGAGTAGGAGAAGAAGCAGGAGTAGGAGT
>CM031600.1:92467038-92480070 GCA_018398815.1 Conus ventricosus
CTGACGCGTAGAACATCGGTGCTGAGCGATCTCCTTCAGCACTTAGTGGCACTTAATTGTGTCGCCATGTGTACCTCCCGTGGTTAAGCTGGGTTGATATCAACTCCGATGATGTTCACACCATTTACTTGCTCTGAGAGAGCTGCCTTGGTTTGCCGTGACTCAGCAGGGGTTATCTGAAATCTGCCATTTCACCAGGTTTGGATTCCAGGGCAAGAGGCGGTATACAGATCTGAAAATAGAGCTGATCCTGGCCTTAGATAGCCATATGCCATCTTTCATTCAATCTGATACTTCTTTGAAGAGCGTTTTCACACGTACAGGCAGGTTGGAGGTGACCATGCGGTATTCATACAGGCTACGTAGAGAGATGAAAGTGGCTTGATATGGCTATACAGAAGGTTGACAGTGGCTTTGGAGTGTTGGTAATGGATTTGTAAAGAGCTGAATGTTGGCTTTGTTGTGTTGAAATGGGCCCTGTACAGATTTCAAAGTGGGTTTGTAGAACTGGTATGGACCCTGTGAAGACTTAAACCTGTAGCTAAGAATTGGTTTGTTTTGTTGGTTTAAGATCTGTAAAGACTTGACAGTGGCTTTGTAGTGCTGGTATAGGTCCCGTAAAGAGTCACACGTGGAGGCTGAAATAGTTCCGTATCATTAGTACAAGACTGTGAAGAGTTGAAAACAGCTCTCTCGTAATAATACAGGGTCTAGAAAATTGAAAGGAGACTGTAGCGTTGGTACTGAGTGTGACAAGTGGCCTGTAGTGTTGGTATAGGGCCTGTAGAGATTTCAAAGTGGCCTGTAGTGTTGGTATAGGGCCTGTAGAGATTTCAAAGTGGTCTGTAGTGTTGGTATAGGGCCTGTAGAGATTTCAAAGTGGCCTGTAGTGTTGGTATAGGGCCTGTAGAGATTTCAAAGTGGCCTGTAGTGTTGGTATAGGGCCTGCAGAGATTTCAAAGTGGCCTGTAGTGTTGGTATAGGGCCTGTAGAGATTTCAAAGTGGTCTGTAGTGTTGGTATAGGGCCTGTAGAGATTTCAAAGTGGTCTGTAGTGTTGGTATAGGGCCTGTAGAGATTTAAAAGTGGCCTGTAATGTTGGTATAGGGCCTGTAGAGATTTAAAAGTGGTCTGTAGTGTTGGTATAGGGCATGTAGAGATTTCAAAGTGGTCTGTAGTGTTGGTATAGGGCCTGTAGAGATTTCAAAGTGGTCTGTAGTGTTGGTATAGGGCCTGTAGAGATTTCAAAGTGGTCTGCAGTGTTGGTATAGGGCCTGTAGAGATTTCAAAGTGGTCTGTAGTGTTAGTATAGGGCCTGTAGAGATTTCAAAGTGGTCTGTAGTGTTGGTATAGGGCCTGTAGAGATTTAAAAGTGGCCTGTAATGTTGGTATAGGGCCTGTAGAGATTTAAAAGTGGTCTGTAGTGTTGGTATAGGGCATGTAGAGATTTCAAAGTGGTCTGTAGTGTTGGTATAGGGCCTGTAGAGATTTCAAAGTGGTCTGTAGTGTTGGTATAGGGCCTGTAGAGATTTCAAAGTGGTCTGCAGTGTTGGTATAGGGCCTGTAGAGATTTCAAAGTGGTCTGTAGTGTTAGTATAGGGCCTGTAGAGATTTCAAAGTGGTCTGTAGTGTTGGTATAGGGCCTGTAGAGATTTCAAAGTGGTCTGTAGTGTTGGTATAGGGCCTGTAGAGATTTAAAAGTGGCCTGTAGTGTTGGTATAGGGCCTGTAGAGATTTAAAATTGGCCTGTATTGTTTGTATAGGGCCTGTAGAGATTTCAAAGTGGTCTGTAGTGTTGGTATAGGGCCTGTAGAGATTTCAAAGTGGTCTGTAGTGTTGGTATAGGGCCTGTAGAGATTTAAAAGGGGTCTGTCGCGTTGGTATTTAGTCTGTGGAGATTTAAAACAGGCCTGTTGTGTTGCCACAGGGTCTTTAGACAGTTAAAAGTGGCCTGGACTGTCAGCATGGGGACTGTGGAGAGTTAAAATAGACAGTTAAAAGTGGCCTGGACTGTCAGCATGGGGACTGTGGAGAGTTAAAATAGACAGTTAAAAGTGGCCTGGACTGTCAGCATGGGGACTGTGGAGAGTTAAAATAGACAGTTAAAAGTGGCCTGGACTGTCAGCATGGGGATTGTGGAGAGTTAAAATAGACAGTTAAAAGTGGCCTGGACTGTCAGCATGGGGACTGTGGAGAGTTAAAATAGACAGTTAAAAGTGGCCTGGACTGTCAGTATGGGGACTGTGGAGAGTTAAAATAGACAGTTAAAAGTGGCCTGGACTGTCAGTATGGGGACTGTGGAGAGTTAGAATTGGCAAGCAGTGTCGGTATTGCCTCTGTAAAGAGTTGAAAGAGGCCTGTAATGTTCATACAGGGCTATAAAGAAATGGATATGACTCTGTAGTGCTGAAATGGGTCAACAAAGAGTTTGTAATAGCTCTGTGATGTTGGTACAGACTCTGGAGAGACTGAACAAGGCTCTGTAGTATTGGTATTGGCCCCAATTTGTTTGCTGATTTGGGAAGGCTTTGCAAAGAGTTGAAAATGTCTGCGTAGTTTTGGTATAGCTGCGCGGGGATGGTTGGGTTAATTCGGATAGAAATGTTTCTGCAAAGAGTTTAAAGTGAATGATGTGGTGTGTTGATGGAGGCTCTACATGAGTTGCAAGTGGCCTGAAATGCTGCTGTAGGTGCTATAAGATGGATCTGTATTGGTGATCAAGGGTCTTTGAAATTAGAAAACGACCCTGTGGTTTAGGCAGACGCTACAAAGAGCTGAAAGTGGTTCCGTAGTATTTGTACAGCTTTATAAAAGACGTACATCCGCTCTGTGTAACATGGCACAGGGTCTGTGAAGTGTTGAAAGTGGCCCCGCCATGTGAGTACAGCTCTATAAAGAGTTGACAGCCGCTCTTAGTAATAATTGGTATAGGCTAAGAATTGAAATTGGCTTTGTAGTGATGGCATTAGCTCAGTATAGACAGAGATTCAAGCGGCTTTGTGGTGTTCAGGTTTACATTGGCTTTATAGTGTCCAGTGTGGGCCTGTAGATGTTATAGGGGGTTCAGCATAAGCTCCGTAAAAGTTTAAAATCAATGTTTACTGTTGTATAGTCTTTGTAGAGGCTGAATAAAAAGACAACCAATGTTAGGTAGGCACTCAAGGTCTGACCAGCGCATTGAGCTAATGGGTAGGTCAGACATCTGCTAAGTCGTAGCTACGAGATCCTCTTCTTCAATTCTCTCATCTTAGTTGTTAATTCATTTATCCATCAGCTTAAAATCATGCGTAGTGTGGTCTCAAAACTTAGCGGATGTAGTGTAGTGTATAGGGACTAGTCCGCACGCAGTGACGCCTCCTTGATGAAACTGAAACTGTAGAGATTGAACAGGGCTTTGTAGTGTTTGGTATACGCTCTTTAAAGGTTGAAAGTGAGTCTGCTCTCAGTGTATGATTCCGCTGTTATTTTCCCACATGATTTATACCCCACTACTCCTCCCCATATCTTTCTTCCCCTGTCCACCCCTACAACACCTCCACAACACCTCAGCCCCCCTCCCCAATCTCTCCCATGCTCCATATACTCCGGGCCTTTCATCGGCACTGATTCTTTCCTCACCATATGTTGATTCCGCCTCCTTCTTCTCTCTCTCTCTTCTCCTCTCTCTCTCTCTCTCTCTCTCTCTCTCTCTCTCTCTCTCTCTCTCTCTCTCTCTCTCCTCTCCCTCCTTCTCTCTCTCTCTCTCTCTCCCCTCTCTCTCTCTCTCTCTCTCTCTCTCTCTCTCTCTCTCTCTACCCCCCCATTCCCCGCTGATATCTGAGGCCTTCCTCCTAACCCCCTGATCTTGTGGTTTGTGTTTATCGGAGCGTGCCCTCCCTGGTTGGTTGGCGTCAAGAAGTGTTGGACAGGTCTGTAAGCCTGTGGGACTGATTGCAACTCTGGGAGTCGGCCACTGCCCCTCTCTCCTTTCTCTGAACTCTCTCTCAGCTTTGTACTGCAGCTCCATCATGTTTATGCCGTTCCATGGTTAGGCCTAATGGACCTTCGTACAGATAAAGTTCGTGCAACGGAAAATTGTAACTAGTCCTTTTAGATTTTGAGAAAGCGTTGTATTCTGTACACTGAAGCGTGTGTTGGTCTGTTTCATAAAAGCTTTTGTATAAACGGGAAATCAGATAAGTCTTTGGTGAGAGTGGCGCCAAGGTATTTGAAAGCGTCTACTTCTTCAAGCTGTTGTCCGTTCATGTAGATTTCAGCATGGGTGTTGGTTGTGCTGTTGACCAGGACTTTGCTTTTTTCTGTGCTCACTTCCATTCCATATGCACCTGCCCTTTCTTCCAGTCTCTTTGTCAGGTCTTGTAGTTCTTCGTTGCTGCCTCCCATCAGGTCGATGTCATCTGCGAACCTCAGATTATTGATGGTTCTTCCTCCGATGGAGACAGTGGAGTGGAAGTCATGGAGGGTTTCACGCATGATGTTTTCCAGGAAGAGATTGAACAGTACGGGAGATAGCAAGCAGCCTTGACGGACTCCAACTGTGGTCTTGAAGTAGTCCCCTATCTGGTTGTTGAGGAGGACTGCGCTGCTGGCGGTGTTATACAGCGCCTGGATGGTTTGGACGAGACCCTCCTCTATGCCAAACTTTCTGAGCACCTGCCACAGACCCTTGTGCCACACCCTGTCAAACGCTTTCCTAAAGTCAATGAAGTTGTGGAACAGGTCTCTCTGATGTTGCAGATGTTTCTCCATCAGTATCCGGCAGGTGAAGATCTGTTCTACTGTGCTTCTGCCTGTCCTGAATCCAGCTTGTTCTTCCGCTAGGTGTTCTTCCGCCTCTTTCTTCAGTCGATTCAACATGACTCTGAGCATGATTTTACTGGTGTGGCTAATGAGACTTATTGTTCTGTAGTTCTGTAGTATCGAAAAACCAACAACCTTGTAAAGAAGGAAATGATTGAAGCCAAAGAACAATGGATCAATAATCAGTGCGAGAACATCGAGAAAGGCATGGAAAAGGGAAACAGCAAACATGCCTTCACCACACTGAAAAACCTCACCAAGACGCAGCAAAACAGATCGTCAGTCATCGAGGATACCTCAGGCGAGCTGCTGACAGAAAGCTCCGCTGTTTTGAACAGATGGACACAGTACTGCCAAGAACTTTACAACTACCCTATACAGCCAGACGACAGTCTTTTTGAGGGGACTCAACACCATCAAGGGAATCCTCACCACTACCAGTGATGAGAGAAGAAGTGGAAGAAGCCATCGGCAGCCTTCCGGCAGGGAAATCACCTGGAACAGATAATATTCCAGCAGAGCTGCTCAAACATGGAGGGAAGGAAATGGTCACTCTAGTAACATCGATTTGTCAGAAGATCTGGGAGACAAAACAGTGGCCCACAGAATGGACTCAATCACTCATCATCCCCCTGCCCAAAAAGGGAAATCTACGCCAATGCCAGAACTACAGAACTACAAAAGTATGTACTGTAGTGTTAAATGCCGTGAACACCTGGTGTAAAACAGGGTGATTTCTGCAGTCGTGCACTGTTCTGTCTGTTCATAGATTGACTAGTCGTCGGATTAATTGATAATAGAGCCTTTGAACGGCTCATGTCGCTGTTGCTAGATGATGGTATCCTGCTATCAGAAACTGTCACAAGATAACAAACCAAGTAAACAACTTACCAAGGCCTGCCGCATTAATTCAGTTAAAACTTAACACGATAAAAGTAATATTGATGTAGTTCGTAACGATGGGTACATGCGTGTTACAAAAAAAGATGGACCATAACAGACTTTTAGTTGTGACAAGTATTTGTAAATACTTATTTACAACGCGCAATCAGTTTTCATGACAACTGTGAAAATCTCAAGGCAGAGCAAAAAGCACTGAAGTGATCGTCAACAATATATATCTGATCACAGTCATGTCTAAAAACATTAGATGTAAAGATCCAATTTATTGTGGAATATGGTTCTGAATTCTGGGAGGTTAAGGCAAAGGAGTTTCTTTTTGTCAATATATACATCTGTAGGTTTAACAGAACTTTTGAAGTGTGAATAAACAAGAACTTCATTTTGTCAGTCCCGTTGGTCGGTGCATAAAATACTGATTTCAATTGTTGGAGTAGGGAGAGCACAGAGTACACAGTGAAGACTGTGAATTGCTGTACAAATGAGGTATTAGGGGTTTGATATGTACGTATTTGTGTGTATGAGTATGGTTTTTGTGGGTAATTCCAAATGTTAGCAATATTAATGAATCTATCAATGGTTCTCGACAATGTTTACTTAATTTGAGGCGGCAGATAAGGCACAGATATCTATAACAATGGTAATTATATATGACATGTTGTGGAATTGTTGTAGTGCAAGTAAAGTAAAACTATGATGGGTTTTGAACGTGAATCGCCAGACTTCAATGTGCAAAGACAAAATTTAGTCTGGGTTCATATATACGCACATCTATATATGATGCCATTTTGCAGTTTTGCATGGCCCACTATGTATAGAAAATGCTAACCATTAAATTACCTTTTTTTGCCGTCCCGCTGTATGCAAAAGTAGACAGAAGGGCATTGGCATGACTCAGAACCATGTATTTTTAAACCACTAGTTGATGTCCTCGGCAAGACGTTTTGAAGTATGGAGGTCGCAAAAGGTTTTTGCATTAACGTGGTAGGTCAGAGAAAGGGGTCCCTACAACACTGTGCGTTTATGTTGCTGCTTAATATGTAAATGAATTGTTCTGTTATTTCTGCCTTGTTTTGTGTGTGTGTGTGTGTGTGTGTGTGTGTGTGTGTGTGTGTGTGTGTGTGTGTGTGTGTGTGTGTGTGTGTGTGTGTGTGTGTGTGTTGTCTACCTACCCCATTATATGGACTATTGTTCATTGACAAATATTGTCATTGTCCTAGATCTCTCTATTTACTCTTGTCTTCTCTCTCTCTCTCTCTCTCTCTCTCTCTCTCTCTCTCTCTCTCTCTCTCTCTCTCTCTCTCTCTCTCTCCTCCTCCTCCTTCCTCCTCCTCCTCTTCTTTTCCTTCTCTTCCTCCTCCTCCTCCTTGTTCTTCTTGTTCTTGTTCTTGTTCTTGTTCTTCTTCTTCTTCTTCTTCTTCTTCTTCTTCTTCTTCTTCTTCTTCTTCTTCTTCTTCTTTTCCTCTTCTATCATGCATTAGATACTGGAACCCTTGAGGTTTTACTCAAATTGGAAGACGTTGTAGACATAAACTTGATGAGACACATGAGAGGTTGATGACAGGAGACATTAGACGTACTCTGTACAGAAATGCACACTGACCAGAGAATGAGACTGAGACGACAGGAATGTCGTTGGACTGAGACCTGACCAGCTGTTTGTCAAAGTTCACAGACAAAGTTCACAGAGTGTTGATGCAGGGCAGACAGGCCGAGAATTCGGCTGAAAGTTCGGAAATACGAAGAAATAGGAAACGCAGTTTAACGCAAACATTTCAAGTTTGCAGCAACACGGAGGACTCTCTGATCAAGACCACGCCCTCGTTCTGTGTGTGTGTGTGTTGTGTGTGTGTGTGTGTGTGTGTGTGTGTGTGTGTGTGTGTGTGTGTGTGTGTGTGTGTGTGCGTGCGCGTGCGTGCGTGCGTGCGTGTGTGCTGTGTGTGTGTGTGTGTGTGTGTGTGTGTGTGTGTGTGTGTGTGTGTGTGTGTGTGTGTATGTGTGTGTGTGTTTTCAACGCAGTTACGAGTTAATTAGAGAGTCTCAGTCTCAGTCTTAGTCTCAGGGCAACAGGGTTGGAATCTTTCCTTCACCAGTATAGTCAGGCACCAGTGCATCTCCTAAAGACTTGCCCTCACCGGTATAGAGACAGGGCACTAGGGCACCTTCCGGATCGTTCTCTTCACCAGTGTAGACAGTCAGGGCATCAGGGCACCTTCCGGATTGTTCTCTTCACCAGTGTAGACAGTCAGGGCACTAGGGCACCTTCCGGATTGTCCTCTTCACCAGTGTAGACAGTCAGGGCATCAGGGCACCTTCCGGATCGTTCTCTTCACCAGTGTAGACAGTCAGGGCATTAAGGCACCTTCCGGATTGTTCTTTTCACCAGTGTAGACAGTCAGGGCACTAAGGCACCTTCCGGATTGTTCTCTTCACCAGTGTAGACAGTCAGGGCACTAGGGCACCTTCCGGATTGTTCTCATCACCGGTGTAGACAGTCAGGGCATCAGGGCACCTTCCGGATTGTTCTCTTCACCAGTGTAGACAGTCAGGGCACTAGGGCACCTTCCGGATTGTTCTCGTCACCGGTGTAGACAGTCAGGGCATCAGGGCACCTTCAGGATTGTTCTCTTCACCAGTGTAGACAGTCAGGGCATTAAGGCACCTTCCGGATTGTTCTTTTCACCAGTGTAGACAGTCAGGGCACTAGGGCACCTTCCGGATTGTTCTCGTCACCGGTGTAGACAGTCAGGGCACTAGGACACCTTCCGGATTGTTTCTCTTCACCAGTGTAGACAGTCAGGGCATCAGGGCACCTTCCGGATTGTTCTCGTCACCAGTGTAGACAGGCAGAGCATCCAGACACCTCTTGAGATCTACCCTTCACCAGTCTTAACAGAAAGGGCACCAGGGGATCTCCTTGAGTATTTTCCTCACCAGTGTAGACACACAGGGTATCAGGGCACCCCCTGGAGTATTGCCTTGACCAGTGTAGACATACAGGGTATCAGGGCACCTGCTGGAGTATTGCCTTGACCAGTGTAGACATACAGGGTATCAGGTCACCTCCTGGAGTATTGCCTTGACCAGTGTAGACAGACAGGGTATCAGGTCACCTCCTGGAGTATTGCCTTGACCAGTGTAGACAGACAGGGCATCAGGGCACGTCCTAGACCAAAACTATTAGCTTCGCGAAAAGTCTTTATCATGCGTAAAATCCCTGGAAGAAGTCTACCTACAAGCCACATAGGACACAATGTTAAGGCAAAAGGGAAAACAGTTCCTCTATAGACTAGATATTTTCAGCTTTACTTAAATCGTTTTTATTTTTTTTTGACCACTTAACTCACAGAATAACACACACACACACACACGCACGCACGCACGCACGCACGCACGCACGCATGCACGCACGCACGCACGCACGCACGCACGCACGCACGCACGCACACACACACACACACACACACACACACACACACACACACAGCCAACAAATTCGCGCCAAAAAAAATCCTCGCAATAGTATTTCTACAACTGACAGTGTATAAAACGTTTTATAACTTTTTCAACAAAGAAAAAAAAAGAAAAAAAAAAAAACTCTTCGTAACACAGGGTCAAAACAAAATAGGTTATGCCCGGTTATTCGACGCTTCGAAATTGCTCTGTTACAATGCCATTTATCACAGCAGACTGCCCAATCCAAAACGTATATCATTTATATAATCTTTCTCACCCAGCACTAAAATGGTACCTGATTCAGTTCAGGGATAAAGGCGGCGGAAGAAGAGGGATGGGTTCTGCTTTCCATTATCCGTGTCCCAGGCACGGTGAACCTCTGACAGGTTACCGCACCTACGGCCGATAGGCTTTGGGAACTTTTTGTGTAGCTCTATATAGCAGAGACGGCTTGACCTAAAGACAACGCATGGATGGGCTGACTTTTTATCCGACTAAAACCAGCAGAACATTACTTTTTTATGTCAAAGAAACACAAACAATAACAATAATAACAACGACAACGACGACGACGACGACGACGACGACAACAACAACAAAAACAACATCAACAATAACAACAACAACGACAACAGCAACAACAACAACAGCAACAACAACAACAACAAAGACAACAACAATAACAACAATGAAACAACATAACAGTTTTCGAAAGGAAACGTGCTTGTGACTGTTGTTGTTGTTGTTGTTGTTTTGTTGTTGTTGTTGTTGTTGTTGTTGTTGTTGTTGTCGTACCCTGGCTAAAAGACTCCAGGGATCATCCGAACAGCCGAAGCACTTGAACACTGTGGTGTACAAATGCATCAGCTAGGGATGAGAACATTAAGCGTGTGACCGTTTTTGATTCCCCTGCCACGTGGGCAACCACACTCCGACTTCGGGAGATTTTGGAGACTGATAATGTTATGCTAGGAGCTTGTCACAACTGAAGACAATCCCCGCATAACTATGCAGAGCATAACAACATTTTGATGTAGCCTTGGGGTTCTAGCCTATGTCAATTGGTCTGACACAGCCTTAAGCCAAGGCGGGCTTGTGACAGTAAAACTTGGATAAACATAAACTTCTGGTGTAAGGAGTGGGGTGGGGCGGGAGGGTCATGGAGAAGAGTAGGGGAAGGAGCTAGGAGGGTTTGGGAGGGGGGGGGGGGATGTAGAAACAGGGGGGCATAGATCTGGAGTGACATGCCCTGGGAAGCCAACATATATGATCCCCTTAGCAAATCAGAATCGTCGTATTACCGAGTTGGAGGAAGGAGGGCGGGGAGGGGTGGGGACCTCAAGCGGCTCAATTTCCATTTCTTGCACCATGAAAAAGACAGGCCTCGGCACGGTATGCCCTGTGGGACACCACTGTTGCGAGATCCAGGGGAGACCAGAGGGCCATCCACAGCCCACAGATTGGGTTCGATTTGACAAATATGAGGAGCACCATGCAAGAGCAGACCCTGATATGCCAACGGTACGATTGAGTCTGGAGAGAAGGCTTTCATTTCACGTTCCAACCTCCCTCGTGTTGATCTCCTTTACTCTCTTTCGCTCTCTCTTTCGCTTCACCCTCATCATTTCCTCGGTGTGTGTGTGTGTGGTGTGTGTGTGTGTGTGTGTGTGTGTGTGTGTGTGTGTGTGCGCGTGCGTGCGTGCGTGCGTGCGTGCGTACGTGCGTGCGTGCGTGCGTTGTGTGTGTGTGTGTGTGTGTGTGTGTGTGTGTGTGTGTGTGTGTGTGTGTGTGTGTGTGTGTGTGCGTTGCGTACGCGTGCGTGCGTGCGTGCGTGTGTGCGTGCGCGCGCGCATGTGTGTGTAGTATGTGGTGTGTGTGTGTGTGTGTGTGTGTGTGTGTGTGTGTGTGTGTGTGTGTGTGTGTGTGAGAGAGAGAGAGAGGAGAGAGAGAGAGAGAGAGAGAGAGACAGACAGACAGACAGACAGACAGACAGACAGACAGACAGACAGAGCACGTGCACTCGGAGGATCAAGACGCAGGAAGGCGTACATCTAAGTGCGTGTTGGATCGCTCAAGAATATGTTTAGTTATATATATATATTTTTCTAATGCTGTGCGCTAATGCTGATCGATGAGAATGAGGATGATTAAGATATATCCGTGTAATTTTTTAAAAAGCGATTTTTTCAAATTTTATGTATTTTGAGAATGTTATGTCATACGTGAATTGGTTCCTGTGTGTGAGGCTGAGCTGCACTTCTTCAATAACAAAAAAATGGAAATGATCATCATGAAATCATTGTGACTGAGAAACAGAAATCAAATCACACATTTTAGGCGTCGGCATTTGTGGATGAGGAAACACTACCTAGACTAGTCTATCCATCTAACTTGGGTTCCCCGTGCAAATGAAGAGACGAACTGAAATTAACAATGACGGTTAAAAAAGAAATACCGAACTCTCGATGAAAATCAGTACGAAAGATCAGCGAAGAAAACGCCCAACAACAACACTCGACGCCTACCCAACGCCGTTCACAGAAAGTCTGTGATACTGTGGGTTATACTGAGATATCTCCCTTGAACGGTAAAACGATTTTGTACTGGCAATTTCAAATGCGAGTTTACCTCCTGTATTCGTAGAGAAACATGGTAACACTGTACTTCTGTCGAATCATTCAAACAGTAGTTATAACGTCTGCGGTGATTCAGTCGGCTGAAGACGCCAGTGGAATAATTTTCAGTTCTTTTTTGGTCGGAATACTACCAGAACAATACTGTGTCTGCGAATCCCCAAATGTAACAAATTAAAGAACCATCCCAGGTTGTTTCATTTTACAGAATACAACTATTAAGAAAAAACAACAACAACAACAACAAAAACGCATGGCTGAATTTGCTTTTCAAAGGAATGAAACAACATCAAAATAATTCAGAAAGCGCACATTGAAGTTCAAAGTGTTTGGTAATAATTATGCACTCAGTGCCTGCATCTTTATGCGTTTGTAGGACCTACACTTGAGTAGCAAATGAAACATGGAAAAAAAGGTCCCCGACCTAGCTACCGTAGCCTGTCTTTGAAGCCGTGTAGCAAGTAAAATGTTACAACCATGAATTCCGAAATTAATGAATTAAAATGCTATACTGGGGATATCTTTTACGATAAAAACAAAAGTATAATCTAGCCAAAATTACGACTGAAACCGCTCGAAAACTGATTTTTCACAAAAAAGCGTAGGTTTGCGACTGAAAAAGAAATCTCTCTCTCTCTCTCTCTCTCTCTCTCTCTCTCTCTCTCTCTCTCTCTCTCTGTGTGTGTGTTGTGTGTGTGTGTGTGTGTGTGTGTGTGTGTGTGTGTGTGTCTGTCTGTCTGTCTGTCTCACTCTCTCTCTCTCTCTCTCTCCTCTCTCTCTCTCTCTCTCTCCTCTCCTCTCTCTCCCCACCCTCCTCTTTCTCTATTCCTCTCCACTCCACCATCACCACCACCCCCCTCACTCTCCCCGTGCCTGCGTGCGAGCCATTATTTTCTCTTGGGCCAAAGTGTCTGGAAGTGCAGTGCGAAAGTTTCAGCGCCAGGGCAGGACAAAATGTAACACAAATTGAGGTGTTCATGAGCACGCGCCCGCATGCACGCGCGCGCGCGCGCGCGGAAAATGTGAAATAATGTGAAGATAGTGGAGGAGGTGTGGGGGGGGGGGGGAAGGGTTGGAAAGGGAGGGGAGAGTTTGGTCCCAAACTCGTGAGAGAGAGGGAGAGAGGAGGGAGAGGGAGGGAGCGTGGGGGAGGGAGGATGAACGATGGACCAATAGACAGACAGGGAGCGCTGCCGCTCTTCGCTGGAGCGATCGTCTTGTCTCCCTCTCTCTCTCTCTCCCCC
>CM031600.1:92487670-92509303 GCA_018398815.1 Conus ventricosus
CCAGAGTTTACAAAATTTGTTGCTCCAGCTAAAAATTTTACAATACATGGGAGAAACTCTGGAGGAGTGTTAGTGATGGTTAAGAAACATTTGGAACCATTTGTAAAGCAAATTAAGGTCGACTGCAGTAATGTCATTGTACTAAAGATGGATAATAGATTGTTCAACATTGGAAAAGATGTTATTTATGTGGGTTGCTATGTGGTGCCAGAAGGAGGTCCAGCATATAACCAAATGCAGGTAAAAGACGGAGTTGTCGTTTGTTACGGATGGTGTGTGGTGCGTGTTTTGTTGTCTGACTCTCACTCTCAAAAGTTTGGATGCGTGTACGACTTTTCCCCTACACACACCCACACCATACGAACATAGATAGCCAGGCAACACACGTGTAAGATTTTCTCTTTTTAGACTGTGGCTTCGGTACTGTGGAACCGAGTCTATATATGTGAGACACTGTGGACGGCGCCGGCGAGATCTGTGAGTTATATAAAGATAAGTAGTATGATACGCTGATATATATGATGATTGAAGTGTCTTATGTATTGATGTCTTAATTGACGTGCATTGATCTGTATTCTATGTAATGGCATGTATTGATTTGGTAACGATTCATATTGATGGTTCAGGCAGCATATAAAAAGAAGAAAATCTACACAAACCTACAAATTACATTCACTCGACGGAAAACGAAGCCGCTCACGAAGCAGTTCGTGGAGTCCTTCCAGGGACTCTCACACAACAGAAAAAACACAAGTTGTCGTCCCAACGAACTCTGAAGCCCTTTGACATGCTAGCTTGTTGCTGACCTCACGGACAACCTCTCCATACCCACACGGAGTAGAGACGGCGGCTGGGCATGGGCTGCAACCCACACCTGGATGGCAATGCATATATATACGATGTCTACTGACCACTCGGTCAGCCTCTCCATACCCACACTGGGTAGAGACCACACATGTCTACTGACCACTCGGTCAGCCTCTCCATACCCCCACGGGGTAGAGATAATGGTTGGGCACGGCTGCACCCCACACCCAGATGATAATGCACATACAATGTCTAACTGACCACTCAGTCAGCCTCTCCATACCCCCACGGGGTAGAGACAATGGATAAACATTCCCGCTCAATAGTGCTGCATGCCTTCTTGCGATTCAGCAACTTTCGACTAGCGATACAACTGGGTGAAGAACCTCATCATTCTACTGGAACAACACAGCACCCAAACCAACAGAACTAGCATCAGTCCTGAGAATAAAAGGATTACCCAATCTAGGTAACAACACACAGGTGCAGAAGACAAGATTCCCTGAATCTTCCTCAAAGCTTCAGCACACCCAGGAGTGAAACGACACGTACAATCTTTCTTCCTGACGAACACAACTGGAGATGCATACTGACTATTCGATGGCTCAATGATATCAAGATCCGACATGATACCAATCTCTCTCTCAACAACCTCTTTCGCAGAAAAGGGGATTTCATAACATTTCTTTCTAACAGGGACATCTGTTGTAAGAGGGATCTCTAATAGTACATCACCTGAGAAAGAACCTGGTTTGGGGGTCAAAATGTCCTGAAAATCATCAAAGATTACACGCAACTCCCTGGTACTTTTGTCAGACAAAGTAAAATCAAACTGTACAGAATGAACATTTTCATCTGGCATAGAAGACGCCATCGGAACAGCTAAAGTGGGAATGGGTAAAGCGTCATCACAGTCCTGGACGACACCAACTGTATGAACCACTTCACGAATAGTACAAACAGACTCAGGAGAGGGATCCACAGAAAGATCAACTCCTGGAGAACACTCAGAGAAACCTGTTCCTGTTCACAAGCCAAAGGTGCTATCTCTGACCCAGGCACTGAAGTACCTTGTGAAAGAACGACTGTAGGTACAACATTAGAAGTAGACACAGCAGACACATCAGAAGACGTTAACTGAAAGCAAGACTTCAATGACTCATCCTTCTGTTTCGGAACAAGATCAGAACGGGAAATGTTCAGATCATTAGGGATCTGACACAAAGGCTTTTTGTCCACAACATGCTTAGCTCTAGCCCTCGTAACGGCGGCTAAAGAGAAAGGTTCGCCAGATACATCACTAAACTCACCGTTCAAAAAAACTCCAGGTACATTACCCACAATGAGATCCGCGACAGGCTATCCAAGACACAACAAGTCAAATCGCCCACAAAGTAAGGACAACTGACCGAAACTTTAGCCAGTGGAAACTCATCCACACGACCACCAAAAGAAACACACTTCACTGTGGTTCCTAGCATCTGACTGTCAGAAACTAACCGTTTGCGAACACCACAAATAGTAGCACCAGTATCACGCAGAACAGAACTCAAAGTGCCATTCACAGAACCAGACTCCAAATGCAATTTGCCTGTGAACTCACCAGCAGCTAGACAAGCAAAAGGAGTATCAAGAACAGAGCAACAAGCACTGGACTGTTTGCTGTCAGCTGAGTTCTCAACAAAAGTAGAGTTACCAACCACAAAAGGACATTCATCTGGGTGGCTAAGGTTACAAATTCTACAGGGGTTTCTACCTGACTTCCATGGACACCTAACAGCAACATGTCCTGTCTTCTTACACAAAAAACACACAACACTAGCAGCTGATCAAAAGCACTTCCTGGGAAACTCTTACTGCCATAGGTATGACGGGCGCCACGACCACGATAACGGCTACCGCCAAAGTTATTTCCACGACCAGCAGAGTAACCAAAACTCTGATGACCACAATAACAGCTACCATCAAAGTTACTTCCACGATCAGCCGAGGAACCAGAGTAGTGGCCACTGTTTTGAAAAGTAGAGTATCTGTTTCCTCTGTCAGACTGACCACAGTACGGAGTTCTATCAGACTGACCGGGATATGCATTTCTGTCAAACTGACCAGGATTTTTTGTACCCAACAGAAGCAAAAATGTTTACATCAGATTTCCTAGAAAGCACCTTAGTTGGATGAGCACGTCTGTATGATTCTGCAGACTTGATCATTTCATCAAAAGTTTTCACATCTCTTTCACACAAAAAAGTAGCCAGGTCCTTAGAGACACACTCCAAAAACTGCTCACGCAAGGTAAGATCCACCAGATCTTCAAAAGACTTTTCAATTTTGACAAAGAGACCCAACGGTCAAACAAACGCCTAATTCAACTGCAAGGGTCTCGAAAGGTTCATCGGAGCTAGGCTTAGCCTCACGAAAACGCTTACGAAAACCATCTGGAGTGCATTGAAATTTTTTCAGCAAGCTCTCTTTCAAAAGCTCGTAAGACACAACATTATTTTCAGCAAGACTGTGATAGAGAGTTAAAGCAGAACCCTCAAGTAGTGCAGACAGGTATGTTACCCACAAACTCTCAGACCATCCCAAGGAACGAGCATGGGTTTCAAAACGAAACAAGTAACTGTCTATATCATCGGTTCTTTCTTTAAAAGGGGGCAACTTAGGAAAGGTTGGGCGAGGGGCGTTAAACCTTGGAAAACCCGAACCCTGACTCTCACTGTCCTGTCCTGAGACCGCACTCTGCTGAGAAGTAACTTGAAGCTGTATTCTTTTCGTTTCCTCTATCATCTGCTCTCTTTTAGTTTCCTCTTGTATCTGCTCTCTTTTAGTTTCCTCTTGTATCTGCTCTCTTTTAGTTTCCTCTTGTAATTGTATCTGTATCTGCTCTCTTTTAGTTATCTCTTCTTCCTGTACTCTCAACTGAAATTCTTTCAATCGCATTCTTTCCTCTCTTTCCATGTTCTGGGCAATACACTTGTCAACATAGGCCAACAGATCTTCTCCCTCCAGACCACATACCTTACCTCGTTGTAAATATTTAGCGAAAACTTTGTCCTCGTCCACAGAGGACACAACAGGACTTTCTTCCTTAGCCTTCTGTGCCATCATGAAAATATGAAATAATGTCCTGTCAAAACCCGACACACACACTAGTGGATCAAATACAAACAATTGCTATCACAAGCAAAAAAAATTTTTGAAACTCCTGTCCACTAAAATATATATGAATTCCAAAGAGGATTTTTTTTTTCAAACAAGCATTAACGGCAATCACTCTTAAAAAGACTAAGTATTATCAAACCCAACCAACACAAAGATAGAGATAAACAATGAAACAGGATTTTAGGATATGGGGAGAAAGAAAAACACAATCGGTAATCAATGCTAAATTTCAGCAACAAGTATAAATCAAGCAATGACATGAGAGTAATAACAATATAATCAATGTATTGTTGTTGTTGTTGGTTTACACACTAAGCATTCAAATGAAACAACTAATAATTTTTATTTTTTTTTCAAAACTGGTTCAGGGCAAGCCACTCACACACTCACTCATTCAAGAGAAAAGAACCCTGAGAATGCTGAAGAAGCAACACAATCCCTAAGTAAAGATGGAAACAGAAATAATCAGAGAGATGACTGAAGATAATAAAATTAAGGCCCACAAAGGAAAGAAGAACTAGGAACTAGGCCCTCGTATCTCCTGAAACTATACAGAAGGAGATACCCGTTACGCTGGAGACGGGAAAGAAAGTAGACAAAAACAGTCATACAACAAAACAATACAACACAACTCGATTGTTCAAAAGGAAAGTCTGTGAACGGGACCTATCACTTCTAATTGGGGCAATTATAGGGCCACAAAACAAATCCTACCACTAAGGCAATTTTGAATTCAGTAGCAAAAGCAAGTTAACTACGGGGTCACCAGATGTTACGGATGGTGTGTGGTGCGTGTTTTGTTGTCTGACTCTCACTCTCAAAAGTTTGGATGCGTGTACGACTTTTCCCCTACACACACCACACCATACGAACATAGATAGCCAGGCAACACACGTGTAAGATTTTCTTCTTTTTATATGCTGCCTGAACCATCAATATGAATCGTTACCAAATCAATACATGCCATTACATAGAATACAGATCAATGCACGTCAATTAAGACATCAATACATAAGACACTTCAATCATCATATATCAGCGTATCATACTACGTATCTTTATATAACTCACAGATCTCGCCGGCGCCGTCCACAGTGTCTCACATATATAGACTCGGTTCCACAGTACCGAAGCCACAGTCTACAACACTAAAAGAAGACAAAGAAGGATAACCAAGGTCCCCACATGATAAGCACAGCCGTTCACAAACACAAGCGATGAAGAAGAAGAAACAGAATCTCCACATAACAAGCACAATAAATCACGTAGAACTTTCAGAAGAAGAACCGCAGATTTACATTGACAAGGCACAGTAATCCATAGCAGAAGGACCGCAGATTCACAAAGCACGGCGATCCGAAGAAGAAGAATCGCAGATTCAAAAAGCACAGTACTCCACAGAAGAAGAACCGCAGATTCATAAGCACATTACTCCACAGAAGAAGAACCGCAGATTCATAAGGCACAGCAAATCAATATTGAATCCCCGGAGAACACAATTTCACCAAGTCCCATAGAACACAATAAACTTTGATTCGACGTACCGTTGATCTAAAACAAATATTAACTTCTCCGTGTATTGATACTACAGTGTCCACATCAATAAATTCAGCCCACCGACACACATGCGGTGGTACAATTAGAGCATATAAATATTCTCGGCGACATAGCATTCACAACAATTTTATAACAAATACATTTCCTGCTACATATTCCGCTGGTACCGTCATCAAAAGCATCCCACATACAAAGTGAACATCGATCTATTACTGACTTGAAAGTCGCCTGCCTACATTGTAACACTAGGATTAAACTATGATTAAAACAATTAATATAGTAGGCTGGATACCAATAGCCTCCGACTGTTTGAATTCTTGACTTCTCTTTGTCTTCCTCTTATTATTCTTCGTCAGGTAGTTACCTATGTCATTTTAAAGTTGTAGTATTTATTTACTTGTTCCGTCACATCGTTCTTGGAAGAAGCTCTGTCAGAGGTTATACATACGCGGATGATCGATGTTTGACATGATGTTGGAGGACCTCAATCCATGAACGGGGTGGATAGATAATCAAACCTAGGCAAGGAAAAAATTGCTTAGTGATCAGGACTTAACCCGGTGAGTGTGGAGAGATGTAAATGGGAGGAGGATGATTTACGATGATGATGATGATGATTGAGGTTGATTTGGAAATTTCATAATAGTCTGTTGTTCAAATGACCAATCGATCAACAGTTTTGGGGAGATCATGGTTAGATTTGTGTTATTTGTTTGAAACTGTTTATATTGACATGGTTGTTGTGGTTGGATGACAATATCAAGGGGAATTTACTTTTATTCTCCCTAAGGGGTGTAGTAGTAATTGATTTATTTTTTGGTCTTGACCAACTGTCTGTCTGGAGTGGAAGGAAATCCTGCAATATGAAAGTTGGAACTGACTGTTTTACTTGGCACTTGACTGTAGAAATGAAAAGGAAGGAGTATGGGTTGTTGGTTTAACGAAAACAAAAAAGAAAAGTCAGTAAACGCACGGTAATGAAGGAAAAGATTGTATGGATTGTTGATTATGAACATTGTTTAAAAAATGAATTAGATCAAATGATTTTAAGCTTGTATGCGAAAGAATTACTCAAAACTGTCATACACTGATTATGTATTGAATTTTTTGTGAATTGCTTTAGTGTGGTGCGCAGAGTGATTGGTGGAGGAAAGGTTTATTACGTATGGGAAAAATGATGTGATGAATGGATTGACATGGATTGCGACAAAAAAACAATACTTCTATCGTCTGGAAAAAATATGATAAGTGATAAGGAGAGCTAAAAATGAGCACATTTAAGATAGAGCGTGTAAGGTGAGTACGTGAAAGAAGAATGCGTTACATGTGAATTGAGGAAAAACAAAAAGATAAAGAAATTTGATTGTGATTAGAATACTGAGTTAAAAGAGTCGGCCAATGACACCATGCGTTTCTGGGCGCGTTTAAAAAACGTGAACAGAAAGACAATGATAAACAAGTTTTACATCTCAGCATTGGTATGATCATTTATTTAATGTCTTTAACATTCTGGCAAAACAGTGGAAGGCTATGGAGTAGGAAACCAAGAAGTAGTAACAGGCTTGACGGAAACGAATGAAACTTTATTCAACGAACCGATTACTAGACAAGATGTGCTCGACGGCATAAAACATCTTGAAGGTGGGGGGAAAAGAGTGCAGGGCCCAGATAAGATTGTAGGGGGAAATGCTGAAAAGTTTTAATTATTTAGTAATTGATGTTCTAGTACTGGTATTTTTATAACTTGTTGCGGTGCGGGTCATTTCCGATTGAATGGGCTAATATCAATCATCGTGCATACCACAAAAAGGGAGATGTAATAAAATCATGTTAACTACGAGGTTGTTTGCGCTGCAAGTGTTGGAAGCACTAAGTTGACACACACTAATTTTAAATGTGAGGATTAAAACGTTGGGCAGTCTGGGAGAGATAATGCGTGGAGGACGCAGTGCAGGAGTTTAGATCGGGGTACAGTACATCGAATCTTACTATTTTCGTTTTTTCGATCTTGTACAAATATACATGCTTAAAAATACAATATTTGTATGTCGCTTTTGTTGAATTCAGAAAAAGCTCTGTTTTCTCTGTAAACAGAAAGATTCTTATGGAATGTTCTTTGAAAGACGGTAGTCATTGGAAAGTTATATATGGCATTAAGTTGGAATGTTCAGATATGTATTGGCATTGTTTGTGGTGACAATTGTGTGTATTTGATTTTTTCAATTGTACACGTGGAGTCTAGCAAGGCTGAATTTTAAGACACAGTTGTTTTCTTTTTTTATATCAATGAGCTTGGCTTTAGAAACTTATCATGAAATGGTAAAAACTTGTATTCAGAGTATTCCAGGTGATGTGGAGATTTTTATGATGATGTTTGATGATGTTGTAATTTTGTTGTCTAGTCAGCAAATTGGATTGCTAAAAACCAGTTGAATGTTTTTGAAATGAGAAGCTGATTAATTCTGTGGTCAAGAAACCTTGTTAAAACCTAACATATTGTGTTCCGGAAAGGTGGGTTAGTTAGTAAGTATGATGTTTGGCGGGTTATGGTAATCGTGTGTTTTAGTAAACATTCGTTATTATTTTTCTAGGTATGTTCTTTTACGACAATATGAAGTGGGAATTTAGGTTGGTGTGGGTTGATACAAGTAGAAAGGACAAATTAGGGGTTGATTGTAAATTTTGATGAACATTAAAAGAAAATTAAATACTAATGTACCGCTCAATATTTGGGAAGCCTATTTGATACAGATTGAACGATTCTTACATTGGTGTGAAATATGGGGACTTCTGAAAATATTACCAAAAGTAAGAAAGAGTGCACACTTATGCGATCAAACGGCTTCTGAGTATTCCGAATTCATTAGTCTCCAATAAAAAATAGCTTTCGGTGAATCAGGAAGTTACCTTTGTACAATCAGATGTATGGTCAAGTGTGCAAGTTACTGGTTGTCAATGTATTACGATATTTCCCAGTAGCATAGACTGAGCAGGCTAAGCACTACGACATGATGTACAACAGTGGAGTTAGGAAATATTAAACTGGGCATCTAAGATTAAGAAACGTGAGAAACAGAGAATGGGTTTGGATAGTTGTGGTTGAGACAGGGAGTTGGTAACGATAACCGTTTTATATGTCTGATTTCAAAGATAGATGAATTTCTTCGTTTATATAAACAAATTGGCACAGCCAAATAGTTGAACATGTTAAATTATCCTGGGTTCCTATCCTTCAAAGTAACTTGGAGAAGAAAAAGTATTTACATTTAGTTTCTATCGGTGGCAAAGAGGAATCCTTGAAGATTTAGAAAATAAGAAAACAACTGGGATTTTAATAGGATTATAAAAAGATGGTATCTAATAATGATGATGTTGATGATCATGTCAATTATGTTAATGATTATTGCAGTTGGAGAAGATGAGTACAGTATTTGTTCACTTGTCCGCATATGGGAACATAACGAAACAAAAATCAAGACCCCCCCCCCCCCCCCCCCACCACCCACTCCCCCCCCCACGACCCCTACCCTCCTATCCGAATCAATAGCACTGTTCATGAGTCAAATTAATTTCAGTATTTTGCAGAAAAGTGATGAAACTTGTTAAAGATGCTGAGCAAAAATATCTAACGAAAGCAGTAGACCCGCAGGAAAGAAAATTATGAATGTAATAAATGTTCAATATGCACTGAAAGGGTTTACCATTTAATTTTACATTTTTTTATGGTGTTGGTTTACTTATTTTTCAGCGATGCTTGATGGCTCAAGTGAATGGGTTTATTTTTTTTTTAAATTCAAAAGTCAGATAAAATTATTGTAATCGGATATGTGTGGAATGGGGAAGAAGGGAGGAGGAGTGATATGGATATAAATGAGTGTGTGCTAGGCGATGGTTGATTGGATGGTCATGTGTGGTATGTCATGGGGATAGGGTTGTGTGTGGAGATACGTTTTTGTTTTTAGAACATAGACAGGAACAATCAAATGAGTGATGAAATGGAAATGATTTTTTTGCATCAGATGTTGGTTGTAGGAAGTAATTTGCAGTTTAGTTTTTCTTTACGTTTTCTTGTCTCTGAGCATAAACAAAAGACATTGTACCCATTGACAAAAAGGCCTATTAAGCAATGTCCAACTTAAAGATGTCAGTGTCTGTGTCAGTGTCAGTGTCGTGTTCTCTCTCTCCTCAGCTCTCTCTCTCTCTCTCTCACTCTTTCTCTATTCTCTCCCTCTGAGATTTACACAGGTTGGAGCTCCATCTTCCTCTCTGTTCTCTCCGTTTCCTCTCTCTACTCTATCTCTCTCTTCCTTATCTTCTTCTCTCATTCTTTCTCTCTCTCTATCTCAAATCATACGGCAGGAGAGGAGAGAGTGAGGAGAGGAGAGAGGAGAGAGAGAATGAGAGGAGAGAGAGGATATGAGAAGAGGGAGAAGAGGATACGAGAGAGATGAGGTTGAAGAAGGAAGAGGGGGGGAGGGACAGAGAGAGAGAGGAGAGTGTGAGAGTGAATTAGGATTTATCCCTATTTGATATATGAGGGTAATACCCCAGAGTTAACCTCTCTGGGTTGCTGGGGTGGACATAGAAAATGATAGGCATTCATTGTGGAGACCTTCTTAAATGATAAGAGACTTTCCTAAAAAAAAGAACATCCTACATCAATAAAAGCGTCTAACTTAATATGAATTTAATCAGATTTGATAGGTGATGAAAATATTTGTAATGCATCAACTAAATGGCTTATAACTGGATTATTCAAAATCGCAAAATGTATGTTCTGGTATTTTCCTCATTTACGATGAGCAACTTGGCCTACATTAGTAAAAATTTCGCTAGATTGTATTAGTAAGTGGATGATTTCGGGATATATATGAAAAATACGACCCTAAATTAAATCTTGAAAAAGATAAGTGGTAACTTATTATAATGATTACAAATTGTCTACCCTTTTCATGTACTAAAACTTTAGTTATGCAGCGCTTCTTGTTGAATGAGATACTAAAGTTCTGCAGGAATTAGTAAATATTAAATGAATTGTGTAATATATAGATTGGATTACACTTCTGTGCTTGATGTTGGCCAAAACGACAATGTTTTCAAGAAATGTCTTGATGCATCAACATTTGTACATTTTCCAAGAAGATGATTTTACGAGCTCTGCAAGCTTCAACACGGTTGTATTATTCCTACCAGTGCTGTCCAATTAGTAGATATGTACATTAAGGATAATTGACAATCTCCTCAGTGCTACTTTCTTAATATGTGGATCTGATTCATCCTATTCTGGCTACAATGAGTGGAGATTATTCTTGTCAAATACCGCTGGGGACGCCTAAAAGATATCACGTGGCTCCTTAATCATTAAGAATCTACGAATTAAGGAATATTTTTCGTTTAGATTTGTCACAAGTTGTTGACGGCATCAGGCATCTCTCAATATTTTTCATTGTTACTTTCTATTTTCGGCTTTGGCCGAAGTTCGGTTCTGCATCACACTTCTTCGTTTCTTATCCCACACTGACAGCAATGGTTTTCAAATCTATAATCATGGTCTAACACACATGACAGAATAGGTTCATATCTCTATCATGTTCTTACACCAAGACAGCCAATTCAGGTTCAATTCTCATATTAATGTTCTAACACACTGACAGGAATAATGGTTCTTATACTCTATCTTGTTCTTATAAACTTAGACTTAAAATGGTTCAACATCATCTATCATGTTCTTATACAAACAGACAGCCATATGGTTCATATTCCTTCTTTCATGTTCTAACTATCTGACAGCCAAATGGTTCAAAATCTTATCTTGTTCACTACCTCACTTGACAGCCCCAATGGTTCAAATTTTTCTTGTATTACCTCGACACAAGACAGCAATTGGTTAAATCTTGGCTTTGTTCTAACCCATAGACAGCCAATGGTTCAAAATCTTGTAATGTTCTTCCTCCAGACAGCCAAAATGTTCATATCTAAGTCATGTTTTGCGTCCTCAACTGACAGCATATGGTTAAATCTCTATCTTTGCTTACCTCACAGACAGCCAATGGTTCAATTATCACGGTCATGTTATACCTAACAGAAAGGCCAATGGCTGCAAATATCTTATTCATGTTCTTCTCACAGACTGCATCAAACGGTTCATTTCATATATCTTGTTCTATCACACAGACAGCAATGGTTCAATTCTCTTTAATGTTTCTACACAACAAGAAGCAAATGGTTCGCAAATTCTATTTCTTGTTTATACACTACAGACTGCCAATGGTTCAAATCTCTGTCATGTTAATAAAACACAGGACAGCCAATGGTTCAAATCTTTTGTCTGTTTAAAACACACAGACCAAGCCAATGGTTCAAATCTCTGTCATGTTGCAAACTCATTTGTGGTTGAGTGGTGAAAATAAGTGCCAGGATAAACAATTACTTCACTCATCACAAACAATGGTCGACAAATATAATAAGAATATGGAAAGGGATTGTCAGAAAGAGAGAGAGAGAGCGTGCAGGGAGAGAAGGGAGGAGAGAGAGACAGAAAGAAGAGTGGAGGTGGAGAAGTGAGAGTAGAGATGAGAGAGAAGAGAGAGGAGAGAGAGAGTAGGAGGTGGTGGTTAGGTTGTGAGTAGGGAGAGAGAGGAATGGAAAAATGAAGGGAAGAGGTCGTTAAAATCATATGATATGAGTATTCCATAACAGCAAAATGTGGGGGGCCATGAATAAGCCCTTCCTTGAAAGCAAAATCCATATCGTACCGAGGCCTTTCGTCCGATAGGTTCGGGACACGCGAGGGACACGAATGATTTAAATTGGTCCTCCAACTGCATCAAAGGAGATTTGCACAGTATATCAGTCTGTGGTATTCTCAACAAAATGAAGATTTCAATAACAGAATACAATGAACCGCTACAGCTGCGAACATATATGCAAAAAACAGAGTTCAAAATGCTTACAAGGAAACATAGAATACAATAAAAGTGGAAATGAGAAAAAAAAAATTTGGAAAAAAAATAATATGGAAATATGAGTTACTGAGGCTCAAAAATTTATTATGTAAAGGTGCGTGTTCCTAAAACAGGGTGTAGCTCAAGAGTCTGTTGTAGGTCGGTCACTATTATGTAAACGGGTTAGTTGTCTCTAAATAAGGGTGTAGCTAAGCGGTCTGTGATAGGTCTTTACTTATTATAGTAAAGGTTCGTGTCTCATATACTGGGTGTTGCTCTGCGGTTGTTAATAGGCTCTTTCATTTTATGTATGGTTCGTGTCTCCTAAAACAGGGTTGTAGCTCGCGGTCTGTTCTTGGTCTTTCATTTTTTGTAAAGGTTAAGTGTCTCCGAAAACAGGGTGTAGCTCGAGGTCTTGTTCTAGGTTCGTTCATATTACTGTAATGGTTCGTTTGTCTCCTAAAACAGGGCTGTAGCTCCGCGGTCTGTTCTAGAGTCTGTATCTATTATGGAAAGGTTCGTGTTCCTACAAACAGGGTTGTAGCTCCGCACGGTTGGTTCTAGGTCTGTCACTATTATGTAAAGGGTGGGTCCTCCTAAAAAAATGGGTGTAGATCGCGGTCTGTTCTTGGTCTTTCTATATTTATGTGAGGTTCGAGTCTCCTAATACAGGGTTTTTTCGTGTAGCTCCGCGGTCTGTTCAGGTCTTTCACGATTTTCGTAAAGGTTCGTGTCTACTTATACAGGGTTGTTGTAGCTCCGCGGTCTGTTCTAGGTCTTTCACTTTTATGTAAAAGGTTCGTGTTCTTACTAAAACAGGGTGTTATCGCTCCGCCGTTGTTATAGGTCTTTCATAGTACTCTTTTAATTATTAATGATTTAATCCCTCGATATGAAAAAACGCTTGTGATATAGCAGATGAAGATTCTGATCCTTGGTTAATGTCGTTTCAATGTAAAGTCCTATATCAGTCTTCAGAATAACGTGGAACATATTTTTAGTAGATAGACACGTAACTTTTGTGTCTGGATTTCTTAAGACAAAAAATCTTAACGTGCCTTACAACCAGACTTAATGTCCGTAAACACAACAGACTTTATGTTATCTTGATTTCTGGAAGAGAAAAAAATCTACATTCACGTAGAGTTTTAGTGAATTATTATTTCATAATTATTTATCTTGCCCTTATCATGTTACTTACATATACGACGAATGTATGGTGGGGTATGTATGTTTCGTTCTATCGGAACTCTTTCTTATATCCATCCTGGTAAACGTCTTTTTGTTTTTTCAAGTCCACATTATTGTCACTCAAAGATTACGCTTACGGCACTGTGGCATTGTATCTTGGTCTTGTCTTACAACCTTTAGCCTTGTTTTACAAACATGCTCCAATATGTAGCTTTGGAAATCCCGTTCTTTGTTCCACAATAATTTTAAGCCAATCACATGTCCTTCCCCGTCAGTTAGGACATTGTGATGCACGCAAGAAGTTCGAACATTTTGCACTCCAAGTGTTTTTAAAGATTTCCAGTATCAGACTTCTTAAATCAAGCTTTATAGTTTAGTTGGGCGGCACATGCCGGATCTGATTGTCCTTCGTGTTGATAAATATATTAGCAGTCATAAATCTAAACATGACAGTACAATATTTTATTAAAAAGCGTTGTTTATTAACAATGGGGTAGAGGGAGGGATTATATGCACTTTTGTGTCGTTCTTGTATTAATGTGGTGCACGATGTTTATTTTTTCACGTACAAAATTGGCAGTGTATATTTTAACTTCGCTTGTTGTTGTTGGTTGTTTGTAGATCATGAATGTTCATTGTCTATATGCTTGATTTCACATATCTCTCTCTCTCTCATCTCTCTCTCTCTCTCTCTTCTCTCTCTCTCTCTCTCTCTTCTCTCCTATCTCTTCTCTTCTCTCTCTCTCTGTAAGTTGTCTATGTCGTCAAGGTCTTACTTTCTGGCTCTCTTTCTGTTGCCCTGTTGTCTGTCAGTCTCGACTTGCCTGACCTGATGTCTGTCTGTCTCTCCTGTTGTCTGTACTTTCGGTCTGTCTTGTCTCTCTTCTCAGACACCTGCTTCTTTTCCGCTTCACCCTCCCCCAACCCACTCCCCCCCCCCAACCCCCCCCCCCCCCCCCCACCCCTCCCAACCTCCCCCACCCCGCCACCCCCCCCCCCCCCCCACCACCCCCCCCCCCCCACCCCCCCACCCCCCCCACCCCCCCCCCCTCCCCCCCACCCCCCCAACCCACCCTCCCACCACCCCCACCCCCCCCCCCCTCTCTTCTGTACCTCTTGTTCTGGTCTTCTTAAATGGCTGGCTTTACTCGCGGTCTTTATAGTCTCCGTCCGTCCGACTGTTGGCTGTCTGTTGTCTGTCTGTCTGTCTGTATCTCTCTCTTCTCTATCTCTCTCTCTTCTCTCTCTCTTCTACTCATCACTCCTATCTCTCTCTATCTTGAACGCACGTTCCGATCCCTCATTCTATAGTGCATTAATTGTATCTGGACGCAGCAGGAGTGTTTTGATAGATTCCAAATTGGGTCACACAAAAAGAGTTTCATTTCCTCCATCCAATTGTCCTGTATTCTTCGGGTCAGGAAATAGATGACGACGGAAATGTCGTGATTCCCATTCCAACCCCATACCCCTACCTCGCCATCGGCTGTCTGTTGTCAACAGTGTTGGACGTTCATTTTGAGCACATATGTGAAGTCTCCTGTAAGACAGACAAGAGGGCGCGAAAACGGTGTCGGACACACCCTACTGTATTCAAATTAGTCCTCCTCCTCCTCTCAATCCCCTCCTCACTCTCCTACCGTAGCTCGGTTTCTAGCACAACTAGCCCCGCTCTCGAACGTATAGAGAAGAGTTGGCACACGCTTATAAAGACAGTATAGTCTATGGGAAGTCTTTTGCGGATAGGACTGTTCAGTAACTATTGCTTGGATAGCTTGAGTTGCCAAAGCTTACTAAGATAGGAAAAAACACTCTGTACACACTAAAAGATTGATCTAAAGGATTCGTTCTTATAATGTAGTATTATAGACACTTCATTAAGGCCATGTTGTGGAAACAACGTGGAAGAAGCAGCATCCACCGCCACAACAGAGCCAGGATCGTAATTCCTGCTGACTCGACGGAGTGGTAGTCCATCTTCTGGCTCAGGACAGGAACAATAACGCCTGAAAACCACCTTTTTCCAAACTCATGCATCGGCAACACAGAGCAGTGTCCTGCTAGAACATGGACAGACAGGACAACAGAACATTGCTGTCAGTCATGCCGCTGCAACAAGCGTCCGAGAGAAAACTGGCCCGATCCCATTTCCCAGTGGCCCGGAAGTCTTACGGGAGGAATGGAGGACTGACGTCTTACTGCTACCTTTGTCGAGGAGACGGGGAATCCTTCTGAGAAATTACGAACGAAACATCAACCCCACGCAGTATTCTAAACGCAAATAAATTTGATAAATGCATAACTGTGTTTTCGGATATTTGTTGAACTAGGAAAAGAAAATGCATTAAAACAAAACCACTTCATACAAACGACTTAAACTTGAAAACCTGTCAACTCAATTCTAAGTGTGGCGAGTCTCGGTGTGTTAAAAAGATTAGTTTTTATTTACCTTAGTGAGATATGACAGGCGCAATACTGAAAAAATTATAGTGGAGAAATATCCTCCAGGCAAAATCCTTGTCATTGCTTGTCCTTTTGTCAGGGAATAATTTTAATTTTCTTAAAAAATCATGATGAAAGGATTTTTGATATACGTGCTATTAGGAAAAAAATATTCAGAGGTGAAACCAAACTGCTGAGGAACTCATTGTAAGTAGAAAAGTGATCTGTGTATAGTGAGAGAGTAGCACACAGCCTGGTAAGTCCGATGTGTAATGGAGTGAAGGGAGGATTTATACGGGAAAGCTGGGTCTTGCAGACTGAAAAAAAGACAGCTTCACAGGCCCACTGCAGTCGGTGTGTAGTGAGGGATGAGGGAAGTGAACAGATACGTCTGGAAAGGGATGTACCGCAACAACATGAATAATAAGTAGCGATACATACAGTCTAAACTCCCTTGGGGCTAACATGGACAAAATCAGGCTTTAAAAACAGTTAATCAAAATATTACTGACAACGATGACAAGAACTACAAGTGGGTCTGCTTGACCTTCAGCTGCATTCCAGTTCTCATCAGGTTTGAACTCTTAATTAAAGACAAGTTCTTTCACTGTCCCCAACTATCAGACATCAGAAAGAAATATAGCATGGGGCTAGGGTTTGCAAAAATAATAACAATACGAAAAGTGTATTCTGTCAGCTGTTAACGTTGATCAGTTACTTACTATAAATCCATCCGTACCTGATCTCTGTATGCGATTTCTTTGGAGTTTATTTTGCTCCTCACCATGGGGGGGAGCAAATATGTATCCTTCTTGTTGTTTGTTTTTTACGTCACTTAACTGCTGAAAAATAAATCCGATTATTTTCTATTCTTAAATCAAACCCCAGAATACGTTACGCCCAAACGACATTCCTGACCTGCACGTCAATATGGTGACTCTGTTCATACGTTTAGTCTGCCCTAACAGTACCTGGACCGGGGAGGGAAGGTGTCATTGTTTCAAACGTCTGTGTAGAACCAGACACGTTGATGGATGACCACACTGCTGGGATCTACCCTTACCTGTTCACTAAGATTAAAGCCGCAATCCAGTCGGCTTCAATTCATGACCCTATGGTGCTACATCATGGGCACATGGGAGGGACCTCACAACCTTCTGTTTAAATACTGTTTAACAGGCATTGTGGTGTTCATGTTCTGCCCAGAGATCAAACTTTTTAACAGATCTTGATAACGTAGCATCGTATGTATAAAAGCTTTAAATCGAAATGGATAATGTTCCATTATTTATTTTCCTCATCGTTCGCTTTGCAGCAGATCTGTACCAGAACACATGACAGCGTCCAAAGGTCAAGGGATAAGACCAGGCTCGTAGAATATTATAAAAAATTAGCGAGCGAATAAGAGACTGATAGTGGAATATCCATATTTTGACAACAGTTCAGTAGGTCGGAAACCGGCAAATGAAATGTCTGTTAATGTCAGTTCTTATCATTTCAGCGTTACCAACTTAAACAAGAGAGCAACTTGTGGTTGACGAGAGGAAATTGTACTGCATAGAATCTGGAATGAGGGTTTGAGATATATATACTTGTTTCATATCACAGTCCTGAACTCGTCCAGACACCCCACCTGACACCACACAACCTGACCAAGATCTTTCACAGAAGCAAGTCACGAGGGCATAATTTGTTTCTGTGCCCATATTACCTTCATTATTCTTTTTTCAACTGTCAAGTATGAAAGTTCGAATCCGTGGCATTGAATTTTAAAGTGATTTTCACTCACACCCAACTTGTCCTTGATCCTTGTTGGTATCAATTGAATATGAACGGATAGGGTGGAAGGGCGGATGGTGGAGGGAGGTTATGAAAGGGTATATGTTCCCAGTTGTCATACCGCTAGTCACGGGGTTGCATTTTCGAGCCTGATCAGAAAGCGAGTTAAGGTATGTGTGTGAATGTACATGTGCTATTGCAAGTTATATAATATATATATATATATGTCAATGATATTAAAAAGGAATGTTAATATATCATTGACAAATGTTGCTCCCAAGGGTGTCGTGCACTTTTAAAATCTTTATTAGGGCTTTTTGTTTTATTCATTTTTATTTATATAGACTATATATATATATAATATATATGATATATATTTATATTATATTTTATATATCTTTTTATATATTATAAAAGGAATCTACCTTTATATATATTTCTAGATATATAGTTATTATATAAAGCACAGAATTATGGACTGTGGTTTGTGTCTCTATTTGACACCGAAGTGCTCAAGACTCGTTCAGCGTGGTCTCCCTGATGAGTCCGATCCAGCGGTCGAAAGGCCTAGGAGCAGGCAATTTCAGTAGATTGCCTTCGTGAGGGAATTATGATGGGATTCTTCGCATGCAGCTAGAGAAGGGCTTTCACATATATATATAGTTTCGTAATTTTATGTTCACACTTCCTTCTTCTTCATCCACACCACCAATCCCCCCACTTTTGTTTAAAAAGTTCAAATCTTTGCCAGTATGACTACGAGAGAGAGAGAGAGAGAGAGAGAGAGAAGAGAGAGAGAGAGAGGAGAGAGAGAATAAGCATATCCCTATTGACTAAATGGGTGAAACACCAGATTAAACCTCACTGGGTGACTTGGGTGACATAATAAACTGATAAGGCAATACATTTGTGAGACCTTCTTAAAAGCATAGAGACTTTCCTAAAAACAGAAACATCCTAACATCAATAAAAGCGTCAAACTAAATATGAATATAATCAGGATTGAATAGGTGATGAACTATTTGTAATGCATCAATAAACTGGCTATAATGGATATTCAAAATCGCAAATGAATGTTCATGGTATTTCCTCATATACGATGAGCAAACTAGGCCTACTAGATAAATATCGCAGATAGTCTAGTACAGAGGAATGCTTGAAAAATGAAATAACGACCTACATACAATCTTAACAGATAAGAGTTCACCTAAATAATTGATAAAAATTTTATACTCCCTTTTCCCTGTATAACTAAGTTTATGCAGCGCTCTTGCATGAGATACTAAAGATCTGCAGGAATAGTAACATAATTAAATGATTGAGTAATATAAGATGGCTTACCCTCTGTGCATGATGTTGGCACAAACACCAATGTTTTCCAGAATGTTTGAAGCAATCAACATTGATCCCATTATTCCAAGAAGATGATTTTACGAGCTCTCAAGCTTCAACCGGCTTGTATTAATCCTACCAGTGGCTGCCAATTCGCAGAATAAGTACATTAGAAATGACAATCCACAGTGCTCTCCATCTTAATAAGTGGTATCTGATTCATCCTATTCAGTCTACACTGAGTGGAGAATATTCTTGTCACATACCGCTGACGCAAACGATCAACACGTGGCTCTTAAACATTAAGAACTACGAATCAACAGGCATAATTTTCGTTGATTTTGCACACAAGTTGTTGACGTCATCATCATTCTCATCTTTTTAATGAAACTTGCTATTTAACACGGCTTTGGCGAAGTTCGGTTCAGCTCCTTTCTTCGTTTCTAACACATCAGACAGCAAATGGTTCAAATCTCTATCATGTTCTAACACACGACAGCAAACGTGTTCAAATCTCTATCATGTTCTAACACACAGACAGCAAACGGTTCAAATCTCTATAATGTTCTAAACACACAGACAGCAAATGGTTCAAATCTCTATCATGTTCTAACACATAACAACAAATGGTTCAAATCTCTATCATGTTCTAATACACAGACAGCCAATGGTTCAAATCTCTATCATGTTCTAAACACACAGACAGCCAATGGTTCAAATCTCTATCATGTTCTACCACACAGACAGCCAATGGTTCAATCTCTATCATGTTCTACCACACAGACAGCAAATGGTTCAAATCTCTGTCATGTTCTAACACATAGACAGCCAATGGTTCAAATCTCTGTCATGTTCTACCACACAGACAGCCAATGGTTCAAATCTCTGTCATGTTCTACCACACAGAACAGCCAATGGTTCAAATCTCTATCATGCTCTACCACACAGACAGCCAATGGTTCAAATCTCTGTCATGTTCTACCACACAGACAGCCAATGTTCAAATCTCTATCATGTTCTACCACACAGACAGCAAACGGTTCAAATCTCTATCATGTTCTAACACACAGACAGCCAATGGTTCAAATCTCTATCATGTTCTAACACACAGACAGCCAATGGTTCAAATCTCTATCATGTTCTAACACACAGACAGCCAATGGTTCAAAATCTCTGTCATGTTCTAACACACAGACAGCCAATGGTTCAAATCTCTGTCATGTTCTAACACACAGACAGCCAATGGTTCAAATCTCTGTCATGTTGAACACAATAGTGGTGAGTGGTGAAATAAGTGCAGGCTAACAATTCTTCACTCATCACAACAATGAGTCGACAAATATAAAAGAAAATGGAAAGGGATTGTCAGACAGAGAGAGAGAGAGCGAGAGAGAGGAGAGAAGAGAGAGAGAGAGAGAGAGAGAGAGAGAGAGAGAGAGAGAGAGAGAGAGAGAATGGAAATGAAGAAGAGGTCGTTAAATCATAGATATGAGTATTCATCACCAGCAAAATGTGGGGGCCATGAAAGCCCTTCTTGAAAGCAAAACCATATCGACCGAGGCCTTTCGTCCGCTAGTTCGGACACGAGAGGGACACGACTGATTAAATTGGTCCTCCCCACGCATCAAAAGGAGATATGCCACAGTCTATCAGTCTGTGGTATTCTCAACACAAAGATTTCAAAACAGACTCCAATGGCACCGCACAGCTGCGAACAAAAATGCAAAACAAGAGTACAAAAGTACAAGAGAACAAGAATACAAAAAGTGAAATGAGAAAAAAAAATCACTGGAAAAAAAATCACTGGAAAAAATGAGTTACTGAAGATCAAAATATTATGTAAAGGTTCGTGTCTCCTAAAACAGGGTGTAGCTCCGCGTCTGTTCTAGGTCTTTCACTATATGTAAAGGTTCGTGTCCCCCTAAAACAGGTGTAGCTCCGCGGTCTGTTCTAGGTCTTTCACTATTATGTAAAGGTTCGTGTCTCCTAAAACAGGGTGTAGCTCCGCGGTCTGTTCTAGGTCTTTCACTATTATGTAAAGGTTCGTGTCTCCTAAAACAGGGTGTAGCTCCGCGGTCTGTTCTAGGTCTTTCACTATTATGTAAAGGTTCGTGTCTCCTAAAACAGGTGTAGTCCGCGTCTGCTAGTCTTTCACTTATGTAAAGGTTCGTGTCTCCTAAAACGGTGTAGCTCCGCGGTCTGTTCTAGGTCTTTCACTATTATGTAAAGGTTCGTGTCTCCTAAAACAGGGTGATAGCTCCGCGGTCTGTTCTAGGTCTTTCACTATTATGTAAGGTTCGTGTCTCCTAAAACAGGTGTAGCTCCGCGGTCTGTTCTGTCCTTTTTTCCCCCCAACTATATTGTAAGGTTCGTGTCTCCTAAAACAGGGTGTACTCGCGTCTGTTCTAGGTCTTTCCAT
>CM031600.1:92510303-92522871 GCA_018398815.1 Conus ventricosus
AGAAGGAGAGAAGAGAGAGAGAAGAGAGAGAGAGAGATAGAGAGAGAAAAGAGAAAAAGCATATCCCAATTTGACTAAATGGGTGAAACACCAGATTAAACCTCACTGGGTGACTTGGGTGACATAAAAACTGATAAGGCAATACATTTGTGAGACCTTCTTAAAAGCATAAGACTTTCCTAAAAACAGAAACATCCTAACATCATAAAAGCGTCAAACTAAATATGAATATAATCAGGATTTGATAGGTGATGAACAATTTGTAATGCTCAATAAACGGCTTAAAGGGATATTAAAAAACGCAAATGAATTTCATGGTATTTCCTCAATACGATGAGCAACTAAGGCCACTAGATAAATATCGCAGATAGCTTAGTACAGAGATGCTTGGAAAAATGAAATAACACCTACAAAAATTTCTTTAACAGATAAGAGTTCACCTAAAAAATATTGTTTAAACAAAATTTTCAAACCCTTTTTTCCTGTATAACTTAAGTTTATGCCGCTCTTGCATGAGATACTAAAATCTCAGGAATTAGTAACATATTAAATGATTGAGTAATAAAGATTGGCTTCCCCTCTGTGCATGATGTTGGCACAAACAACAATTTTTTTCCAGAATGTTTGAAGCAATCAACATTGATCCCATTATTCCAAAAATGATTTACGAGCTCTTCAAGCTTCAAACCGCTTGTATTAATCCTACCAGTGCGCCAATTCGCTAGATAAGTACATTAGAAATGACAATCCACAGTGCTCCCATCTTAATAAGTGGTATCTGATTCACCCATTCAGTCTACACTGAGTGGAGAATATTCTTGTCACATACCGCTGACGCAAACGATCCAACACGTGGCTCTTAAAAATTAAGAACTACGAATCAACAGGCATAATTTTCGTTGATTTTGCACACAAGTTGTTGACGTCACATCAATCTCATCTTTTTAATGAAACTTGCTATTTACGGGTTTGGCGAAGTTCGGTTCAGCTCCTTTTTTCGTTTCTAACACACAGACAGCAAATGGGTTTAAATCTCTATCATGTTCAAAAACACAGACAGCAAACGGTTCAAATCTTATCATGTTCTAACACACAGACAGCAAACGGTTCAAATCTCTATAATGTCTAACAAAACAGACAGCAAAAGGTTCAAATCTCTAACATGTTCTAAACTATACAACAAAATGGGTTTAATCTCTATCATGTTCTAATACACAGACAGCCAATGGTTCAAATCTCTATCATGTTCTACCACACAACAGCCAATGGTTCAAATCTCTATCATGTTTTTACCACACAGACAGCCAATGGTTCAAATCTCTATCATGTTCTACCCCACAGACACAAAAGTTCAAATCTCTGTCATGTTCTAACACTAGACAGCCAATGGTTCAAATCTCTGCATGTTCTACCACACAGACAGCCAATGGTTCAAATCCTGTCATGTTCTACCACACAGACCAGCCAATGGTTCAAATCTCTATCATGCTCTACCCACAGACAGCCAATGGTTCAAATCTCTGCATGTTCTACCACACAGACAGCCAATGGTTCAAATCTCATCATGTTCTACCACACAGACAAAAAAGGGTTCAAATCTCTATCATGTTCTAACACACAGCCCACCCAAATGGTTCAAATCTCTATCATTTTTCTAACACACAGACAGCCAATGGTTCAAATCCTATCATGTTCTAACACACAGACAGCCAATGGTTCAAATCTCTGTCATGTTCTAACCACAGACAGCCAATGGTTCCAAATCTCTGTCATGTTCTAACACACAGACAGCCAAATTGTTCAAATCTCTGTCATTTGAACACAATAGGGGTGAGTGGTGAAAATAAGTGCAGGCTAACAATTCTCACTCATCACAACAATGATTCAAAATATAAAAGAAAATGGAAAGGGATTGTCAGACAGAGAGAGAGAGAGCGAGAGAGAGGGGAGAAGAGAGAGAGAGAGAGAGAGAGAAGAGAGAGAGAGAGAGGGGAGAGAGAGAGAATGGAAATGAAGAAGAGTCGTTAAATCATAGATATGAGTATCATCACCAGCAAAATGTGGGGGCCATGAAAGCCCTTCTTGAAAGCAAAACCATATCGACCGGGGCCCTTTTCGTCCGCAGTTGGGACACGAGGGGGACACACTGTTTAAAAATTGGTCCTCCCCACGCATCAAAAGGAGATATGCCACAGTCTATCATCCTGTGTATTCTCAACACAAAGATTTCAAAAAAGACCCCCAATGCACCGCACAGCTGCGAACAAAAATGCAAAACAAGAGAAAAAATACAAAGAACAGAATACAAAAGTGAAATGAGAAAAAAAATCACTGGAAAAAAATCACTGGAAAAAATGAGTTACTGAAGATCAAAATTAAATTAAATTTAAAGGTTCGTGTCTCCTAAAAAAGGTTGTAGCCCGCGGTCTGTTCTAGGTCTTTCACATTATGTAAAGGTTTGTGCCCAAAACAGGGTGTAGCTCCGCGGTCTGTTCTAGTCTTTCCCCTATTATTAAAGGGTTTGTGCTCCTAAAACAGGGGGTAGCTCCGCGGGCCCGTTCTAGGGCTTTCACTATTTTGTAAAAGGGTTTTTTGTCTCCTAAAACAGGGTGTAGCTCCGCGGTCTGTTCTAGTCTTTCACAAATTTTGTAAAGGTTCGTGCTCCTAAAACAGGGTGTTTGCTCCGCGGTCTGTTCTAGGTCTTTCACTATTATGTAAAGGTTCGTGTCTCCTAAAACAGGTGTAGCTCCGCGGGCTGTTCTAAGGGCTTCACTAATTTTGAAAAAGGTTCGTGTCTCCTAAAACAGGGTGTAGCTCCGCGGGCTGTTCTAGGCTTTCACTATTATGTAAAGGTTCGTGTTTTCCTAAAACAGGGTGTAGCTCCGCGGTCTGTTCTTGTCTTTCACTATTATGTAAAGGTTCGTGTCTCCAAAACAGTGTACTCCGCGGGCGTTCTAGGTCTTTTCAAAATTATGTAAAGGTTTGTGTCTCCAAAAACAGGGGGTAGCTCCGCGTCTGTTCTAGGTCTTTTTACTATTATGTAAGGTTCGTGTCTCCTAAAACAGGGTGTAGCTCCGCGGTCTTGTTCTAGTCTTTCACTATTCTCTTTTATTTATTAATGATTTACCCTCGACTATGAAAACCGCTTGTGACTTAATCCAGATGATGATTCTGTCCAGTTAATGACGTTTCAATGTAATCCTATATCCATCTTCAGAATAACGTGAACATATTTTTAGTCCGATAGACAGAACTTATGTGTCTGGATTCTCTTAGACAAAATCTACGGCATAACAACCAGACAAAAATGTCAAACACAACAGACTTTCTGTCTATCTTTATTTCGGAAGGAAAAAAATACAACACGTAGAGTTTTAGAGATTTATTTCCATAATAATTATCTTGCCCTTATCATGTTACTTACAAATACGAACGAATGTCTGGAGGGTTTTGTCTGTCATCTTCAACTGAACACTTTCTTTAAAATCCATCCTGGTAAACGTCTTTTTTTTCAAGTCCACATTAATCACTCAAAGATACGCTTCGGGACTGTGGAATGCTATCATTGCGAATGTCTTACAACCTTTAACCATGTTAAAACAAACATGCTCCAAAATGTAGCTTTGAAAATCCCGTTCTTTGTCTCCCAAAATTATAAGCCAATCAAAGTCCTTCCCCGTCATTAGGACCAATATGATGCACGCAGAAGTTCCGAACATTTTTCCTCCAAGTGTTATAAAAGATTTTCCAGAATAGACCTTCTTAAATCAAGCTTTATGTTTAGTGGGCGGCCATGCCGGAACAGATTGTCCTTGTGTTGAAAATAAATAGCAGACATAAAACCTCTAAACATGCCATTAAAAGGCTTTGTTTCATAACATGGGGTAATTAGGAGAAAATTGCACATTTGTGTCGCTTCCTTGTATTAAAGGTTGCACGATTTTTTTTTCATTACAAAAATGCAAGTGTATAATTTACTTCGCTTGCTTGTTGTTGGTGTTGCTGAATCATATGTACATTGTCTATATGCTTGATTACACACTCCTCTCTCTCTCTCTCTCTCTCTCTCTCCTCTCTCTCCCTCTCTCTCCTCTCTCTCTCTCTTCTCTCTCTCTCTCTCCCTCTCTCTCTCTCCCTCTCCTCTCTCTCTCTCTCTGTAAGTCAGTCTATGTCGACAGTCTTTCTTTCTGTCTCTCTTTCTGTCTGCCTGTCTGTCAGTCAGTCCTGCCTGCCTGCCTGCCTGTCTGTCTGTCTCCTCTGTCTGTCCTGTCTTTCTGTCTGTCTGTCTCTCTCCCCCTTCCTCTCCCCCCCCCCCCCCCCTCTCTCTCTGTCCCTTTGTCTGTCTCTAATGGCAGGTTTATCTGTCGGTCTATCAGTCCGTCCGTCCGTCCGCCTGTCTGTCTGTCTTTTCTGTCTGTCCTGTCTGTCTGTCTCTCTCTCTCTCTCTCTCTCTCTCTCCTTCCCCTCTCTCTCTCTCCTCTCTCTCTCTCTCTCTCTCTCTCTCTTAACCGCCCTTTCCTTCCCTCTCTAAGTGCTAATAGTCTCAGACGCAGCCCGAGTGTTATGATAGATTCCAAAATGGTTCCACAAAAAGATTTCATTTCCTCACCTCCAATAGTCCTGTATTCTTCAGTGTCAGGAAAAAGAAGACGACGGACAATGTCGTGATTCCCATTCCAACCCCAACCCCTACCTCGCCCTCAGCTCCGTCTGTGACAAACCCAGTGTTGACGTTCAATTTGAGCACAATGAGCAGTCCATCCTGTAGACAGCCAAGAGGGCGCGAAACCGGTGTCGACACACCCTCTGTCATTCAACATAGCTCCCTCCTCCTCCTCCTCCCCTCCTCCTCCTCCCCTTAGCTCGGTCTAGCACTCGCCCGCTCCTCGAACGATAGAGAAGAGTTGGCCACGTATAACAGACAGTAAATTCTTGGGAGTCTTTTGGCGGAGACTGTTCAGAAAACTATTGCTTGGATAGTTGATGATGCCAAAGTTACTGAAGAAAAACCTCTGTACCAAAAGATTGATCAAAAGATATGTTCTTAAAATTTAGTATTCTAGACACCATCATTTAAAGGGCCCAAATTGCAGAACAAGTGGAAGCAGCAGCATCCACGCCACAACAGAGCAGATCCGTACTACCTGCTGACTCGACGAAGCTGGTAGTCATCTTCAGGCTCAGGACAGGCCACAACCGCCTGAAAACACCACCTTTTACCAAACTCTGCATCGGCAACACAGAGCAGTGCTCCTGCAGAACAGGCAGCCAGACAACAGAACATCTGCTGCAGTCCTGCCCGCTCCACCAAGCGCTCCGAGAGAAAACCTGGCCCGACCCAATACCAGTGGCCCGGAAGCTCTACGGAGGACTGGAGGACCTGCGACGTATGCTACCTTTGTCGAGGAGACGGGGAATCCATCTGAAGAAATTACGAACGAAACAACAACAGCAGTATTCTAAACGCAAATAAAATTGAAAATGCATAAAAGTTTTTCGGAACTTGAGAAAAGAAAAGAAAATGTTAAAACAAAACCCCTTTAAACAAACGACTAAACTGAAAACCCTCAATCAAATTTAAATGAGGGGTTTTTCCCGGGGTGAAAAAGATTTGTTTTAAAAATGAATATTTTGCGCAAAACGAAACAAAATTTTTAGAGAAATTAAACCTCCAGGCAAAAACTTGTCATTGTTGCCCCCTTTTTCCGGGGAATCAATTAAAATTCTCTTAAAAAATCATGAGAAAAATTTTTTGAAAACGTGCAAATAGGAAAAAAATATCAGGTGAAACCCAAACTGCTTGAGGACCTCATTGTAAGTAGAAAGTGATCCTGTGTATAGTGAAGAGAGAAGCACACAGCCCTGGTAAGTCCGATGTGTAATGGAGTGAAGGGAGAGATTTACTGACGAAAGCGGTCCTTGCCAGACTGAAAAGACCAGCTCACAGGCCCCTGTCAGTCGGTGTGTAGTGAGGAAGAGGGAAGAGACAGATACGACTGAAAGGGATGTACAGCACCACATGAAAAAAGTAGCGATCCTACAGACTAAACTACCTTGGGCAAACATGGACAAATCATGCTTTAACAACCAGTAATCAAAATAATACTGACAAAGATGACAAGACACTACAGTGGTCTGCTCTGACTTCAGCTGCATTCCCCGTTCTCTCAGGTTTGAACACAATAAAGACAAGTTCTACTCACTGTCCCAACTATCAGACATCAGAAAGAAATCTAGCATGGGGCTAGGGTTTGCAAATAATAACAAATACGAAAGATGTATTCTGCTCAGCTGTAACGTTGAGCCAGTTACTTACTCATAAATCCATCCGACCTGATTCTGTAAGCAGCATTTCTTTGGAGTTTTTTGCTCTCACCATGGGGAGCAAAATGTATCCTTCTTGCTTGTTTGATTTTACGTCACATAACTGCTGAAAAAAAAAATCCGATTACTTTTCTTTCTAAATCCAACCCCAGAAAACGTTACGCCAAACGACCATCCTCGACCAGCCGACAATACTGGTGACTCTGTCATACGATTAGTCAGCCCTAACAGACCTGCCCCGGGGGGAGGTGTCATGTTCAAAAGTCTGTGTAACCAGACACGTTGATGGATGACCCACACTGCTGGATCCTACCCATACCAGTCTCACTCAAGATTAAAGCCAGCATCATCCATGTCGGCATCAATTCATGCCCTCTGGTGCTACATCACTGGGCACATGGAGGGACCTCACAACCTTCTGTTTCAATACTGTTTCCACAGGCATGTGGTGTTCAGTTTCTGCAGAGATCAACCTATTTCACAAGATCATGATACGTGCATCTGAATGTATAAACAGCTTATAAATCGAAAAGGATCATGTTCATTATTTATTTCCTCACTTTCGCTTTGCAGCAGATCTGTACAGAAACATGACAGCGTCAAAGTCAAGGGAAACGACCAGGCTCGTAGAAAATATAAAAACTTAGCGGCGAAAAGAGACTGAAAGTGGACTATCCATAAACTGCCAACAGTTCAGTAGGACGGAACCGGCAAATGCACTGTCAGTAAAGTCAGTCTTCATCATTTCAGCGTTCCAAACTTACACAAGAAGAGCACTTGTGGTGACGAGAGGAAATGATACTGATAGAATCTGGATGAGGATGAGAATAAAATACTTGTTACCTATCACAGTCCTGCACTCGTCAGACACCCAGACACACACAACCTGACCAAGAACATCACAGAAGCAGTCACAGAGGACATATCTTGTCTGTGCCATATTCCTCTTACATCTTTTTCCCCCGTCAAGTATGAAAAGTTCGAATCCCGTGGCATTGAATTTTACAGTATTTCACACACCCAACTTGACCTTGATCCTTGTTGGAAACAATCGGGATGAACAGGAAGGGTGGAGGGGGATGGTGAGGGAGGATATGAAAGGGAATCTGTCCCAGTTGTCCACACCGCAGTCCGGGTGCATTTCCGAGCCTGACAGAAAGCGAGTTAAGGTCTGTGGTGAATGTACATGTGTCTTGCAAGATATAATATATATTATATATGTCAATGATATTAAAAAGGAATTTAAAAATATCATTGACAAATGTTGCTCCCCAAGGGGTCGAGCACTTTTAAAATCATTTTAGGCTTTTTGATTATATTCATCTATATATATATATATATATATATATATATATATATATTATATATATATATATATATATATATATATATATATATATATATATATATATAAAAGGAATCTACCTTTATCTATATATTTAGATATATATATAGATATATAAACACAGAATTATGGACTGTGGTGTGTCTCTATTTTGACACCAAGAGCACAGACACGATCAGCGTGTCTCCCTGATGAGTCCGATCCAGCGGACGAAAGGCCTAGGAGCAGGCAATATCAGTAGATCTGCCTTCGAGAGGGATTATGATGGTTCTCTCATGCAGCTAGAGAAGGGCTTTCACATATATAATATAGTTTCGTAATTTTATGTTCCCACTTCCTTCATCTTCACTCCCCACCCCCACCCACTTTTGTTTAAAAAGTTCAAATCTTTGCCAAGTCTGAACAATGAGGAAGAATTGTTACTTGACTTGCTTTCCCCACACTTAATTGAGAGCACAAAAAGACACTTGGGAAACCGCCCAAAATGAAAAAAGACCTTCGGAACCCCGTGAAAAAGACACTTGGGAACCCCCCAGTGATGATGAGGGGGTCGAAAGCAGAAGAGCCCGGCAGCACGGGAGAAACCCAGACAGCTGTGTCCGGGTGGGGGAAAGGAACCGTGCTGAAGGCGCTGTCCACAGACCATGCTGGGGTGGGGTAAAGTAGGGGGGACTTTCCCCCGTCTGAAGTCAGTCGCCCTTTGTTTTTTGGGGAACACTATCACTTTCTTTTAACCCAATGATGGGGATAAGCGGAGAGAGAGAGAGAGAAGAGAGAGAGAGAGAGAAGAGAGAGAGGGGAGAGAGAGAAAAAGAGAGAGAGAGGGGGGGTTGGGATTTTTTAAACCCGGGGAGGGAGATTTTAGGCCAAAGCCTGGTTTTACAAAGAGAGAAAAAGAAGAGAGAGAGAGAAGGAGAGGAAGAGAGAAAAGGGGATTGTCATACGCCCCAAGACAAAGAGAAAAAGAATATTGGAGCCCCATATACTTAAGCGAGGTTCCTGTGTTTCTTTCGTTTGGCTTTCCTTTGCTTTTTTTGTGCTTTTTGCTTATGAAAGCTTTCTTTTTCAGTTTTTTTTTTTTTTTTCCACTAAACTTAAACGGGGTATAAACGATCAAATTTCGTTGTTACATATAGTAAACGAGTGAATGATTGAGAGGTATTTTCGTGGGTAAATAAGCGAGTGAGTGAAAAACATAAGAAAGAATTTGCTAGCTAGTTGGGATAAATAAAAAATAGTCAGCCCTATCCAGACAGAGTTTGAAAGGGGATGAAGAGGGTGATAGGGGGGAATAAGTGAGCGATGTTATGTTTACCCAAAATTTTTAAAAGACGCTGAAATTGCTAAACTGGCATGGCTTTACCACCAAAAGGGCCCCGGGGTAGATTACAATACCCTATTCTGTTGCTCCGATGAGAGCAGTGACCGTCGAGACCCCTTGGGACCGCCCCACCCCACCCCCCCCGGCCCAAAGCCCCTCCCCCCTCCTTTTTTTTTTACAACTCCCGCCCCGATATTTAAATTTCTTAATCAGTGGGTGTCTCGGGCCCCCTCTCGCAAAACAACAGACAAGGGCTCTAAACAAACTGTTTTAGATGTTTTCCCGAGGGCGACAGTTTGACGGGGGGGGAAATTTTGCAGACAATAGAATCTACACCCTTTTTTGTGTGAGAAATATTAGAAAGGGTAGAAAAAAAATCGTGGGGAGCGTGGCAGCAGAGATTTAAAGAGAACCCCCCTTAAGAAGTTTTTCGGCCCCCTTTTCTCCTGACACTTAGGGGGGGTTGGGCCACACCCGGTTCATGACTCCGGGTGTCCCTCTGCTGCCCCTTTTTTTTCCCATCTTTTGGGGCGAGCCATGGTGGGATTTCGAACCCATGACCCTGGACATGCCATTTTTACTTAAGGGCTCGCGCTTTTTAACCCGGCACGGGGCACTATATTTGTAGGAAATTAAGCTTAGAAATTCACTTTTGTTTCCCCCTTGACCAAAACCGTTGAAAACCTCCTGCGCTTCTGCCCTTTCTTTCAGGGCTCTGGTTTTTTTTCCTGCAACGAGAGCTGTTTTCTGAGCTGTAGCAACGTTCCTACAAATCCCCTAGTCCAATTTTTGCAGTGAGGGGCTTTGACCCGATAGCCTTCTCTTCAGGCGGCCAATCCAATTTTCAGTCTTTTAGTTTGAGCTGCCTCCTTCTGTTCTCAATGGCACCGTGAGCTCGATCAGACAGCTGCTTTGGGTTTTGAGAGTGGATAAATATGTCTGTCTCATCCCCCTCTTGCTGATGATCTCGGGGGGACCTTCCATTCGGGGAGGTTGCGTGCCTCCCCGTCATCTGCCCCATCCAGCAACTCTGCCCGCTGTTTTGAGTGGCCCCTGTTGTTCTTGGCCATGATTTGCTGCTCCTGCCGGAAGAATGTTTCGGGGGCTTTTGGAGTCCTGATTTTCCCCTTTTTTGGGGTTGGTACTAGCCGAACTTGTACAATTTTTTTGGGATTGGTTTTGGCCCCCATGGTACCTTCCTTTAGCCAGGGGTACTTTCTACTTAAAAAATGCTCCACTGTTTTTTTTTCTGGAGGGGGGCATGCGGATCGTCTTTTTTCCCCCCCTTCCCAGGTTTGCTTTAGGGCAAAGGTCATATGCAATCTGAGAAGAAGCGACCCCGAAGGGGGCCCTGTCCAAATGTCATTTTCCCAAATTAAACTTTTTTGGAGTCATTCTCCCACGTTTTCCCTTGCCCTTGCTGGGTCTGCTGACTGCTTTTTGGAGTCTTTTTTGGTCTTCTTCTTTCTCATCTCCTGAATCAGCATGTCTCTTTTGGCTTTTCCTTTGGCCTTTGACCACCATTCAGTTTTGGTCACCCCCAGTCCTTGTCTGTTGGTCTGTGTGTGTCCTGTTATTTCTCTGATCTTGAGACTTTCTTTTGCAGAATCCATCGCCTCTTGAACTTTCCATTTTCTGCCTGTCTTCAGCTGGGGCTTGATTGCTTCTACCACCTTGTCTCCTGAGTCCTCCAGCATGCTTTGAAGTCTGATCTTCCTGCTTTGTATTCCTCCAGGATGGATTTCAGTGGTAGTTTGAGCTTTGCTTGGCGACAGTACAGCGCGATGTCAGTCAGACAGGGTGGGACACCAAGCCATTTCCTTGTGAACTTGTTGATTTTGGCTTCCATTGCCTCCACTGTGCTGGTGCAGATGTCGTATATCATCAGAGGCCATAGGAGCTTTGGTATCAGCATGAACTGCAGACACCAGACCTTGTATTTACCAGGGAGCCCACACTGGTCAATGGTCTCCAAGCCTTCTTCCGCCATCTGTTTGGTTTCTTTTGCTCTTTGTGTGTCTTTCAGCGTATCATCATACCATCTTCCAAGGCTCTTGACTGGTTCTTCTGTGACTGTTGGAATGGCCTGGTTGGCAACACTGAAGACCACAGATTCGGCCACTTTTCCTTTCCTCAGTGAGAGACTCCGTGATTTCTTTGGCTTGAACTTCATTCGGATGAGGCAACTATGTCGTCCAGCCTCTCCAGCACATGACGTGTCTCGTCTTCTCTGGATGAAATCACTGTAGTGTCATCCATGAAGGCCTTAAGAGGAGCATCTTGTATCCATCGCCAAGGTCTGTTTGTCTAGCGTTGTTTGTTGCTGCTTTCAAGATGAGTTCCATTGCCACACGAACAGTATCGGGGAAATTGCACAGCCCATTGCAATGCCCACTTCCAAGTTGATCCAATCAGTTGTATACTCCTTGGTAGAGAACCGCATTGAGAAGCCATTGAAGTACTTCTTGAGCATGTCGCGGATGTTCTTTGGCACATGGTACATCTCAAGAGCCAACTGTATCATCTCATGGGGCACAGATCCATATGCGTTTGCCAGATCAAGCCACACTACGTCCAGGTCTCTCTTTCTGTTTTTGCTTTTTGGATTGCGTCCCAGATCATTGTGCGTGTTCTCCACAGCCAGCCACGCCTGGATGCCACCTTTCTGGACTGAAACATCCAAGTACTTGTTTTCCATCAGGTACTTGGTCAGCCTTGCTGCCATGACAGAGAAGAAGATTTTCCCTTCGACGTTCAGTAGTGATATTGGCCTGAACTGGCTGATGTCACTTGAGTTTTGCTCTTTGGGGATGTACACACCATCTGCCGTCATCCACTGCCGCTGATCTTCTGGTTTCTCCCAAGCCGATCGCAGCAGCCTGTGGAGCCACTCCAGCACCTTGGGACATTTCTTGTAAAGCTGGTAAGGTATTCCGTTTGGCCCTGGTGATGATTTGGCTCTGGCTTTGTCGACCACCTTCTTGATTTCCGCCAACGTGGAGGCTTGCCATTGAACTGTTCCTCAGGGTTGGTTGGCCATACCAGACCTTGAATGTCGAGTGGTGCTTTGCTCTGTGAGTCAGAGTATGTTTTCCTCAGATGCTGCTCAAGAACTCCTTTGTCCACACTTAGGGTCCCAGATTTTGGCTGCTCAAACAGTGTTCTGGCAAACTGGAAGGGGTCTCTGAAGAAGCGCTCTTGTGTCTTCTTCTTTTTGCTCTTCCTCTTCCTCGCAGATTCTGCTTTGCTGAGGGCGCTGTGTTTTTCTTTCAGGTCTTCCCACAGTTTTCCAACCTTGTTTTTCAGCTGGCAGTGCGGTCTTCATTTGCTCTTGAGTTGTTCTTTGACTCTGATCTGTCCATCTTTTCTTGGCTCTGGATTTCTTTGAGGTGTTTCTCTTTGGTATTTTACTCCATAGCTCTCACATGGCTACCAATGTCCCCATATTGGCAGTTGTGTCCACCTTTCCCTTTCTTCGTCTTGAGATTTTTGTCGTTTCTTCTCTTTCCGTTCTATCTTGCCAGTTCGATGTTTCTGCATACCCTTTGCATTCCTCATCGAAGCTGTCTTGCACCCTT
>CM031600.1:92522971-92532971 GCA_018398815.1 Conus ventricosus
CCCCAATCAAACCACTTTTTTGTTCTTTTTGCATTTGCATTTCTCTCTCCTTCAATACTATCCAGCCTCACTTATTGGCCAAAAACTGTTGTCTTATGATGTTAATCCTCATCTTGTACTGTGGATAATTAGTTTCCTTGTCAATACGTCACAATCTGTTCGATTTCAGCAAGCTATTTTATCTATTTGTAACATCTACTGGCTCTCCTCAAGGTACTGTTCTTTCACCTGTGTTGTTTTACTCTATACACAAATGATTGTGCTGGCAATGATACTACTCCTCTTGTGAAATATTCTGATGACTTGCTCTCCAGGATCTGTCAAACTCTCATTCTATGTACTGTGATGGTGTGAATATGTTTGCTGCTTGGTGTGAAGACAATAATCTCAACCTAAATGTTCAAAAGACAAAAAGAATTGCTGATCGATTTTAGGAAAAATCCCCAGATGTTCCGGACCTTTATATTAGCGGTGAGAAAGTTGAACGTGTGAGTGAGTATAAATATCTAGGTACATAATTGATGACAAATTAAATTTTATAGCAAATACTAATTTTATCCACAAGAAATGTCAATCAAGGATCTTTTGCCTTCAGAAGCTCAGAAGCCTCAATGTAAATAAAAAAGTGCTGCAAGGATTTTACAGATGTTTTATTGAGTCTATCTTAACTTTCTCTTTTATCTGTTGGTATGGAAGTCTAACTGTGAAGAGCAAGAATGTGTTGAACAAGGTGGTGAAAGTCTGTAGCAAGATTGTGGGCGAGAGACAGAGTAGTTGAACGTGTTGTTTGAACAAAGAGCAGTTCGAAAGGCGCAGATGATTGTGAGCGACAGCAGCCATAATCTTAGTCGGTATTATGAACTTTTGCCATCTGGAAGACGTTATAGGACCCCAAAATTTAGACTGTGAAGAACAAAAAAGAGTTTCATCCCCATGTCCATCCAACTTTTAAACAAATGATTCTATTTACATGTGACGAATGGAAACAATTGAGAATTTGAAATGACGTGTGCGTGCGCGCGCGCGCGTGCGCGCGCGCATGCGTGCGTGCGTGCGTGCGTGTGTGTGTGTGTTTGGTGCATAGTGTTTTTGTTGAAGTGCATAACATAAAATGAGATAAATAGAATGCTGTTTATTGGATATGTAATTTTTTTATTTTAATTTTAAAATAATTGTGTTATGTGTTTTTAAAAAATCAAAAGACGTTGCCACATTGAATTTCACGTTTGTGATAATAAAGTCGTTTGAATGAACTGAATTGAATGAACATTTCCAGGTGAGACTGGCCTGTTGAAGAGGCGGAAGAGTTTTACGTAGAGAAAATCTTCAGGCTGAATAATTTAAGACATATCATGCGATAAACTATTCAAAACTAAATTCCACAGAGTTGGAGCAGTCACACTGCTTCGCTGACTATGAGACTGGCACACACAGTTAAAGAAGCTACTCGCGATAACAACATTTTTCTTTAGGCTCTAACAAAAAATGCACTTTTCAAACAGAAGTGGAAAAAAAACTTTCTTAAATACACATGTTAATACATCGTCAAATTTCACACAATGACATATATAACATAAAAAAAGAAGTGACATATTCATAGTTCTGAGATGAGAGAAACAATTAATCAATGATGAAATAATCAAACAGCTTGAATGTACATACGGGCATGAAAAGTACACGTTAAAAAAAAAAGGGTGGCACCGCAGGCAGTTTCACCTTTTTTTTTCCCTATTTAATAAAGACTATTAAGCTTTACAAAATGCTAGATTGTAGTGACACCAAGTTGTGTTAAACTTGAACAATTTTTTATTTTATTTTGCTGTCCCAACCTCTGCGCCACCTCAGAGGCTGTGCACCCACGCCGCTCATTCCGACACCCGTCCACAGCCACAGCCCGGTCGGCCCCGCCGCAGCCCCGGCACCGGCAATCCACAGGGAGCAGTCAATGTCAAGTCGTCAAGAGGCAACCCACCGGAGGAGACACTGCACTGCTGCCGAGTCACTTCGGTGGTGTTCAGTGGCGCCAGTTCTGATCTAACATACGCAGGACACCACCTACTAAGCCCCCTACTGAAGACAATAATTGCTTAGTCGCGGAGCCGGCATGAGTGAGCTCTCCCTCCGGAGGGTGCCACCACGTCCGTCCATGGACTCGCCGATACCGATGACCCCGACGGAACCAAACCAAGGCCACAGACGTGGAGAGGACATCGAAATTGAGGTCACCATGAGAGCAGGGCATGAAGGGCCACAGAATTTGAGACTTTTTTTTTAATGCTAATCGATGAGAATGAGGATGATTAAGATGATGCTACGAATTTCCATTTCGGTCTGAGACTACATGACAGAGCTGTACTAGCGCTTCCTTTCATAATATATCCCTGCGTCAACCAGGCCCGAGAGATACAGGCACCTGCAGTGTTGGTCAGGAAATTTGAGCAACACTCTCAGAAACGCATCCATTAAGTGGATGAAACTCGACTGTGTGGTCCCAGTCTTCCCAACTGAGTCCGCAGCCGGTCGGGGCAGAAAAACCCACATGACTTCTAATGGGATTCGAACCCACGACCTCCCAGCCGGGAGTCCGTGACGCTAACCACTTCGCCACGGCGGCTGGTAAACTTGAACAAATTATTGTTAAACATGCGTTGTCACGTCCACTTCTACATTACGAAGCAAAACCGTATTCATTTACACATTCTGCAGTAATACAAAATATGAAAGTATAAGAATGACTGGAATGGCGGCTTAAAAAAATATTAGAACATAGATGATGCAAAACTGAAATTCTTCCAATTAAGAATAACGCACAGATGCCTTAAGACAAATATGCCAAAGTCCACTACAAAAGCGCATTGAACAGTGATTGACGTACTTTCTGTAACAAGTTGAAAGATAGCATTTCACATAGACTTTGGCACTGCGCGGCCTTTCAATGATTTTGGAAAACACTGAGTGATTTAGTGAAGGAAAATGTATGAATGTATTTAATTTGCGGAAAACTGCACCCCTTGTCATTTATTGTATTTTATAAAAAGTGTAAGGATTGACCATATTTTCTATTTCAAGACATTTTTTTTCGGTGCAAAACACTACTTGTAGATTAAATACATTTTTATCCATCTGTCGTACAGTTGAAAATAAGTATTGGTCAGGTAGATAAAAGATATGTATACTTAAATAAATACATTCATATTCATTAACAAAAAAGATATATTTATACACACACACACACGCACGCACGCACGCACGCACGCACGCACGCACGAACGCACTTACACACACACACGCACGCACGCACGCACTTACCACACTCACACACACACACACACACACACACACACACACACACACACACACACACACACACACACACACAGGCCTCTAGCTATGCCCCTGTCCACCGTTCCGACTTCCCGCGCCAACAGGATCCTGGCTGCAACAATGGCCAGGTTAGAAACCGTGCCGTACCCCCTTTACAGTCCATGCAGCATTTCCCTTCTTTGGTGAGGCAACCTAATGATCAGAATCGATGCTTTCAGCCAGAACCAATGCTTCATCCTAACCCACCCCCACACAAACTGCCTAACCCCCGTGTACATCCTGACATAGAGTCAGGTTCACCGTACTACGATCGGAACCCGGATGTCTTCCCTGCCCAGCGGGAACTGAACTCAATGTCCAGTACCCAGCCCATGTTTCCCACAAAGACATGACCCGTTATTTGCACTGGCTGAACATGATGACATCCCACATGTTGAACATTCAACATAATCGTCCATTGTGAATGTATATGTTAATGCATTACATTAAGCAGTGTCAAGCCCCTATTATTGTATTCATGGCATGCCTTTTACTGGTTTGAACAATCCAGTTGCATCGTTGTTTGCGTGGTGGATGAACACGTGTGTACGTATGTGTGTGAAGGCGGTGAGAGGGGGAAAGGTCATGGGGGGGGTAGAGGGAGTGAGAGAGAGAGAGAGGGAGAGAGAAGAGGGGAGAGAGAGAGAGAGGAGAGAGAGAGAGAGAGAAGAGAGAGAGAGAGAGAGAGAGAGAGCGAGCATGGTGTGTTGATGCAGTTGCCTATCATAAGAGGGTTCAGATTGATTGTGATCTCGTACAAACGTTTCTTGATATTGTTCCCGTTGTTTTTCCTTTTTTTTGTCTTTGAAATACTCTATAGGTTTTCACCTTTTTACTGTGTGAAAATTAAACACAGATTAATTTGTAATCTATTTGCAAATCATTTTCTTTTGTTGTTCGTGGTTTTTTTGATACTTGTGATTTTTGGATTTGATCCTTTGATTACTCCCACCTTGTCTTCTGATTTTTTTTTATATGTTTTTTTTCCATATCATTATTAGAATTTCAATAGTTAGGCCATGGTTTAGAAAGTGAATTTTTGTTTTATAAATAAGCAGCGATTTATTTAGTGTTCCCTCTCCCCATTTTTTTTAAGCCATACCTAGTGCATACACTGCAACATGCCTAGGACCTTAGACACATGGCCATCCAAACATGGACTTCGTGTAGGGTACCTTAATATCAATAACGCAATAAAAAAAAAAGATGACATTGCAACTATACTTCGCAGTGATAGAAATGTTTTCATGTATTTTGTTTTTCTGAATCCCGATTATCTTCTTATATATCAGATGCAGAAATGGACCTGCCGGATACCAAATAATGCGACTAGACCCCTAAAAACCCAAAATCTACTGGCTTACTCATATATCATGCTTCCTCTTTAAAAATGTAAAAGGCTAGTTTTTTTTGAAAATTATGGTATTGAATCTCTCTGGATTGAAATAAGGTATGAAAAATTGTCAACCCACTTGCAATAGGCTTGTCTATAGAAAACCATCTAGAAACCACGGGATTGGCAGGACAGATTCAATGCATTAATGGTTTGAAGTAAACCATTCTAAGTTATGAGACAATTATTAGGAGATTTTAACATTGATCTGTTAAAAACTAAATCAAAGTGGTATCAAAAACTATATATCACATAACTTGAACAACTAATCGATAGACCAACACGATAACTGAAAATTCCGCACTCTAATAGATCATATTTACACAAATGCAAAACAATTCATTATCGAACTTTGTTCCCTCCCATGGCTGCAGTGATCACAACCCAATTTGCCTTACTTGGTTCAAAAACCGTGTAAAAATTCCAAAAGTAGGTCATAGTTATTTACTACAGAAGCTTTAGAAACTTTAAAAGAAGATGATTTCCTTACTGACCTTTCTGAAGCACAATTTGACCTCATCTATCAAATCAGAGATCCAAATAAAGCAGCCTGAATTTTGGATTGACACTTTTACCTCCTTTATATAATAAACACCCCCCTTTTATGAAGAAAAGGTTTTAAACAGGAACCAAAACCTCCATGGAAAAACTAAAGAAATTGACACAGAAATTAATAAAAAATCATTTGAGTAATTTCGGAAAAAATGAAGATTTCAAAAAACAAAGAAAAAGTGACGTCATTAAAACGGAAATCGAAACGTTCTCATTAAACGCCTTCTCCTTGGCTTAACCCTGAGCGATCTGAAGCGACAAAAGCTAAGTGAATTTTCGTTGTTTTATTCGTTTATTTATCACCAACGAAGCCCAAAGAGGTCGAAACGCGTCGTGTTTTGTCTTGTAACTCGTTTGTCCACGTTCTCTGGGGGGTTTTCGCTAACATTTATTTAAGATTTGTTTAGATTTCCGCCTGCAGTGTCCGCTTTGCAACTGATTTTACTTTAGAACAATGTTAACTTCTACCAAAGATCCCAGGCAAATTTTGGAAAGCAGTTAACAATTTACTAATAAACACGTGTCAAAAAGTCAAAAAATGAGCTCAGATATCTGCAGATCAACTAAATAATCATTTTGCAACCATAGCAGAAAGAATCATATTAAATGATAGATCTAGTGAAAATGATCTCAATTATTTAGAACAATACATCCATTCTAAGGATATTCGTGTTCCATTTGTCTGAAACCCATGACCGTTTTAGATGTTAGAAAAGCCTTGTCTACTTAAACCCCAATCAAATATCGTGATTTGGGTGGTATCGAGAAAAAAATACTGAAGTTGTCATGTCCTATTATCACAGATACTTTGACATACTTATACAATTTATGCATAGATAAACAAACTTTTCCTCAAAAATTTAAGGAAGCTAAAGTTATCCTTTGTATAAAACCGGGGATTCTTCAAACCCATCAAATTACAGACCGATATCCATTTTATCAGCCATTGCAAACGATCGAAAAACATATGCATAAGTCTCTGTATTCGTATTTCGCTGATAACAAACTTCTCCACGAAAGTCAGTCGGGTTTTCGAAAACTTCATTCTTGCCACACAGCCCTCATACAGCTTATCGACAGTCTTCTTTGCAGCATAAACGAGAATAAATTTGCAGGTATTCTCTTCGTAGACTTTGAAAAAGCTTTTGATGTCATCAACCATTCTTTGTTGTGCCAAAACTTGAACTTTACAAACTGACTCCGAATTCATAAGTCTTATTTCATCTTTTTTATCTGACCGGAAACAATTAGTAGCTGTAGCTGAAAATTGTCAACATTTTATGCCTGTAAAATTTATGGTGTTCCACAAGGCTCTGTGTTAGGACTCTTTTGTTTACTATTTACGTAAACGATTTGCCTTGTTTTGTTAAATGTAAATGCAAAAATGTTTGCAGATGATACATCTCTTCACGAAAACGACTCTGATGCCTATGAATTAACAGTTAAGCTTCAAGCAGATATTGATAAACTTACTGAATGGACACAACTAAACCAAATATGTCTTTAAATGCTTTTAAAACAAAGTGCATGTACGTGTCTACAAGCAAAAACGACAAAAAATGAAATCAAATTTTCGCCTTTACTCATATCCAATAATAAAGTTGAGGAAGTCAGTTCAACAAAAACACTAGGTGTCATTATTGACAAAGATTTATCTTGGACTGAACATACAACATTCTTAGCAAAACCCCTTTCCCCAAAAAAATATTTCAGTTGTCTCGGATAAAAATTTCCTCGATGGCCACTCTCGAAAACTTTTTTCTGTGCACATATTTTGTCATTAGTTGATTATGCATCAACCCTTTTGGGGGCAACTGTAGTGAACATAATTTAAAAAATTTATCGTCTGTACAAACGAGCATTGAAATTAGTATTGTTAAATCGAGCTCCCTAACTGATGAAGATTACAAACAACTCAAAATATTAACCTTCCCCAAAAAGACTCTTTTTCAATAAAGCCTTTGTATGCATAACGTTATTAAAGGAACAGCTCCCCAAAAGATTACAGAAACATTTAGAGTCAATTGCCATAGACATAATCATTTGTTGTCCATTCTAGCCACGCAACAATTTAAACAAATCCAGTTTCGTATATTCAGGAGGAAATCTGTGGAATAAACTGACAAAGCCCTTAAAAAAATACAAAAAATAAAAACACATTTAAGAAAAAAATTGGGAAAGATTATCTCATGAATCGTTAACCACATATGTTTCTGAAAAAAAAGTCCCCTCCTGTGCAGAAAAGAAATACACTGGTAAAGATATACACTTCGTGAATGTAACCATAGGGACGGCAATGAGCATTGATACCTTTTACGTGAATGGAAGTGAATGGGTAAAGGGGAGGAGATGGGAGGGGGTAAGACGGTATGTTTACTTCTCTTTTGATGAATGGCATTGTACACGATTTGATTTTCTTTTCTCTTTCTTTCTTTTTTCATAGATGGCTTGATGTAAAAAAGCAGATATGTTGTTATTTTAATGTTTCCATCTCTAAATAAAATTTTAACTTTTACTTGACTTGATTTGACTTTACACACACACACACCACACACACACACACACACACAAAACAAAACACACCCCCACACAACATAAATGTAAGATGTTTGTAGAGCTGTAATTTATCATATTGTATTAAGTATTTATAACGGCAAACAAAATAATTATCTTTGTTTAGTTTCAATACTTAGATAAGATGTACACATTCTATTTTCAACGTGACGTAAAAGACTTTGAAACACCGGGGTAAGCTGCCTAACATGTGCACTAAAATACCTTTTCGAACAATTTAAGTAAAAATATTTACACACACAAATGTGACATTCATTCATAAGCTCGGATCTTTTTCATTAAGAAATGACGTAATAGATACATGACGTCTATTCGCTCTGCACTTGTTTAATATTTTCCATGTCAAACGACAAAACTAATTGTTGGTTTTTGCTTTACGGCAGTACGTTTTTAATTTCAAGCGTCATGCAGACTTGTATTTGTATTAATAATAAAATAATTTACAATCATAGGGTTTTGGAAAACCATGTACTGACCAATCGCGATTGTCAAGTGTCAGTGGTTTCTCCGTCCGCGCATGTGCAGTAAGTATTGACCGTTGCATCTACGATCTTGGGACAACCCGGTCGCCGTGAAAAATTTGGGTCCGTAGAATAGGTCAAATTATTCGTTAAAGCAAGAAACCTTTTGAAGGGATCAGTCGAGGCCGGACTGAAAGGGCACCACAGGGCATTAGGACGATACCCACAACTTTTACGGGGAAAGTCTGAACGAGTCTCATCGTTCCGTGGGCGAGTCTGTTAGCTGTGGGCAAAAGGCTGTTTGAGGTAATTTGGTCTAAATCATTTTTTCGTATAGCGCAACAAAATTTATTTCAATTTTAATCGCATTAAGGCACATTTACCAGTTCAAAAAATATTTTGTTTCGCGCGATCATTTAATATGCTCTGAATTAAATATCTCAGGTTTACGGTCAACACGTATGATTGATCGTAGAGCTGTCATTTTTCATCTGTTTGCTCTCATCATATCGTGTTGCCCTGTACTAATCCTTATTATGTAAATTTATTTCAGCTCGCCGTTGTTTGCAACCAATATTTAGAAGATGTGATTTGTGTGAATGCAGTTTTATTATTTAAAGAATCGTAAAAGAGTAAGTTATGGACGAAAACCCTTTTCTCAAATCTAAGTGATCTGTGTAATATGAAGATTGACGCCATTTGATGTAATTGTTCAAGGATTAAATATAATTGTAATTCGTCAAGCACTAAGCCTTGGCGAAAAACTCGGTCAAGGCAGATTGGATATTCATGTACACTTTCCTTCTTTGTTAACGAGTTATATCGTAAAGCAATTTTTGAAGGAAATCAATTTTAATGATAGGCAAGCTAGTGCAATTGTAAAGTGTGTGTAGAGCATGTAATTGGGGTGGAATAGTGATGTGCCACTATAGTGCAAGATCTAAGACAATTGTTATCTTGGGAGGTCCTTTCGTACTTTTTTCTTTTACGTCGATCCTGTACATATCTCCGCATCTTTATCTTATCTTCGTCACACATCTCTATTTCCCGCTGCATTCTTCGTTGAGAGGAACGTGCTGGTGTGTCAACCTTACCGGAATCCGGAGGAGGGACTCTAAGCGTCAACGGAACTCCGGAACACCACAGGATTCCGTGAAGCTGAGTGCAAAATATTCAACACATCCCTCCACATTCAGCACGCTACTACACACTCAGACATTTTTCTTGTATATTTTTTTTTCTTGTGTATAACTATATTCTGCGTCTATTCTCCGGAAGATATTTTTGTAGCACAAGCGGACAGTCGATATTTGTGCTACTGCAAGAAGCGAAGAGGAGAAGGACAGAGACTTTGTTTTTATAGTATATGTGCATGGGTTAATTTCTTTTGTGTGTGATTCATTTCATAGGGAACAAACGGACATCAACATTCAAAAACAACCATACGACATATTCACTGCAGATATCATCATCTTTATTCATACTTTATTAAATTCAGTTGTTGTTATCAAATCAAACCTCTTATTCCATCTGTAGAAAGGAAGTGAAGGGTGTGGACGAAAGCTTGACTTTCCTACTCGGTTCTATCGTTCTTTGCCTGAGCATTCAACCATATTTATGAATGGGGTCTTATTAAAAACGTCACACACACACACAA
>CM031600.1:92535162-92545162 GCA_018398815.1 Conus ventricosus
GACTCTACAGTAGTGATTGATTTGAAATGAGATATATTGTGTAGTATCAAGAAGATGTCTAGATTTCGGATGTCAATACGAATGAGCAACAGTGTGTGACGCAGACACGCGTTTAGATTTGAAGAGCATTTGATGAATGGAGAAATGTTGTGTGACACTCCAGACAGACGTTTAGATTTGAGGAGTATTGATGAATGGAGAAATGATGTCGTGACGCAGGAAGACGTTTAGCTTTGAAAGTATTGATGAATGGAAGAAAAGTTGTGTGAAGCAGAACGACGTTTAGATTTGAGAGTATTGATGAATGGAAGAAATGTGTGTGACACAGACGGACGTTTAGATTTGAGAGTATTGAATGAATGGCGAAATGTTAAAAAAGACAAGGAACCCCCCAAGCAAACCAAAACCCCCCCCCCCCCCCACCCCCCCCCAAACAATAATAAACCAAACCAAGAACCATCCCCGAATGAAACTACTCCCCGAAAGTGTTATAAAATGAGAGAGAAACGAAATGGTAAAAAAAATCATATATAAACAAAGACCAAGAGAATATATGGTGGTTAAAGTAAGTAGACAGTAAGAAAAACAAAGGCACTAAAATCATGCGCCCCCACCACATTCAGTAACCAGCGGAAAGCACATGGCCAAACAACTAAAACGGCCGACCTGCAAATAAGCGTCAAGGAATGCCTGGGAACGACCGTGAAATACGACTGCTTCATGCAGCCTGTCACACCTTTATCAAGTCATTGTGTGTGCCTTGGCGTGCTCCCAGCCAAAGGTGGGGGGGCCCCCCCCCTCCTCCCCAACGAGCAAAAAACCCTTCGCATGGGTTGAGGACACATAACGATTAAACAGACAAGCCACAACCTTCCCCCACCATTCCATCTGTCCCAGCGTTGGTACTCCTCTACACACATGGCACACCTCTCTCATTACTGTACACCTCACACACACACCACACACACACCCATCCGCGCCGCCGCTCCACTCACATAGCGAAACAAATACTCACACACGCTCACGACACACACACACACACACACCACAGAGACCAGACACTCACGCACACACAACACACACACACTACTCACAAACACACCACACATCTGACTCACACATAACTCACAACTCACACACACAGACACACACACACACACACACACCACAACACAAACTCACACACACACACACACACCTCACACACTCCACATACCACACACACATGGCATTGAGCATACACGAACACTGGTTCATTCCCCTGTCCAGACAGAACCATGTTCACGTACACGGTGTGTCGATGCAAGCAGGCTATAGCTAGGTAGGCTCCTGATAAGGGCGGTGTGGTGATCTCACTGTAATGGCGCGTTCTGTCGTTTGAATACTACACCTCTGTATCTGCCGTAGTTCAGCCCCTGCCCTTGTAGCACTTTCCCTTCCGGGAAGAAGGAACATCAACAAGCGAGACGGCGACAATTAATTCTATACCCACGCACGCACGCGACACACGCGCGTGCGATTTCACACACACACACACTACACACACACACACATACACACGCACGCACGCATCGCACGCACGACACGCACACACACAGACACACACACACACACAGACACTCACTCACACACACACATGCACGGCTCGCGCACACACACACACACAACACACACACACACACACACACGCATTACAAAACGCACACAACACACACACACACACACACATCCCACACACACACATCACACACACACACACAACACACATACACTACATACACTCGTATGTTGCGCGCGCGCGGGCGAGAGTGTCGTTTCCTCGGTTTACGTACACTAGTTCAGTTTTTTGTCAGAACATGTACACGCCACACGGGCGTCGATGCAGCATGCATGCAGTTCGGGTCCCGATAAGGTCCGGTGTCGGTGATCTCCCATGTAATGGCGGTTCTGTCGCGTGCCTACTGACACCTCTGTATCTGCCGTATTCTGACCCCTGCCTTTTAGCCCTTCCCTTCCGGGCGACAGGAACAACAACATGCGAGAGAGGGCGACAATAGATAGATACCCGCAATGCACGCAGGACACCGCGCGTTTCCCGCAATTGGTTCACACACACCACACACACACACAACACAACACACACACACACTACACACTCACGCATTCACATACGCTCAACTACACACACTCACCACACACTACACACACAACTCACACACACACACACACCACACACACTTTGTTTATTGTTCAGTTTAGACCATCATTACAGATACATACACTATCAACACATATCAAAGGCTCTCAGTCATGCTACACAACACATATGCTTATTCATTATACCATTCAGTCTGTCAGTAACTCTCTTCTTTCATTCACCGTCTAATATCCACTCAAAGTGAACAGACGTTAAAAGAAGTACGAACGAACGAAACACAACACACACACACCACACACACAACACACAACAACACAACACACACAGTGGGCCTTGGCCTGCACCTTATGTGAGCCAGCCGGCGGGCTTACCCCGAGGGGGGACAGGGTGACCGTGGTATAGCCTGCCAGCAGTTCCACGCATAGCTATTTTAGATTTATTCACATTTACTTGTCTGTTGTGTAGTGAGAGTGTGATGCTTTTTTTTTTTTTTTTTTTTTTTGTTTTTTTTGCGTCAACCCCAAAGCGGAGAGCTACATAACCTTGACTGATTGTGGCCCGCTCACGGATGATGATGTTATGGGCGGCTCGGCGGGAGTGTGTATCCTGTATACTGAACTCTAGTTCACTTTCTCTGTCAGCACCTGAATCAGCACACGGGCGTTCCGATGCCAGCATGCATAGCTAGTTCTGATAAGGTCGGTGTCGGTGTCCCCTGTAATGGCGGTTGTTGTCGTTTGAATACGACACCTCTGTATCTGCGTAATCCGCCCCTGCCTTTGGCTCTTCCCGTCCGGGGACAGAACAACAGCAAGAGAGTGGCGACAATAGATATATACCACGCAGGCACGGAGCCACTCACACAAGTATCACAGACACAGACACTCACACACACACACATTCACACGAACTCATCACACACACACACACACACACACACTCACACACACTCTCATTCACTCACGCACACGAACACAACACATACACACACCCCCACACACACACTACACACACAACACACACACACACTTACTTACACTCACACACACACCACCACCACATACACACACACACCACACCACACACACACACACACACAACACTCACTCACACCTACAGTGTGGCTGCAGTGTGGTTTGACTATTTCTTGTGTTCACCAAAAATTATTGAAGGACATAACAGACATGACAGTTCATAATTTAACTAGATATTTCAGACATTGACCCAATATCGTTTAATTAAATCAACATTCCTTCCATACATAAATGAATGCTATTAACTGGACAATGATCATGTAGATATAGGATACCATGACTCGCAGCGATAATATGTAATGTTCTTTTGGGATTGAAAACTACGGATATGACAATTCCTAAGGTAAATAAATTTCTTCAGAAATGATAAAGCGCATTAAGTTCCTTAATGACATTATGATAAAGATGACGAGATGCATTGTAAATCCACGACAGTGAGGGATTAATGTCGTTCAAAAAGTTCACTACAAATGCTGTTATGACACATGGCCCCCCCAACACACAAGTCTTGCCTATTAGAACAAAAAGGAAATGGAAGAAAAGAAAATCGTAAGAATAAAAAGTGGTTTGATATAAGATTGTCAGTCACAACGTCGAGAAACTAAATCCTTTGTTAAACGCACTTATACAGACAGCCATTTAACAAAATACTTCACCAAAATATTTCGTTGCAAGGAAAACATATAATCAAATTATTAGAAAGAGAAAAAAGGACTGTGCAAGCCAATGTAATTAAATTTATTGAATAGTAACTTGTCTGAAAATCCAAATGCAGTTTGTGAAAACTTAAAGGAATTACAAACCATGGAGACTCAAGAACACAACAACACCCTACCAATCAAAAGAGGGCTGGACAATATTGGAAAAACCTATAGGGAAAAGAAGTTGAAATAGAAAATAAAGAAGTAGTAATAGAGAGAGAATCAAGAGAATAAAGGTTATGAAAAGTAGCTCTGAGTGACGTTCTGTCGATATGAGATATCAGTTATAGGAAATCCTAAAAGTAATCAAGAATTTAAAAAAGAACAAAACTTACGGGAATGGATGGGATAAGGGATTGAATTTTTTTATATAAAACTGGGATTTCAGAATTGCTTACCCACATTGAAAAATCATATTTCATTTAATTTTTTTAAAACTGGTCATACCTGATTTATGGAAAAGGGGCTCCTTTGGTTCCTATTTCTACAAAGGAGGAGCAAAAACGAACCCTAGCAACTTACAGGCGGTTAACTTTTAATTGGGCAATAAGCAACGTATTATGCCAAATACTAAATACTCGAATAAACATTATTTGGAATCAAATAATCTTTTATCTCATGTACAAGCAGGTGTCAGAAGAACAAAACACAGAACTGCAGATCTATATTTTTGTCTTAAAAAAGATAGTAGACCATCCATTAACATATGGCGTTAACGGCGATTGTATACATGCTTTGTCGATTTTCAGAAAGATTTGATAAAATTTCCCACGAAGGGGTTTATTATAAAATTACAACGAATTGGCATCGGGGTAGATGGTTTGATTTAGTCAAAAACTATGCCAATCACAAATGCACAATCTTTTCAGATTGGTAAAAAACGGTGCCTGCTATTACATCCATTGGATCATTCAAGCAATACAAGAGTAGCTTTGCTTTTTTATTGTATGCAGACGACCTTGTACTCCTCTGCAACTCATCGAAACTAGGTTTACCTCAAAATTAGACCAATTAATTTATTAGATGTAAAGACGTGGGGGTTACTAATTAACATCGACAAAGACGAAAGTACTAATATTTTCCAAACAGAACCCAATAAGTGTTTTTTTTTAAATGTGGTACAAATTTAATGAAACAGCAGAACAATACAAATATCTTGGCAAGAATATTTCATTAAATCAGGAAAATTGACATCGCAGCGGAACATTTAGTAACCAAGGTATAAAGCAACATATTCATTAAAAAGATGCGTTTAAAAATCAAAAATTAATTTTAAACTTGTTCTAAAGTTATCTTAAAATAATGTTAGCGAACCGCTCCAAGAGAACGTGAGACAAACGAGTTACAAGTCAACATCACAAACGCGTTTCGACCTCTTAGGTTTCGTCTGGTGATAATATAAACGAATAACAACGAAAATTCACTTAGCTTTGATCGCTTCAGATAGCTCAGGCAGGGGTTCAGCGCAAGGAAAGAAGGCGTTTGAATGAGAACGAGGCTGTTGGAAGGGAAATAGTGAGCGAGTCCAAAGTCAACTTCCGTACTGATTGATACTAATATTACAGATCGGCATACTATTAATTGGTCAAAATATTGGGGAAAAAAAACGAGAAAAAAAGAAAAAAAAGGACAAGATCGTTTGGTGTCAAATAAGTATGTGGTCTGGGTGAAAGGAGGTGGAGCAATGAGGTGGGTTTAGAGGATTCTTTAATGCCAGTATAGGGTCTGCCGCTGGCATCAGTCCCAGAGGCGAGTTAGGCGATGGTGATGTCAATGCTAAGGGTAGTTCAATTATACTAGCAATAGTATTACTGATGGATACTGCTATCAACGATAGTGAAGGTTAAGGTTAAACGGAACGCAATGATACAGAAAATATATTTAGAAAATAACATTTTTATAATAATCAATAGATAAATAAAAGAAAACATTAATAATAATAACAATAATGCTAAATAAAAAAGATAAAAATAAAAAAATAAAAATAATTAATCATAATAAAATGACATACATAAGATAGAGCTATAAGTTATGTGTGAGGTGAATGTGGGAGATTAAGGGTCGCCAAGCATGTGTGTGTGTAGTGGGAGGATATTGTGGGCTGAGATTGAGATATATTTATATATATTATATATATATATATATATATATCACCCCCCCCCTTTTCACGACCAACTTTAAAGTGAGCTCAGCATTCTATTATTATGTGTGTGTGTGTAGGTGTGTGTGTGTGAGTGTGAGTGTTGCTGTGGGCGTGTGTGTGGGTGTGTGTGTGTGGTGTGTGTGTGTGTGTTCCATTTGTAATTCAGCCTTATTCATTGGTGTACCCCCAACCTCCCCCCCCCCCCCCCAACAACCGCTTCCCCCCATAATCCCTACACACATCATTACTAGGGCATGGGTGTGTGTGGGTAAGTCGATTGATGTAGCAAATGGAGAGACTCGAGAGTGTAGGAAAAGGGAGGGGATGATAGCTGCAACTATGTCTGAGGTAAAACAGAGGTTGGGTTGTGCGTAGGTGGAGGAATATTTCATGGCGGAGCTGCAGAAGTTGGAATGGGCACATACTACTTTTGGACGTTGATGCCATGAGGGTTGCACCGGTGCCCAGTTTGGCGATGAGATGTGAGTCCTGCATAAGGCGTTCCAAGTTGTCACGCTTAGATTGCCAAAGTGCCCAAGACTTTGACCAAGGTGAAGTTGTGTTGGGCATGGTTGAAGTGTAGTAGCAACAGGTTTGGGCCGGATGGTGGCGGATGACCGGCCAAGGTGTTTCAGAGATGCGCTGTCTCAATGTGTGCGAGTTGTCTCACTAATAGAATTTACCGCACAGCTGACAGTGGATGGCATACACAATGTTGTGGCTCTGGCAGAGAAGTGCGTTTAATAGTGAACGAGCCTGTGGGGCTCATGTAGGATGGTGTCTGGTTTGGTGAGAGACAGATTTTTGCAGTTGGGTTTTGAGCAGGGGATAGTCCTGGTGGCTTCAGTGTGAAGATTTTGTTAGCTTAGAGCGCCCAGTAGGTCGTTGAGAAGTTTTTGTCACGTTTGGAAAGTGATCTTTGTTTCGTCTCAAGGACAGGTTTATTGATTTTCTACATGTGCCAGTTAGACTTCAGGATCACTGCAGATGGGCAGATTTTGACGGATGGAAGAGAAGGCAGGCCAGTGGGTCTGTCTGTCTCTTTGGGAGGTTTAGTTTCCTGAGTAGAAAGTTTGGATTTAGCTGCAGTGTGGCTGAGAGCATCATGATGACGGCACTAGGGTATCCACGGTGGTGGAAAAAAATCAGACATTTTGGCTCGGCTTGTATAGTGAAATCTTCAGCGCTAGAGCAGAGTCTGCGTAGGCGAAGGCAAATTCAGAATATGGTAATGCTTATTTTTAGTGGTGGTGGTGGGAAGATGTGTAGTCCAGGTAAGGAGTGTGCATCAGTAGGTTTGTAAGAAGACTGAAGTATGAAGCAGTCCCATCTGTGAGGGGATAGCGACTGTCCAGGAAATTAACTGACTGTGAAATGGTGTTAGGTCAGCTGGATGGATGGATGGGAAGGTCTCGTGCAAAGTTGAGGACATTCTGGAGGTTATGTTTGGCATGGATGTGGCTCCCAATCCATCATAATGTATCTTTTGTAGAGCTCTGGGGTAGGGCCTGTGTAAGAGGTTAGTAAGCGGTGTTCCTTAGGTGTCCCCATGATGAGGCAGGCCATACATAGGATGGTCCCATCTTGGTTCCCATAGCAACACCACTGATTTGTGGGAATGTGTGATTGTTATAAATTCAAAAGTATTGAGCGGTGTGGACTAATTCTGCAAGTCAATGACCTTGTGTAGCTGTCGGGAGGGTGTTTTGGTTAAGTGGCCGTTTGTTAAAGAAAGAATGCGTGGGCTTCAGTCCATCAGCATGAGGGAATGAAGTGTAGAAGAACGACGTCAAGTGTAAAGAGGAGCTGGTTGGAAAAGTGGATCTGTGTTGTATGAATAATCATGTTAAGTGTGTGTGTAGTGTTCTTTGAGGTATGTGGGGAGGCCTCTGTATATGGTTGAGGAGGTAGAGAGTCTAAGTACTGCGAAATGTGTTCTGTAGGGCGCTGTTTGCAAGATACAATCGGGGCTGCGGGTGTATTGGTTTTTGTGTTTTTTTAGGGAGCAGGTAGAAGGTGGGTGGGTTGTTTGGTGTCTGTCATTATGAGGTGTCAGTTTGGCTGGTTTTCTGGCAAGTTGTTATGTATGATTTCTAGTTTAACTGTGGTTGAGATGAGTTTTGGTGGTGGGGGAGGGTTGATGCTGTGAGTGGTGTATAGAAATTAGTGTTGGACGTTGTCTGTGTGCTTCTTTTATGTCCAGCTGTTGCTCTCAGACCACCAACTGCACCACCTTGTTTGCTGGTTTGATGACTCAAGTGTTTGTCTTTGTCTCAGTGATTCAAGGGCTTTTAGTTCATCCCGTGAGAGGTTGGAATTGCGGACAGGTTTGGATTCACTTGAGAGATTTCTTTTCTACTCACTTTTTGATGTAGAGTTCAACTTCAGATGGATTGTCAAGAGGTGGCTGGCGAGCGATGCGCTGGAGTTCGAAAAAGGTGGGTAAAAATGTCTGAGCTCTCTGGTATACGAGGGGGCTTCAGGCACACGTTCTAGTGCAGCCATCCATCTTAATTTTTAAAGAATCTTTCAACATCAAAACGTGGTTTTGGTATATTTATTGAGTGGCACAGGCCTGAATGGGAATAAATTTCAGACCTTTTGCGGACTGATCTTTCATCATTGGTGAGAGTCTGATTATAGGATGCAGCGAATCAATGGTGGCGGTGTTGCTCATGGGTGACTAGAGGGGTGTCATGTGTTGTGTTGTAGGGGGATTCAACTGGTCTGGGTTTTGCCTGGAGTTGGTTTTGTAATTTTGATATACTTGTCATTAGCTTAATCTGGTAGCAGTGATTGTGATTGAGCTGGTTGTCGAGTATGGAATTTGAGCTGGTCTGAAGTCTTGAAGCAGTGGCTATGGGCCCATGTTGATTGTTTTCCCCCCCCCCCCCCCCCCCCCCCCCCCCCCCCAAACCCTCTGGTTTGTTGTTTGAAATGTTGAAGAAGGCGGGGAGAGTTTCCAGGGATAAATGAGTCGTTTTGATATGTGCCAAATGAGTCTGCGGCTGGCTTGGCATAGAAAATTTCTTGTAGTGGTAGTGGTAAGAGCAGTATTGTGAAGAACGGATGGGGTGTGAGGATAAAAGTGAGAAGCCGCGTTGGGGTGATTCCGCAGTCGAATGCAATTGTTTAAAAAGTTGAGATGGGATGCAGATTTCGCTTCCCTCCCTTCCCCCCCCCCATTTTCTGAAACTGTGTTTTAGCATATCCTTAGTGCAAATGGATGGATGATAGGTGGCAGAAAATGAATGGACTGGTGAAAACTGGCATGGGTCGAGAGAGGAATTGGTGGGTGCGGGCCGGCATTATGTTCGGATTTAGGTTCTTACTGTAGAGTTGGTTTGGAGAGAAGAAGTAGATGTTAAGATGTCAGGAGTGCTGATTGCGATCGCACGCACAGACTTTGAACGTAGTTAAACACATAATTGTTTACGGGAAAATTTTTTTTGTCACATGTTTAACAGTATACATGTTCGGAAGACGTATACACGATAACTAATGCACACACTGATGACGTAAAACAGAAATACAAAACAAACGAAGGGTAGCAGTCAGTTTAGAATCCAAATAGATCTAGTTGCAAAGCGAGACGACCTGCAGGGCGGAAATTTAAACAAATCTTAAATAAATGTTAGCGAACCGCCCATAAAGAGAACGTGGACAAAACGAGTCACAAGACAAAACACAACGCGTTTCGACTCTCTTTTAGGTCTTCGTCTGGTGATAAATAAACGAATAAAAACCATCGAAAATTCACTTAGCTTGGTCGCTTCAGATCGCTCAAGGAGGGTTCAGCGCAAGGAGAAGCGTTGAATGAAGAACGAGGCTGTTGAAGGGAAATAGTGAGCGAGTCAAAGTCGGATGTTGATACTTAATATTACTGATAGGTAGTACTATTTATGGTCAAAATATTGTTTAGGGAAAAAAAGAGAAAAAGAGAAAAATGGGACAAGATCAATCT
>CM031600.1:92555162-92562662 GCA_018398815.1 Conus ventricosus
GCTTAAATGTGCATCGTTTGTGACATTGACTGACATGTTCTTTAGTCTGCTTTTGTTGCACTCTGTAGTGTCTACTGAACTCCTTATTGCCGCCACAACCAAACCGACACTTTGTTGCACTCTGTAGTGTCTACTGAACTCCTTATTGCCGCCACAACCAAACCGACACTTTGTTGCACTCTGTAGTGTCTACTGAACTCCTTATTGCCGCCACAACCAAACCGACACTTTGTTGCACTCTGTAGTGTCTACTGAACTCCTTATTGCCGCAAACAACCAAAACAACAAACAAGCAAACACGAAGCATGTAAAGAAAAGCTTACTGTGTGTGACAACTGCTCATTCATCATGTTTCTGGCGTCGTTTGTATGTACAATTCAGTCTTTTCAATTCTCTGCACGTTTGAATTAATGAACACTCTGTGTGATCGAATTTGGACCTGACTCGCCATCAGTTAACCCATCACCATTTCAGAAGGCAAACAAGCCTCGCATGGCTTATTTATTGATACAGGAAAGGGATTTCGACTGGACACTGGCAAGCAATATTGGTTGGGAAAGAAAACCCGAAGAAAACGCTGCTCCAACCTGCCAGTTATCCGCTCGCAGTGTAGTGAACAGGTGCGGTCAGTGCTTGAAACAGTGTCGCTCAGCCTGTCCAACCTCGAAACTCGCTTCATCTGTGGGCTTCATAAGGACAGCTGCATAAGACAGAACTGGAAATCAAACTGCCGTAGTTTTTGGTATTAGGTTTTCAAGGCTTACTGGGTTCATAAGGTTACAAGTAGTGTTTTCTTTTCATCTTAATCACTATCCGATATCTGAACACAGAGTAAAATGACTTTCTCATAAATGACTGCTGTCACGCTAGAAGTAACTTCACATCGTTACTGTTTTGATGAACAATAACGATTATTTTCATGATGAAAGTTTGAATGACGATGTTTTCATGCATTGTTTAAAGTCTTTTATGCTACTCCCATCGCTACCACCTACTCCCACGAATTTTTACATTATCGTGGGAAAACACTAACTACAACGTTTAGACAGATGTTATGTGTTTTTACAGCGGAAACATTAACCATGACGAGTTAATGAAGAAATGACTGTTTTCAAGAGAAAGCACTGATCATAAACTTAAAAGCAATACTTGTTTCTATTTTGAGGGCGAGAAATGACCCTTTCCTTGGTGAAAACACCACTTGTGGCAGTCGTAAAGTGGTGAAATACCACACAAGCACATAGGGCTGATCAGTGATTGGGACTGTCATTCAGAAAAAGAAAGGCGTGGATGGTCAACCTCTAGTGAACATAACAACCAACAAAAGGACCAGGAGGGAAACGGATTGTCAACAAATGCCATGATACTGACTTCAGAGTGCAAGACGACAACCGCAGAACAGTCCTTGATACACTTAAGGAGTTGAGAGACGCTTTCATATGGTGATTTTGTGAACTGGTCGTGAAATTCGCCTATCTTGACTCCAGGACAAACATGCAAAATGAAAAAGACAGCAGCGTCACAGAAAACAAAGTGAAATACAAATGAACACTCGAATCACAGCTGAGAGTACCGCTCGTTCGTTCTTTTCTTTCTTTCTTTCTTTCTGCGTACGCAGGCTGATACCCCTGTGGACACTGCCTGTATAGACAGGCAGTGGAGTTTTGTGTGTATGACCGTTTTTTTTTTTTTTTTAATCCCGCCATTAAGGCAGTCATACTCCATCTTCGGGGAAGGTGCATGCTATGTGTAACGTGTCATCCATACCAACGGCCAAACTGACCTTCTCTTCCGAAAGTTGGTGATGGGATTTTACGTGTGTGCAAGATATTGTGCGTGGGTTCACACACGGAACCTCGGTTTATAGTCTCATTCGAAGGACTGTATGGGGAATGGAGTCAGAACCAGTGTTAACTCTGAGGGAAAAATCTCCCTGTACCGGAATTCGAACCTGCAACCCCAGGATCACGAGTCCGGCGCTCTACCAACTGAGCTATTCCGGCCCCCTAACACTCGTTCAAAACACAATGCCAAAGAGACAAGTGGATTTTCGACAAATTGTGTATTTCCCAGACGTTACCTAATGAAATGGTAATCTCTAGTTATGCTGACGGCTGTACAGGGAGTAACGTTTCCTGCATTTCAATGTCTGTTGTTTGAAACGTTGGAAGAAAACACACTTGCGGGAAAGTCACTGTACGGTTTTGTACTGTAATCTATGACATATCTCGACCTGTTGGTCTTCTTCAGGCAAACAAAGAAACAAAGGATGGAGATTGATATGATGAGGAAAATAGGTGTAGGTGAACAAGTCCTAACTTACTATGAAAATGACTTAACAGGGATGGAGTAGAGACACACACACACACACACACACACACACACACACACACACACACACACACACACACACACACACACACACACACACAATGCACACGCATACACACGTCATACACACTCACACATGCGGTCGCACTCCGCATACGCTGGCACATATACATAGGCCCATGCCCACACACCACCCACCCACCCACCCACACACACACACACACACACACACACACACACACACCACACACACACACACACACACACACACACACACACACACACACACACACACACACCACGTGTACACTCACCACACACACACACACACACACACATACAATGATAATAATGGCACAACCAACGTTAAGCAGGTACCCAAGGTCTGACCAGTGCGTTGGTCAGACATCTGCTAAGTCATAGCCACGACACCCTTTACTTAAATTCTCTCAGCTTCGTCATCAGTTCATCTATCCATCAGCTTTAAATCGCGTGCACTGTGGTCTCAAACCTTAGCGGATGTGGTGTAGCGTATATGGACTAGTTCGCACGCTGTGACACCTTGATGAAACTGAACCTGAAAACTATGACATCCATCTATTAATGTGCTCTGGATGCCTTCCTCGCAAAGTCTCGTAGGACAGGAGTGGCCAAAGGACAGGAGTGGCCAAAGGACAGGAGTGGCCAAAGCACAGGAGTGGCTAAAGGACAGGAGTGGCTAAAGGACAGGAGTGGCTAAAGGACAGGAGTGGCCAAAGGACAGGAGTGGCCAAAGGACAGGAGTGGCTAAAGGACAGGAGTGGCCAAAGGACAGGAGTGGCCAAAGCACAGGAGTGGCTAAAGGACAGGAGTGGCTAAAGGACAGGAGTGGCTAAAGGACAGGAGTGGCCAAAGGACAGGAGTGGCTAAAGGACAGGAGTGGCTAAAGGACAGAAGTGGCCAAAGGACAGGAGTGGCCAAAGGACAGGAGTGGCCAAAGCACAGGAGTGGCCAAATGACGTTGGTCAGTTGATGCGGGCCTGTGAACGTTATGTCCTGTTATCTAGCACCACGAGAGGTCCACTGTGTAGCGGGTAATGATTCGGCAGACTTCCCCGCTCTCCTCTCTCTCCAAAATGGTACCGGCCAGGAAGGGTAAATAACCTTGTTAGAAAAGCACCTGAGAGATACATGAAAGAAGGGTTTCCTGCCACTAATGCATTGCCCAGGGGACTGCCGTGGCACCGGACCACCTTCCTTCCTCTGTCAATCCCAGCGAAGCTAATTTTGTTATATGTAGTCTAGGTACCATACAGCGGTGATAGCTCACGTGTATAGTCTCAGTGGAATGTTGTAGCCACAGAAAACACGCGTAGCCTCAGTAGAATACTTGAGCTGTTGGTAAGAAGCGTTGGCATCGGTTTGAAAGGAGTGTGAACATTTCAATATGACAGACTGTTGTCCGACACAAAATTGACACATTCTCATAGAGGATCTTCAGAAAGGTCACTGTCCCCTTGGAAATCCATTTTTTTCACAGACGGCGATCTGTTTCTTCTGCCCAGGAAAGAGCCAGGCAATGTCTGTGTGTTACGCAACAACGTCTAATTCAAACCATACATCCATGAACTTCTGGAGTAAAATAGAAAGGGAACATACACAACAACGCCTAATTCAAACCATACATCCATGAACTTCTGGAGTAAAATCGGAAGGGAACATACACGTGGGGAAAGGGACCGGAGGAAGCAAGGAAAGCGTAAAAAAGTGTGTGCGTATGTGTGTGTGTGTGTGTGGGGGGGGGGGGGGGGGGGGGGGGGGGGGGGGGGGGGTAGCTGGAGAGGAAGGTTACAAAGGTTCCAGAGCCACTATCACCTCCTTCACATCCCTGGAACCTCCCGGAAAAAACAATGACAAAACCCCGAAGCGTTTTTTTATGGAAAGAAACGATATCAAAGCAAAGCTAATCGTCAAAGCATCGGAGACGGGAGACATGTTGAAGTTGAGTGGTATTGTAAATACTGTTCCTGATCCCACTTCGATCTTTCTCTCACACCCTGCTTCTTTCTCCCCATCTTCTTTGTCATAACATATATTGTTTTCCAGACCCCCCCCCCCCCCCCCCCCCCTGCTTTTCCTTCCCCCAGCTTGTTTCAGAACTCCCTTCTTTCGCTCGCGGTTATTGACCTTTTGTGGCAGTGCATGTTAATGTCCAGCGTTGATGTAGGCAAATGGACCCCCATGTAAACAGAACAACCAGCCCCTTCGCTCGGTTTGCTGATGATGCTCAGACGAATAATAAACAGAAAGAGTGACAACGTTCGATGTATATATGGCTGTATATCACGCTCCTTTACTTTAAATATCTGTAAATGAGCCCCTATTTACATATTTTGAGCAGCAAAACAAATGACAACAGCCTCTCGTGTTTATAAACTTACGAGTTAAATCCCATTTATCTGATTTTCCATTGTGAACAAGCTAGAGATGTGTCAACGCATCGTGTACACGAGGCTTGAATTAAATCCCCGTCACACATTTTCTTTTACCCACCAGAACAACAGAACACACCCACGGCTATACACATACACCCCTGCCATATTTTGCATTATTGATCCTTCAGCAATGGTTAAAACAACCACAACAGCAGCAGCAGCAGCAGCAGCAGCAGCAATAACACCCAAACAACCAAAGAAGACAAAATTCCTGACAGCATGCCGTGACTTGTTTCACAGAAACAACTGCGACCTCACTGGCGGGAACATTCTGTGGCCGGTGTATCCTTTGTAACAACTGTGACCTCACTGGCTGGAACATTCTGTGGCCGGTGTATCCTTTGTAACAACTGTGACCTCACTGGCTGGAACATTCTGTGGCCGGTGTATCCTTTGTAACAACTGTGACCACACTGGCTGGAACATTCTGTGGCCGGTGTATCCTTTCTAACAACTGCGACCTCACTGGCTGGAACATTCTGTGGCCGGTGTATCCTTTGTAACAACTGTGACCACACTGGCTGGAACATTCTGTGGCCGGTGTATCCCTTGGTCTGTGACTTCTTAGGGACCAAACAACTTTCTTCATCTTTCCTTGTTGTCGACTTCTGTTTTCATGCCTCTAACCAATTTACCGGTCTTATTGTGGACAGTGTCCTTTACTTCATTATACTATTTGCAAAGTATTATATATATTCATGCAAACTGAATGGAAACCATCCACGAACAACTGTATCTTTGAAGAAACTAGAGTGGCGATACAAAATTGAAAAACACAATGCCTTAGTTATCTCTAAATATTCAGATTTTTTAGTATAATGGATGATATATAAACCATTAATAGAGGGTTCTTAAATTTATTCTACTTTTGTATCCGATTGCGATTTGCCACAGTCCTAAGTTGAATTTTGATCAGTCTTTTGAGTGCCAAAGTTATCTATATTGTTGATGTATTCGAGGCCTTTTAAAGATGTTTCTCAACATTGAATGAAACGCCATTGATAACATCCATCCACCACTCTCTCATCTCTCTTCTCTCTCTCTCTCTCCTCTCTCTCTCTCTCTCTCTCTCTCTCTCTCTCTCTCTCTCTCTCTCTCTCTCTCTCTTACCTCTAGCTGTTAAAACAATTCTTTCTCGACTTTTGATGTACAATGCCCTTTTGTTTTTACTTTTTTAATGTTTGTGTTTCATGTTACTGAATGCAAATTAAAAAAAAAAATTACCGGTCTTTGGCGGATAAAGTTTCATCTTTTCCCCCCCCCTTTTGTTATAATGTAAAATGAGCCAGCATTTCTGTTGTGATATCACGACTGGGTAAGCCTGGAGACATTCCCAGCGATGTCTGTAGGGGGCGCTAGCTGTCCATTCTGCAAGGATCTGTACACATCGTCTGTCGTGAACACTAGTTTCCATTGGGCAGAGTTCTATACACATAGTTCAGTGTGGGCACTAAAAGTCTATTCTCCCTCCCCCCAAACAACAACAACAAACAAAACACACAACCCCCCCAAAAAAAAAACACACCCCAAAAAACAAAAACAAAAAAAACCTTTGAAATTAGACGAAGGAGGAGGAGGGGGCAATACGGGTATCTTTATCCGCAGCAGTGTGTTAAGGTCTCGACTGACTATTCAAGGTTCTTATTTCACATGATGGTTATTGCTACCATGTCTTCGCTTAACTCTGGTGGGCTTATGTATAGGGATTAAAGCATACACGTTATTAAAGCAGCCAGTGTGAATTTGAGTAAAGTGATAGTGATCAATAATCAGCTTTAGGATGAAATGCTGTTCTTCAGCTGTCGTTTAGTAAGCCCATGTGTTTTTTTTAAATGCTTGATAAAGGTTTTATACATAAACCCAAACATTGCAACGTGGTTATTGAGTGTTTGTGGTTTTTACTATTCAGTAGGGTCACAGTCAAAATTCAAGAGCTCAGGACACATGTACTAGTTCAAGGAAAAAGGAGTGTGTGTGTGTGTGTGTGTTGTGTGTGTGTGTGTGTGTGTGTGTGTGTGTGTGTGTGTGTGTGAGTGTGTGTGTGTGTGTGTGTGTGTGTGTGTGTGTGTGTGTGTGTGTGTGTGTGTGTGTGTGTGTGTGTGTGTGTGTGTGTGTGTGTGTGTGTGTGTGTGTGTGAGTGTGTGTGTGTGTGTGTGTGTGTGTGTGTGTGTGTGTGTGTGTGTGTGTGTGTGGTGTGTGACTACGTAAGGTACACTGAGTTGAAAAAAAATCCAAAAGATCAATGCATATTTTTGCTGGTGAGCAGTACAAAACAAAAGAAAAGAAAAGATATATTTTGTTTGTTTGGTTGGTTGGTTTTAGAACAATAGCTCGCAGCTACTGCAGTAAATATTGGAAATGAAAGATAAGGAACACACGCGTCGACGTAAAATGACGTCATTGGTGGAGCACTCATGCTGACGTGAGACGACGTCATCGGTGTCACGTTCATATAAGCAGATAACTAAACGAAGCTCGATACTAAACATTGACTGTCGCTGCCCACCCAGTGAAAAAAATCGCCAGGACGAAGTGCCGATTTGATTGAAAAGGTTTTCGTTTTATTTTCAAGAGCATTCGATCTACCATCTAATGCCCGATGCTGAAATGACTCACTGGGGTCACAGGATGGTTTTCTTTCTTCTGAGTCAATCACCTGATATAACCCAGAACGTAAAACCAACCATCATACTTC
>CM031600.1:92567662-92570162 GCA_018398815.1 Conus ventricosus
CAGTTTCTCAAGCTCAGTGACTGAGCTGGAAAGGATCTGATCTCTGCACTTGGGAAACAAGGTGAATCAGCTGAGACAGACAATCGGCAAAGAGCTAAATCACTGAGCAGCCATCCTGATGTCATTGCCAGCCAGCAAACTAGCGCCGTGTCCTGTCGTCTGTGCCCCACACTACACCTCACCTACCTCTACAATCCCTCTACTCCTCATCTAGATCAATAATCCCTCTACTCCTCATCTAGGTCAACAATCCATCCACTCCTCATCTAGGTCAACAATCCATCTACTCCTCATCTAGGTCAAAAATCCCTCTACTCCTCATCTAGGTCAACAATCCATCTACTCCTTATCTAGGTCAACAATCCCTCTACTCCTCATCTAGGTCAACAATCCATCTACTCCTCATCTAGGTCAACAATCCCTCTACTCCTCATCTAGGTCAACAATCCATCTACTCCTCATCTAGGCCAACAATCCCTCTACTCCTCATCTAGGTCAACAATCCCTCTACTCCTCATCTAGGTCGACAATCCCTCTACTCCTCATCTAGGTCAATAATCCCTCTACTCCTCATCTAGGTCAATAATCCCTCTACTCCTCACCTAGGCCAACAATCCCTCCATACCTCATCTAGCCCCATCCACACCTTATCTACGTCAACGGCCCCTCCACTCCTCGTCTAGATCAATATACCTTTCACAACTCATCTAGGTCAACAACTCATTCACACCTGATATAGGTCAATATACTATTCACACCTCATCTACATTAACGGCCCCTCCACACCTCATCTAGATCAACAACCTCACCACACCTCATCTAGGTCAATGGCTCCACCACGCCTACAATCTACATTATCAGCTCTTCCACACCTCATTACGTGGAGGCCCCTCCCCCTACCCCACCCCCTCCTTACACCTCATCTAGGTGAATTGCTTCACCACACCTTATGTAGGTCAACGCCCCTTCCCCCCCCCCCCTCCAACCCCCACCCCTCTCTAAACCTCATGAAGGGCGATGTCTCCACCGCACCTGATCTAAGTCAATGGCTTTTCCACTCCTCATCTCGATCAAACGCTTCACCACCATATCTCATCTTCATCAAAGACCCCGCTACACCTCATTCGGGTCAACAGCCTCTCCAAGCCTCATCCAGAATATCAGCCATTTATTTACTAAAGGTAATTAATTACTGCGTGGAGGGGGCATCACGCGTGCGCGGGCTTCTTACCGAAATCTTGTCTGTTTGTTTGTTTTCTCCACTGGTTCTGACCTCGACAAGTAGGTAGTTTTTGCCACATCAGCAACCATGACCAAAGGACCAGTGATTGCCAGAAGCTGGATTTGGAGCAGGCCCTTGATGGACAGAGGTGGTCTCTGATTTCCTATTGTGAACGCCGAAAATGTTACCTCCCTCTTTGTATTTGAGTCCGGTCCGTTCTCTGATGGCTCTACTGTCTGTAAGAACAATGGGCTGGCTGATGGAGCTGTCAGAGTGATGCCCCTGAGACAGAAGATGGCTGGGGTGGGTGGGTGGGTGGGGGGGGGGGGGGTCGTCTTCTTTGGCAGGGGGTGGGGGTGGGGGAAGATGGTCTGGGGAGGTAGAGGGGGGAGAGGTGGAGGGAGGGGAAAGTCGAGATGGATGAAGACGAGGAGAGGATGGTTTACGGTTATAAAACATAGGATGGGAAGACGGAAAGGGGGCCTACACTGGCTTGGCTTACGATGCTGCCATAGATCAACATTAAGCTGAATTGCAGCATTTATGTCAGCAGGTGTATTGCTGTATAAGGATGTATTGCGATGTTAAGTTCAAGTGTCAGTTTAACTATTCTCAGACATTCATAACAGTTTTAACTTTATACTTTAGTTTTAGCGCTTGCAGTATTAACTCCTTTCGTCGGTTCCACTTTTGTCACACATTTGCTGCAATGTTAACAATATAAACTTCAGGCGTTGGTTTCATTCTTGTCAATTCTTCATTGGAATGTTCATTTCCTGAGTCAGTTTCACTTTTGTTAATCGATTATTGCGGGCTTCATATCATGTCAGTTTCATTCTTGTCAATCCTCCATTGCAAAGTTCATCTCCTTGTCGGCTTTACTCTTATCAATCATTCATTGGAATATCCAGTTCCTAAGTCAGTTTCTCTCTTGTTTACCATGGTTGACATTCTGTGTCAGCTTCGGACTTGTCAACCATTCATTGTCATGTTGACTTTCTGTCAGTGTCACTCTTGACAGTCCTTCACTGTAGTGCTCATTTGCTCATATGTCACTTTCTCTTTTGTCAGTCATTAATACGGGTACTGACTTTGAATATCGGGTTTTTACACTAGTCATTCTTTGGGACGCTAGTTTTGTTGCGACAGTTCCATGCTGCTTTACTGTTAAACGGAATACTGACTTTCAAAGCCAATTTCACTCTTGCTAACCGTTAAATGGAATGATAACATCCGAAGTACGATTTAGTTTTGTTGCATAATAAGATATTAATTTCC
>CM031600.1:92575162-92580162 GCA_018398815.1 Conus ventricosus
GTTTGATCTTCTGTGGCCTCTCACAGGCAAAGCACTCAGCACTGCTCATTCTGACTCTCCCATACATGACCACCATTCAGGTTTTGGTCTGTAGCAGCAGCATAAATACACTAGATGTTATCACTGTCAGGTTGTCATGAGGTACCCGTAACAGATGACACAGCGCTGCTGCTATGGCACTTCAGTGATGCTGTCGAATCGCTTCCAAACCTACCATCTTAGTGTCGAAACAATGCAGGTATTATGTAATGGCTACCAGACTAAACAAGTCCCTCAGTTAAAGAAGGCTACTCACTGTGTGCATGTATTGACATCTTAACACTTACAACATAATTTGGAAAGACAAAAACGCGTTCTTAGGCTCGATGACTGAGTGAGCTAGACATGATCTAGTCCATACACTTGATCCAACTGTGAAGGAACTAGGTCAAGCAGCGGGGACGGATTCTGAACGGGGAGCCATCAGTCAGCATCAATTCTTGGTCGATCTAACAGTACCATTTCCTGTGCTCTGTTCAGAATGTCAACTGTGGTTCCAGAAGACCAATCATCTCTTTCCGCAGCCGTCGCTACACCTCGTCTAGGCCAACGACCCTTCCTCTTTCTCATCTAGGTCAACGGCTGTAATCTGCCACAGTTTTTGTTTTCGTTTGTTAGCTGCGGGAGGGAATAACGCGCGCGTGGGCTTCTCGTGAAAATCATTTTCTTCTGACCTCAGCTTTGGGGGTTGTTTTTATGATATCAACACCTGCTGCTCCCATGAACACAGGAAAGGTAATTGCCAGAAGATTAATTAGGGCTGGCACTTGATGGCGAGACTTGTGGCGAGACTTGATGGAGAGACTTGATGGTGAGACTTGATGGAGAGGACTTTATGAGAGACTTGATGAAGAGACTTAACGGAGAGGCTTGATGGAGGGCCTGATGAGAGACTTAATGGAGAGCTTTATGGAGAGGACCTGATGAAGAGACTTAATGGAGAGACTTGATGGAGAGACCTGATGGAGAGACCTGATGGAGAGATTAAAGGAGAGGGCCTGATGGAGAGTCATGATGGAGAGACTTGATGGAGAGACCTGATGGAGCGACTTAAAGGACCCGACTTGATGGAGAGACCTGATGGAGAGACTTGATGGAGAGACCTGATGGAGAGACCTGATGGAGAGACCTGATGGAGAGACGTGATGGAGAGACCTGATGGAGAGACTTGATGGAGAGACCTGATGAAGAGACTTCGTCACTGATCTGCTATTAGTGAAACAGGAGATGTATCTTTCCCTTGTAGTAGAACACTGTCCATTTTCTGTGGCCGTGCTGTCTGCATTAGAACACTGTCCATTCTCTGTGGCCGTGCTCTCTCATTGAACACTGTCCGTTCTCTGTGGCCGTGCTGTCTGCAGTAGAACACTGTCCATTCTCTGTGGCCGTGCTGTCTGCAGTAGAACACTGTCCGTTCTCTGTGGCCGTGCTGTCTGCAGTAGAACACTGTCCATTCTCTGTGGCCGTGCTGTCTGCATTAGAACACTGCCGTTCTCTGTGGCCGTGCTCTCTGCATTAGAACACTGTCCGTTCTCTGTGGCCGTGCTGTCTGCAGTAGAACACTGTCCGTTCTCTGTGGCCGTGCTGTCTGCAGTAGAACCTGTCCTTCTCTGTGGCCGTGCTGTCTGCAGTAGAACACTGTCAATTCTCTGGGGCCCTTTGCTGTCTGCAGTAGAACACTGTCCGTTCTCTAGCCGTGCTGTCTGCAGTAAAAACACTGTCCATTCTCTGTGGCCGTGCTGTCTGCAGTAGAACACTGTCCGTTCCTGTGGCCGTGCTGTCTGCAGTAGAACACTGTCAATTCTCTGTGGCCGTGCTGTCTGCAGTAGAACACTGTCCGTTCTCTGTGGCCGTGCTGTCTGCATAACACTGTCCGTTCTCTGTGGCCGTGCTGTCTGCAGTAGAACACTGCCCAAATCTCTGTGGCCGTGCTGTCTGCAGTAGAACACTGTCCGTTCTCTGTGGCCGTGCTGTCTGCGGTTAGAACACTGTCCATTCTCTGTGGCCGTGCTCTCTGCATTAGAACACTGTCCTTCTCTGTGGCCGTGCTGTCTGCAGTAGAACACTGTCCATTCTCTGTGGCCGTGCTGTCTGCAGTAGAACACTGTCCGTTCTCTGTGGCCGTGCTGTCTGCGGTTAGAACACTGTCCATTCTCTGTGGCCGTGCTCTCTGCATTAGAACACTGTCCGTTCTCTGTGGCCATGCTGTCTGCATTAACACTGTCCGTTCTGTGTGGCCGTGCTGTCTGCAGTAGAACACTGTCCGTTCTCTGTGGCCGTGCTGTCTGCAGTAGAACACTGTCCGTTCTCTGTGGCCGTGCTGTCTGCAGTAGAACACTGTCCGTTCTCTGTGGCGTGCTGTCTGCAGTAGAACACTGTCCGTTCTCTGTGGCCGTGCTGTCTGCAGTAGAACACTGTCCGTTCTCTGTGGCCGTGCTGTCTGCAGTAGAACACTGTCCATTCTCTGTGGCCGTGCTGTCTGCAGTAGAAACACTGTCCGTTCTCTGTGGCCGTGCTGTCTGCAGTAGAACACTGTCCATTCTGTGTGGCCGTGCTGTCTGCAGTAGAACACTGTCCCATTCTCTGTGGCCGTGTTGTATGCAGTAGAACACTGTCCATTCTCTGTCGCCGTGCTGTCTGCATTAGAACACTGTCCATTCTCTGTGGCCGTGCTGTCTGCATTAGAACACTGTCCATTCTCTGTGGCCGTGCTGTCTGCATTAGAACACTGTCCATTCTCTGTGGCCGTGCTGTCTGTAGTAGAACACTGTCCATTCTCTGTGGCCGTGCTGTCTTCATTAGACCACTTGTCCGTTCTCTGTGGCCGTGCTGTCTGCATTAGAACACTGTCCATTCTCTGTGGCCGTGCTGTCTGCAGTAGAACACTGTCCATTCTCTGTGGCCGTGCTGTTGCAGTAGAACCACTGTCCGTTCTCTGTGGCCGTGCTGTCTGCATTAGAACACTGTCCATCCAGTCTCTGTGGCCGTGCTGTCTGCAGTAGAACACTGTCCATCCATTCTCTGTGGCCGTACTGTCTGCAGTAGAACACTGTCCGTTCTCTGTGGGCCGTGCTGTCTGCAGTAGAACACTGTCCGTTTCTCTGTGGCCGTGCTGTCTGCAGTAGAACACTGTCTGTTCTCTGTGGCCGTGCTGTCCGCAGGAACGAAGACTGGCTGACGGGGCTGTCAGAGTGATGACCCCTGAGACAGAATGGGGGGGGGGGGGGGGGGGGGGGGGGGGGGGGGGGGGGGGGTAGGGGGAAGGGGGGGGGGGGGGGGGGGGGGGGCTGGTTTTCTCAGGAAGGAAGGCGGATCAACCAGAATTGGGGTGGGGAAGGGACGGGAAGACGGAGTGTGGGACGGGTGGGAGGGGATGTCCACCACAGTGTTTGAAGAAAGACTGGGATTTTTCCAACCATTCAGTAGAGTGTCGGATTTCCATGTCAATGTAAATCTTGTTCATCATTGAGGGGCCCTAGTCACATGATTAGAGCGTTTGCCTGTAGAGCTGAAGGTGGTGAGTTCGAACCCAACGTGGGGTCGGATTTTTTCCGACTTAAAAACTTTCTTTCTGTCCACCGACAGGTCAATGTGAGCCGGCTCTGTTCAGGAAGGTTGAAGGTGGCGGAAAGAGAGAAATGGGCTCGGTAAATTCTCACAGTTCACTACCCTTTCAGCCAACAGGCCATGGAAACTGACCCATCGATTGGAATGTTAATTCCTGTATCAGTTTCACTCTGGAAATCAACGAGTGAAGTGCTTATTTCCCATGTAAATTTCGCAAATGATAACCGTTGTTCTGAGATTTTTCCATGTTAGTTTAACTCATTCCTGTGTCACTTTCACTCTTGTCAACTATGGTACGAAGTGTTGAAGGGAGTGTAACTTCTTAGGTTAGTTTTAGTCTTGTTGACCATTAAATGTAACATCAATTTCCAATGTCAGTTCCAGTTGTGTTAACCATTAACAGAATGATATTTTACCATGTCAGTTTGCTTTTCTCTACCACCGAATGGAAGTGTGAATTTCCAATGCCGATTTCACTCTTGTGAACCATTCATTTTACCTTTTTAAATAATTCAAACAGGTGTAAATTTTCTCTGTCCCTTTCGTTCTTGTTCGCTACTGAATGGAGGTTTAATATTTGTGTCAGCTTCACTCTTGTTAACAACTGAAGGGAGTGTTGATTTCCAAAGTCAGCTTCACTTTTGTTAGTTATGATAAAGAGTGTTAGTGTCAGTTTCACTTTTGTTAGCCATGGTAAATAGTCTTCGTATCCATTTCACGTTTGTCAGGCGTGGTGAAGAATCATAACCTCAGCTTCACTTTCGTCAGCCAAGATAAAGAGTGTTAGTGTCAGTATCACTTTTGTCAGCCTAGATAAAGAGTTTTAGTGTCAGTATAACTTTTGTCAGCCAAGATAAAGAGTTTTAGTGACAGGACTGCTCTAAAGGCAGGTGAAGACAGTGCTTCTCTGGGTCCTCCCCAGCACCTTCGGGTGTTTATTTTTCTTTTCTTAGTGTCAGTATCACTTTGTCAGCCAAGATAAAGAGTTTTAGTGTCAGTATCACTTTTGCCAGCTATGATAAAGAGTTTTAGTGTCAGTATCACTTTTGTCAGATAAGATAAAGAGTTTTAGCGTCACTATCACTTTTGTCAGCTAAGATAAAGAGTTTTAGTGTCAGTATCACTTTTGGCAGGCATGGTTAAGAGTTGTAGTGTCAGTATCACTTTTGTCAGCCAAGATAAAGAGTTTATAAAGAGTTGTAGTGTCAGTATCACTTTTGTCAGCCAAGATAAAGAGTTTATAAAGAGTTTTAGTGTCAGTATCACTTTTGGCAGGCATGGTAAGAGTTTTAGTGTCAGTATCACTTTTGTCAGCCAAGATAAAGAGTGTTAGTGTCAGTATCACTTTTGTCAGCCAAGATAAAGAGTTTTAGTGTCAGTATCACTTTTGTCAG
>CM031600.1:92585162-92607916 GCA_018398815.1 Conus ventricosus
TTGATCCTTGTCATTTAAACTGACGCTGGATAGAGAGAATTTCTTTCACATGTTGATCTGAAATCTTCCTCCGTGCTTTAAAGATGCTGGAGACAGAGATCGGCAAGTTTAGATTGTTGTAAAGCAATAACATAATTATTATGCTATATTATAGTTCATAAAAAGTTTATTCATTTTGTTTTCTTGTCCTTTTATGCCTGGTCAGTTTTCGTATTATTTTTCTTTCCTCATTCTGCTTGTTGTCCTTCACTGACCCCAATGCCCTTTCCCCTGCTGTCTCTCTCTCTCTCTCTCTCTCTCTCTCTCTCTCTCTCCCTCTCTCTCTCTCCCTCTCTCTCTCTCTGTCACACGGTAGGGTGTGACAGTTCCAATTCTATTCAATCCACACGACACACACGACCGATCATCCAACTCTGCACACCGTAATAACGTGATACAACAATTTAATTTCTGTGTGATCGCGCGCAAGAAATCTTCCAAGAAACACTAAAGTTCTCCTTCACCTTGTTTTTGCTAAACGTTCAAGCTTTCCGCAAATGTTCAAACTTTCCGCAAGTGTTCAAAACACTATGCACTTATCTTTGTTAGCGTCGAGGGGAAACTTTAAACGGAATGGCCCCAAACAGTCCGGATGAAGTGGCCCCAAACAGTCGCAGCTGATGAAGACGACGGAGGCCTCCCTCCCGACGGTCGAACTTCTTCCAAGCGTCGAAATTCGGCGTAGACCGGAACGATGTCGGTGAAGACAATGGTTAGTAGTTAGGGTAGAAAAAAAACACCTGCACACGTGATCTGACTGGAGATCTACTCTTATACTATAATATGCCCGGACAGAAATCTGAATGTGTCAACTGACAAACAAACACAACACAAATGTTTACATTCCTGCTGTGGGGTGTCGTGCTTGTAGTGTCTATGGGCACAATGATAAACACATATATGGCAGATGAGTGATACATCAAATGAGAGATGTCGCTTCGCTCCCCCTGGAGCTGCATCCCTACATCTGCACAAGAACGATCATAAAACATCGCAATCAATGTCTTAATAATTTCAGAATAAATTAAATCCAACTAGATATTGTTAACTAATCAATATTAATACCGCTCTCGCACTCCTAATTCATAATTCTAGCCTATGAATACCGGCTGCTAACTTACTCGATAGAGCGGCGCTATGGTCTTGATGATCCTGGCAGCACGGTTTCCTCAAATCTCGGGCTCCAGGGTCATCAAGGCTAGCCTCGCTTGGCTGGGACTTGCAGCAGTCTCCAAGCGGAAAGAGTTGTGTGCGGCGTAGAACGATGATGGAGAATAAATAACGTCGATTTCAACACACAGGAAAATATCACTGGTGTTGAAAGACTAAGCTTGTGGTTGCTTGTGGACTAAAATGTCTCTTCTTCCTTTCCACAGTCGCAGAATCAAAACACACGTCCGCCTCCTTCCATCTGCCGTACACAACTGGCAGTTCCTGCTCCTAACGCCTACTCCATGGTTACGGTAGTCAACAAATCATCCGATTCGCTGAACTAACCGCAACCACAAAATTCACTTTGGATAAAAAACTAATCTAGTTTTTTAACGACGATGCTCTTGGCATCAACCAAACTTCTTCACAAACTTTGAAGTAAAAAAACTACACCGAAATTGCGTCATTTGAAAGTTCAAATGACGTAACTTTACAACTACGTAAAAAGATGACATTATAATTTGTCAAAGACGCCTTTCCATGTTACATATATGCCCCCACTTAAGATTAAAAACATGGTGAAATCGTGCTTTTAATCCATTCAAATTAACTTGGAAACTGACAAATATAACCAACTTCAACTTTCCAAATAGGAATAACCTATACTTGGTTCGATAACCAATTTCTCGAAACTTTTACTATGTGAACAGAAGAAACGACGAACTTAACTCGGCAGATTAAATTGCAAAGCTAGTTTCACTTTCACATCAAAACAAAACAACGTGTCTAAAGTTCATGACCCCTGGTCATGACGTCAAACTATCCTATGACGCATAAGCATCCGCATCAAAAATAGTTTTCCCTCAGTTGCTTCCCTTCAACTGAAACATACATTTAGTCAGCGCTTATACTATATAGGTAAATGTGCCTTGGAGTCTCACAGTATCGCCCCGCTCCGTCAACGTTTTTAGATACAATTATAGAATAAGTCGTACACAGCTGACATTGAACAACCCTAAGCGTTCTATAGCTTAGCCCTCCTACGCTACTATGATAGGTAGCCACAACGAAGCCTTTGTTTCCACCACGGACTACTTTCACTAATAGTCTCCCTTAAGCCCAGGTCCCACTGCACTTACGGATGCAAAGAGGATGTAAAACGTAAAAAATATCTTGCCATCCGTTGGAAAACGCTATGCATCCGTTGTGTACTCATTGCATACGTATTTCATACGCTCTATCCATCGAGCATCCGTCCACTGTGATTTCATCCGCGCAAAAAGTTTTGAGCTGCACAAAACTTTTAGAACGGATGAACTTTCCGCCGTGTACGATGTCAATCCACGACATATACGAGCAACAAACGTTCTATGTCCGTTATCATCCGTTAAACGTCCGCTGTATCCTCTCTGCATCCTCTGGGCATCCTGGCAACTCACATCCGCTGCAGCTGAAAACGGAAAGAGGGAGGAAAGATAAGGTACATGGAACGTCTATACACCGTTTGTTGCACGGAAATAGAAAGGATGTAAGCGTATGCATCTCGTATATTAAGCATTCAAAACGGACAAAGCGTTTGTATCTGGGATGTATCTCGTATATTTAGGATGTCTGGGGTATGTTGAGAGTATGTAGAAGGACACCTAGCGGACAACCGATATTTTTATATCAAAAGGGTGAGAAAATCATCTGGATCTCAATAGGAGTCGAGTAGCCGTGCTGTACAGACTTCATCACCCTTGATCTTGATCTTCAACATCATCAATTGTTCTCCATCATGGATGATCAAAGAGTCCATATGATAGCTGCACTCATTCAACAGCAGAACCACAACCTGTTCAGACTGAATCAAGTTTTAGACAGAAGGAGAAGAAGGAGACGTGCAAGAGCTGTGTGAGTCCGAGGATGGATCGTGAGAAGAATGGAGTTTGGACTGTATGACCAGTTGATGGTGGAGCTGAGGAATGAAGACCCACGTGCATTCCATCACTTCATGAGGATGCCACCAGCCATGTTTGACGAACTTGTAGAGCGTCTGAGACCCAGGTTGACCAAGCCTAGCACCAACTTCCGTCCCAATCTGGACCCTGGACTGAAGGTGCACTGACTCTGCGGCACCTAGCCTCTGGAACCACATACAGAAACATGCAGTATGCATGGAGGGTGCCACACAACAGCATCAGCAAAGTCGTCAGAGAAGTAGTAGAGGCCATCGTTGAAGAATACGTGGACGAGCTCCTCAGGTGCCCCACCACTGAACAAGGCTGGAGACAACTTGCAGAAGATTGGTATCAGAGGTGGAACTTTCCACACACCGTTGGAGCCATAGATGGGAAGCACGTGGCCTGCAAAGCTCCAGCCAGCTCAGAGTCCACTTATACAATACCAGGGCTTCTTCAGTATCATTCTCTTTGCCATGGTTGATAGTGACTACAAGTTCATCTACATCGATGCTTCAGGCAACGGGTCAGCATCAGATGCCCAGATATACAACGCAAGTGACTCAAGGATGGGATGGAGCGCAACCTCATCATGGGTTTTCCAGGTCCAGACCCCCTTCCCAATGACACACAAGACGTGCCCTACTTCATCGTTGGTGATGACGCGTTCTCCCTCAGATCCTACCTCATGAAGCCGTTACAGTTCAAGATACCTCACCCGTGAAGAGAGGATCTTCAACTACAGGCTGTCCAGGGCAAGAGGGGTAGTGGAGAACGCCTTCGGCATCCTGGCCAACAGGTTCCAGATACTTCTCACCACTATGCAGCATGACCCAGAGACTGTGAGGAGCATCGTGGAAGCTTGCTGCATCCTGCACAATCTCATGCGCACCCGCTACCCAGTGTTGCAGAACAGACTTGTCGACCGTCAACAAGGGAATGGGGACATGGAGCCTGGTGAATGGAGGCAAGGACGTAACCTGATGGACACTGTGGATGTACAAGGCCCCAACAGAGCTTCACGTGAAGGGAAGAAGCAGCGCAACCTCCTGAGACACTGGTGCAACTCCCCAGCTGGATCAGTGCAGTGGCAAGACAGGGTGATTGATGATTAGAATGGATGCTTCCTTGAGACTGTCGCATAAGACTGATGAGATTGTGCCATATGAACACTGCATTACTATGTTGTGTATACTTGTAGCTGTTTACTGTTATTAAATGTATGTTGTGGGGTCCTTCAATGGATAGGTCATTATTAAACAGCTTTGTTTAATTTAAAATGTGTTGACTTCCTTTTCTTGCCTAACTGACGCATGGTTTGACACAAGATGTAGTAGACATGTGTCAATGCAGCCTTCTTCAATAACGAGATGTAGTACAGATGTGTCGATGTCGCTGCCAACACGTCTTTCCGCTTTATGCTGACTGCGTGCGTGCTTCATCCCTTTATATCCGCGGAGCACACGCAATTCATACCCCCGCATGCGCAGTGAACGGTTTGCATCCTATATACATTCGCGCGGCATCCCCTTTGTTTCCGTTAGGCGTACGTGATGCATCCGCTTCATCCGTGATCGCATCCGCTCTTTCCGCTTTGCAATTATCCCCGGTTACCCCTTCGGAGCTGTGATCCACTTCCATCCGCTTTCATCCGCTAGGCTTCCGATGAACATCCGTTTAACATCCCCGCTACATACGACCCACGTCCGTTCTTTTCCGTTCTGTTTTCGCAAATTTTCACCAGTTTTGTCCATTTCTGGAGCGGATGAAAACGGATGGAGCCAACCCCGAAAATATGCTCATCCGCTGTGTCCTTTTTGCATACGCTTTGTGTCCATTGGCCAGTGGGACCGGGCCTTAAGCCTCCTGCTTAGTCACACACGCTACTATGATTGGTAGCAAAACTTATGAAGCCTTCCGCTTCCAGATTTCACTGCTCCCAAAGCAGTCGAGATTATATATCTCATCACTAGCGTCCACTAACGCTAGGCTGGTGCATACATGGCACCTCCTCGTGGATTGCAACCAATCCACCACCTGAGTGTCCTCCAACACTCCACACACGTGCTATGATGGGCACAAACAGAGATCGTCCTCATACCCTTATGAGACGTCCCTCGTCTGATTACAACCGTCAGTAACCAAACCTCACCTCTCTACAACTCTCACCTTACCTCTCTACAACTCTCTGGACAAACGCACAACACGACTATCTTATAATGCACCTTTGCACAAATATTTTACGTTATGCTTCTGACAAAAAAAATATATTCGCTACATCCCCATGTAGCTCTGAGGACTCTTTCCTCAATTAAAACTTATGTTGCTTTACATCTCTTCATATGCAGTTTTATATAGACCGCCACACTATTCTTTTTAACCGATTTCCGCAGTATTATATTGACTGCAATTGCACAATAGCAATGAATCCTTACAGCACACACTGATATGCTGCACTTCATTTTACACAATGACATAACAATACATGACTAGTACACACAATACACGTAACTGTTGCATTTCTTTTCCACTCCCCTAGTGGATGCGCGACATGTAGTCAGCGCCTATATTATCTTCTCCTGGAATCACTCTCAGAGTGAATTCATGTTGCTGCAGTTGCAGCGCCCAACGCATCAATCGTCCGGAGTCTGTCTTTGAGCGTTTCAGATACTCGAGTGGACGATGATCTGTTTCAAGGGTGAAGTGAACTCCGTACAAGTACGGTTCATACTTCTTGACTGCCCAGACAATCCCCAAACACTCCTTTTCAATGGTGGAGTAATTCGTTTCGGCCCCCTTCAGCTTCTTGCTGGCATATGCTACTGGCATCAGTTTTCCTTCCCTTTCCTGTAGGAGCACAGCACCAAGGCCAGTGTCTGAAGCATCTGTTCTCAGCACGTATTCCGTTTCTGGGTCGGGGATGATCAAGATTGGCTTGATCGTGAGCTTTTCTTTCAGGGTGACAAATGCCTTCTGGCATGACTCTGTCCAATTTACATTCTCTGGTTTCCCTTTCTTTGTTGCCTCAGTTAGCGGACTTGCTATGTCGGCGAAGTTGGGAATGAATTTCCTGTAGTAGCCTGCTAGGCCAGGAATGCTCTTATTTGTTTCTTTGTTCCGGGACGTTCTGCGTCCTTCAGCTTCTCGACTTTATCGTCTTCTGGCTTGATTAAGCCGTGTCCAACTTGATGACCAAGAAATGACATCTCTCTAAATGCAAAATGGCACTTTGAAGGTTTTGCAGTGAGCCCTTCTTGCTCTATCCTTCCAAGTACAGCGTCCAATGTATTGATGTGACTTGTCCATTCCTCAGTGCCTATCAATACGTCGTCGATGAAGTTGTGTACATCTTCACAGTTTAATGGGTTGAGTAGTTCTCTCATCATGCGAGAGAAAACTGCGCTCGCATTCTTTAGCCCAAATGGCATACGAGTCCAGCAGTACTGTCCTTGTGGCGTGCTAAACGCCGTTTTTGCCTGGTCTTGCTCTTTGACCGCTACCTGCCAAAATCCTTTGCACAGGTCCAACTTGCTGAAGTATCTGGCTTTTCCCAGTCTGGCGAATATGCCGTCTATGTCTGGCATAGGCTCGGCATCAAACTCTGTCACAAGATTTAATTTCCTGTAATCAGTGCAAAAACGCACTGCTCCGTCCTTCTTCTTTACAAGCACGATCGGTGCGTTGTAGGGCGAACAGGTCTTCTTAATAACGCCCATAGACTCCATTTGAGAGACTTCCCTCTTGATCACTTCCATCTGGGAATGGGGGTAAAGGGTATTGACGTACATTGACGGGCTCTTGTGTGCTCAGCTTTAGCTCACATTCTGTCAAGCACGTAGATCCTGGTAAGTCTGAAAAGACTTTCTTGTGACACTGAACTAGTTTGTCAACGCTCCTTTTCTGCTGTAGATCTAGCATTGATGCGATCTTGACGCACGTGTAGTCTTCCGTTTGTTCTAACGGAATGAGTGGGATTTCACTCATGCGGATTTCTGACTCAGCTGCTGATGTCTCTTCGTGTATGACCACGGAAGCTTGCTCCTCTTCTTCTCTTACATGATACTTCTTGATGAGGTTCACATGGTATGTCTTTTCTTTTCCTTGATCAAGATTTCTATAGTCGACCTTATTGATTCTCTTGGTGATTTGGAAAGGTCCCTTCCAAGACAGCTGTAGTCTCTTGTGTTTGTCTGGGAGTAGTACTAGTACTTCTTCTCTCTGTGTGAAGCTTCGTGCTTGAGTCTTCCTGTCAAATGCTTCTGTGTAGCGTTTTCTCGCTATCTTCTGGTTTTCTGCTGCTATTCGGCACGTCTCCTCCATTTTATTGCGGAGGTCTGTGACGTACTCCGCCGCAGAACGGTTCTCGGTGCTCTCCTCTTCATCAGTCCATGCCTTCTTCAGGACTTGTAGTGGGCCTGTTACTGTTCTCCCATACAGCAGTTCGAAAGGGGAGAATTGTGTGGATTCTTGTGGTACCTCTCGGTAGGCAAACAGCATAGCCGGCAGGAACCTGTCCCACTCCATTGGCTGCTCAACACACAATTTCTGAATCATTCTTTTCAGAGTCCCATTGAATTTTTCGACTAAGCCATTTGCCTGTGCATGGTATGGCGTGGTCGTCACTCCCTTTATGCTTAGGAAGTGGTACACTTCTTTCATGATTTCAGAGGTGAATTGTGTTCCTCTGTCGCTGATCACTTTTTCTGGGATACCGAGTCTGCTCCACATCTCGTATAGAGCCTCAGCCACTGTGATAGTGTCCACTTTGGGTATGGCTGCCGCTTCCGCGTATCTGGTCGCGTAATCAATCATGGTCAGCACGTACTTATTGCCCCTGGTGCTACTCGGGTTGATTGGCCCCACGATGTCCACAGCTACCTGCTGAAACGGTACTGTCACTATTGGCACTTCTTGAAGTGGCGCCTTTCGCGGTCTGCCTCTGTGCATACATCTTTGGCATGCATCACACGACATGCAATACCTCCTGACATCGCATCGATCCCAGGCCAACAGAATGACCCTGTGACTCGATCTCTGGTTTTATTCACCCCTAGATGACCTGACATGGGCGGATCGTGTGCCAGTTCCAAGATGGCGGTCCGGTATTTCTTCGGTACCATAACTTGGTTCATCGTTCTTTGGTTCTTTGTGTACTTGCGGTACAATATACCCTTTTTCATGACGTACACGCTCTGAGATCCATTGGACCTGGTGACACCTTTGTCCCCTTTTGTGGCCCTTTCATGAAATTTCTGCAAGGATGCGTCCTTAGCCTGCTCTTATTTTAGCTCTCTCGGTGAAACTTTTGCCAACACCGATTGTTTCACTCTCAAGGGTGGTTGCTCTGTTCCCTGTGATGTGCTCGGCTGATCAATCGCCGTCACCGTCTCTGTTTCTCTTTCCGGAACAGGCATGGAGTCCTCGATCTCTTCTCGCTCGATCATGGTACCCTGTTTTTCTAATGGCCCTTCCTCATTGCCTATAAGGACCGGAACAGGCATGGAGTCCTCGATCTCTTCTCGCTCGATCATGGTACCCTGTTTTTCTAATGGCCCTTCCTCATTGCCTATAAGGACCGGAACAGGCATGGAGTCCTCGGTCTCCTCTCGCTCGATCATGGTACCCTGTTTTTCTAATGGCCCTTCCTCATTGCCTATAAGGACCGGAACAGGCGCATCTTCTGCGACAAGCACCTCGACTCTTCCACTGTAGTACGGCGTTTCCATCGCCACAATGGCAGTCGGCAAACGATCCCTCGTGTTGTTGGCGTATCGCACGACCTTACTCCTTCCAGTGTAACACCTCTCAGGAACAAGATCTTTGTGCACCTGGGTTTGTGTAGCCCCAGTATCTCGCATTCCTCGCGCTTCGGTTCCCTCGATCTTCACCGTGCAGTGATGTTTGCTCTTACTGGATCTGTCTATCTGAGCGTATGCTTGTGTGTTTTCACACTCGTCCGGCACTGTATCACCAATGATCACTGACACTTGGGCTTTGTGGTGTGGACAGTCCTTGATCATGTGCTGACCTCCACATTTAAAGCATTTTCCGTTCGTTGCTCGAGAGAAGCTCGGTGGTCCTCTCCTATTGTCAAACCGGTTTTGATACGGATACCTTCTGAAATCCGGTTTCGGCCTTCCCCCCACAGCTCTTGGGGTTTCTTGGAAGCTTCTTGGCGTATTGCCCCCATTCGCGTTGCCATGTTCCTGATATGGTCTTGAGCTTATCAGCTTCCGTTGATTAGTCTCTTCTCAGCCAAACGGACTCCTCGAAAAGGTTGGCTGCTTTGATGACATCTTGTTTGTTCATAGGTTCTCTTTCCCTGATGAATCTCGCCTTGTCCATGTTCTGCGTTTCCAAGAACTTTTCCGTCAAGAGCATCTCTTTCAGATCTTTTTCTGATTTGTCGGACATCTCGATCCACCGCTTCATCATGTGGTCGAGCCTTCCCCAATACACATGATTCTCTTCCCCCTCTCTAGGCTTCGCGCTGCGGAACTTCTTCCTGTACATGACCGCAGTCAACTGATGCCTTCTCAAGAGGGTCCGCTTGATGGCGTGGTAATCAGCGCTTTCTTCTAGCGGCAACTGCACATATGCGTCTCTTGCCTCTCCTTTTAGCAACGGTGCTAATCTCGTGCCCCATTCTTCTTCTCCCCAACGATTGAGGGTTGCGACACGTTCAAATTGTGCAAGATACGCCTCGATGTCATCTTTGTCGTCCAAGTATGGCATCTTGACTTTATTGCCTGCCTGACTTGGACCATTCTGCTTCATAGAAATTTGCATGTTCGAGTCGAGCCGCTTGAGCTCAAGCTCGTACTCACGAGTCTGCGCGCGCTCTGTGCGATCCGTTTCGATGCCCTCGCGTTGCATCTCTCTCTGGAACTCGCGTTCTTCCGCTTCCAGTCTGTCTTCGCGTTCAGCTTTTCGTTCTTCGGCAGCTGCTCTCCTTTCTTCTGCCTCGCGTTCGGCTTTTCGTTCTTCGGCAGCTGCTCTCTTTTCTTCTGCCTCGGCAGCCAATTTCGCTTTACGTTCTTCGAACGCCAGGCGTTCGCGTTCGCGTTCGCGTTCGCGTTCGGCCTCCAGCTTTAGCTGGGCTCGTTCAGCATCTAATCTCTGCTGTTCCTTGATATAATCTATAAGGTCCTTTCCCTTAAGTCCTAGGGCCTCACCCTGTGCCTTGAGCATCACAAACGTCGGATCCATTCCGGACGTGCTCTGTGACGTGCCCGACGCCTGTCTCTTAGACATCTTCAAAACTTTACACTAATGCAACCAAACAATTACGTATACACACTAGTCACATACAACAATACTCTCGATCCCCCCTGGATCTAAATACCTTGTCGTTATAAGACAATAATATTTCACTCTAATTCCCCGTATAGGGTAATTTCAAAGTCACTTGACTTTCACACAATAAAATAATATAATAAACGCCTATCGAGTTTTCTTTGCCTAACTATCTTACCAAAACATACTACAATTATTCTCTCAAGTGAACTTTATGAATTTGGATTCAACTTTAGATTTAGATTTAAAGAGAAGGAAAATCAGACTTGTTTACATGTAGCTATGCAGCGCTCCAAGGAGAGCGAAGTCGCCTCCCAACCTCCCACGATGTGAGAGCAGGATGAGAAGCCACGTGCGTAGCGGGATTAGAGGAATTGGATTTGGGCTTATCCCACCGCTGCCACCATATGTCACACGGTAGGGTGTGACAGTTCCAATTCTATTCAATCCACACGACACACACGACCGATCATCCAACTCTGCACACCGTAATAACGTGATACAACAATTTAATTTCTGTGTGATCGCACGCAAGAAATCTTCCAAGAAACACTAAAGTTCTCCTTCACCTTGTTTTTGCTAAACGTTCAAGCTTTCCGCAAATGTTCAAACTTTCCGCAAGTGTTCAAAACACTATGCACTTATCTTTGTTAGCGTCGAGGGGAAACTTTAAACGGAATGGCCCCAAAACAGTCCGGATGAAGTGGCCCCAAACAGTCGCAGCTGATGAAGACGACGGAGGCCTCCCTCCCGACGGTCGAACTTCTTCCAAGCGTCGAAATTCGGCGTAGACCGGAAACGATGTCGGTGAAGACAATGGTTAGTAGTTAGGGTAGAAAAAAAACACCTGCACACGTGATCTGACTGGAGATCTACTCTTATACTATAATATGCCCGGACAGAAATCTGAATGTGTCAACTGACAAACAAACACAACACAAATGTTTACATTCCTGCTGTGGGGTGTCGTGCTTGTAGTGTCTATGGGCACAATGATAAACACATATATGGCAGATGAGTGATTACATCAAATGAGAGATGTCGCTTCGCTCCCCTGGAGCTGCATCCCTACATCTGCACAAGAACGATCATAAAACATCGCAATCAATGTCTTAATAATTTCAGAATAAATTAAATCCAACTAGATATTGTTAACTAATCAATATTAATACCGCTCTCGCACTCCTAATTCATAATTCTAGCCTATGAATACCGGCTGCTAACTTACTCGATAGAGCGGCGCTATGGTCTTGATGATCCTGGCAGCACGGTTTCCTCAAATCTCGGGCTCCAGGGTCATCAAGGCTAGCCTCGCTTGGCTGGGACTTGCAGCAGTCTCCAAGCGGAAAGAGTTGTGTGCGGCGTAGAACGATGATGGAGAATAAATAACGTCGATTTCAACACACAGGAAAATATCACTGGTGTTGAAAGACTAAGCTTGTGGTTGCTTGTGGACTAAAATGTCTCTTCTTCCTTTCCACAGTCGCAGAATCAAAACACACGTCCGCCTCCTTCCATCTGCCGTACACAACTGGCAGTTCCTGCTCCTAACGCCTACTCCATGGTTACGGTAGTCAACAAATCATCCGATTCGCTGAACTAACCGCAACCACAAAATTCACTTTGGATAAAAAACTAATCTAGTTTTTTAACGACGATGCTCTTGGCATCAACCAAACTTCTTCACAAACTTTGAAGTAAAAAACTACACCGAAATTGCGTCATTTGAAAGTTCAAATGACGTAACTTTACAACTACGTAAAAAGATGACATTATATTTGTCAAAGACGCCTTTCCATGTTACACTCTCTCCCTCTCTCTCTCTCTCTCCCTCTCTCTCTCTTTCTCTCTCTCTCTCTCTCTCTCTCTCTCTCTCTCTCTCTCTCTCTATATATATATATATCTATCTATCTCGTTCTCACTCTCCTTCATTAGTTGGTTGCGAGAAACCCCGCTAAGAAAGTTATCTGGCAGACACATTTCCCAGCATAATGGCGCATCAATGCCAGGCTGGGCCAGGGAAGCACGTCGTTTATTCCGGCACTTTTTACACACAGATGAACGACTCGGCAGTAAAGAGGGGGGAATACTCCGCCAGTCTTTGATGAGCCATTCATCTGAGTGCACAGAATCTGAACTGCAGAACACGTTCGTTAAACGAACACTGAACATAGCTCAACGTTGACTTCAGCTCCATTGCAGCAGGGAAAATGGGCTTCAGTTTCATCGATGACTTTACATTAACGTGAATGTTGACCAGATAAACTCAATATAGATTTGAATATTGTCTTTTGGAAGATTTCAGTAAATACTGACTGCAATCACTGGCTTTGGTGGAGTGACAATGGGATGAAATGTTTTGTAATGTTGTTGAATGCAGGCTGTGGTGACGGATCAACATATGACTGGTCTTCTTGTGAGGACAAGAAGGCATTGTTTCTTCTGTCCCAATGCCTCCTGCCTCACATGAATGATGCTGTCAGGGCTGTCTTTGTTATTTCTTTTTAGTCCCAATCATTTAGACCACAAGGAATGGCTCTGCTGTCTTCCTATTGTTGGTGAGACACTTTTTGACACTTTGATATTTTATTGTCATTACCAAAGAGGTCTTTTGACAAGGGGGGAGAGGTAACAGAACAATAACATTTCCCTCTTCCTTTCCTGCAAACAAATAGTACACATTCATTCCTAGTGTGCACCAAATCAAAGATTGAAAACAAATACATTCATAACATTTCCTTATGTCCTCACGCACAGGAGTAATGCAATTAGAAAAAACACACAAAAAAACCCACACACACACCTTAAGACTGACTCGACCATCCACTCGATAAAATGATGAGAATGTATCTTACTGATCTCTTCCACTTGCGATGAATGATAATATTCATTCAGATATCTCTAATAATGCATTGTTTTAAATTTCACTATCCTCCATCTGTCTAATTTTCAATGCTTCTGCGATGAATTTCGCAACTGATTTGATTACAAGTTCATCATCTGATGATAACACGACAGCAACATTTTGTCTTTTCGCTATATCTAACTGGAAAAGTGAACAATTTGTCCGCACTTCATTATAAGCAGTACAGTGGAACAGAAAGTGTTCTTTGTCATCAATAATGTGTCTACATGCAGGACAAGGAAATTATGTGGATGTTTCACATTCAAACCATATTTTGTTCGCATTAAAACCTAAAGTTCTCAACCTAAATCTTGCGTAATTTATTCTGTGCCATCTATCTGTTTTGACATTGAGAAACCTTTCAGAATGAAACACATTCTTAAATGAGAAAAACCAGCGATATGTTTCTTTACTTTCCATATCTGAGTGCCAATTCTGTTTAAAAGAACAAATAAGCCTGTCTTTAAATTCCGCAATAAACTGTTGCTCATTCCCTATTTCTTGAGCCATCCACACTATTCCAAAACCCTGTTCTGAAAGGACTTTCTTTACTCTATGAGCCCAGTTTTCTTTACCTTTTTCCATTTCTAAAAGCATCATGTCATAGGCTTGCCTGCTAAAACGGGACTGGGGTAGCTTCAAGATCTTCAACCAGTACTTAATACATTTCACAAATGTACTTATGTACAAAGGGTATCTGCCCATCTCTCCATATAAAACGGTGTTGGATGAATGAATAGGTATTTGAAGGAAACGCTTCATAGCAAACGTATGCACTTTTTCCATCATCGAATTTTCATGTAAGCCCCTAATTTCAGCTGCATATGTAAGTGAGAGAGAGAGAGAGAGAGAGAGAGAGAGAGAGAGAGAGAGAGAGAGAGAGAGAGAGGAGAGAGAGGAGAGAGAGAGGACAGAGAGAATTTGTTCCTAGTCCTTGCCATGTACAGGGTCTACACTATTTTAAAAGAAAGAAAAAATTATCTGATCATGCCAAAATAAACAGCAACAACAGAACTCATGCATACCACAGATTATGCAAAATGAAATCGAAATGAATAAATGTAAACACATTTTATACTCTCAATAAAAAGCAATACATGAAAACAAAGAAAGAAACAAACAAATACATAGTGTACGCATAATGGCATACCCCAGGGATCAAAACTAATTACCAAGTGATTTTAAGGATATGACAAAGAAAGAGAGGACAGGAAAGGATGAGAGAGAGAGAGAGAGAGAGAGAGAGAGAGAGAGAGAGAGAGAGAGAGAGAGAGAGAGAGAGAGAGAGAGAGAGAGAGAGATCATTTGATTGAATATATAACACACCACTGAATACTACTACTACTACTACTAACAACGTAAGCTACTGGGCGCTTTCAAATCTGATAAATCAATATATAAAAATATGCAGGACACAACACACACACGCACGCACGCACGCACGCACGCACTCACGCACGCACGCACGCACGCACGCACACAGACGCGCGTGTGCGTGCGCCACACACACACACACACACACACACACACACACACACACACACACACACACACACACACACACACACACACACACACACACACATGCACACGTGCACACACACACACACACACGCACACTCTCACACACACACACATACATGCAGACACCGATCCCCCCTCACACCCTCCCCCACACACACACACACATACGTGTGTGCAAGATGTGAAAAATGCGTAAGTGATAGACTATGCTGTTTGCCTCGTTCACTGAATCCCTTCCTGCTGTCTAGTGGTTTGTACTGAATACTTTGCCACGCTGTAGATTCACATCCCAAACGGTGACCGAGTTATGGGCGAACTCTTAGTCTCTTGCCAGCATGGTAGTCAATTCTGCTCGTAAAAAAATTAACGGTTCACACATGGTTGAAATTAGTTTCTTCGTCAGTTTGGCCTGAAAGTCATTTCTTCTAGGGTGTTATTTGTATACAAAGAAAAACATCACATTGGCATACATATTTGGCACTCATCTGTGATCGGTTTGTCGTAGCATAAAACTGGTTTTTGTCCTTCCTTTCTGTGACGATTTGTGACATGCATGTCCAGCTTTGATCTTTCTGTCCTGTAGTAAGCTCTGGTCTTGCTGTATTTGTTATTCTTTGACATTTCCATGCTTATGTTTGACTTCGCTGTCCATATTGATTTGTTCACTCGCTGCCTAAACTGACGCTGCAAAGAAAGGATTTCTGTTGTTCCGAAATCTCCTCTTGTAGTTCAAAGATTCTGAAGACAGAGATCTGCAAGTTTAGAGAGTTGCAAAGCAATAACCTACATAAGGAACCAGACTTAATCTGAGTATTATGCCATATTGCAGTTCATAAAAGGCTGATTCACTTCCTTTTCTTGTCCTTCTATCTTCTATGCCTGTTCGTTTTTGTGTTTTCTTTCCTTCCTCATTCTGCTTGTTGTCTTCCACTGTCCCCATTACCCATCCTCTCTCTCTCTCTCTCTCTCTCTCTCTCTCTCTCTCTCTCTCTCTCTCTCTCTCTCTCTCTCTCTCTCTCTCTCTTCTCTCTCTCTCTCTCTCTCTCTCTCTCTCTCTCATTAGTTGCGAGATACCCCGTAGAGAAAGTTATCTGGCAGACACATTTCCCAGCATAATGGCGCATCAATGCCAGGCTGGGCCAGGGAAGCACGTCGTTTATTCCGGTACTTTTTACACGCAGATGAACGACTCGGCAGTAAAAAAAAAAGAGAGCCAAGTCCGCCAGTCTTCGATGAACCATTCATCTGATCGCACAGAATCTGAACTGCAGAACACTGATGTTAAAGCAACGCTGCAGTTAGCTCAATGTTGACTTCAGGTCCATTACAGCAGGGAAAATGGGCTATCATCCTATCGGTGACTTTACATTAAAGCCAATTTTGACGATAGAAAGTTATGATAGATTTGCTTATTGTCTCCTGGAAGATTTGAACAGATATTGACCGCAGTCACTATCTTCGTTTGAGTGAACATTGGATGAAATGTTTGTTACGTTGAAGTGATTGTTGACCAAAGTCTGTGAAAAAAAATTTAAAATTTGATTAGTCTTCTTTTGAGGAAAATTTTTTTGTATTGTTCTGCTTGACCAGACTAATACAGACTACTCTCTCTTTCTCTCTCTCTCTCTCTCTCTCTCTCTCTCTCTCTCTCTTCTCTCTCTCTCTCTCTCTCTCTCTCTCTCTCTCTCTCTCTCTCTCTCTTGCTAGCTTTCTGTCATCATGTTCAGTTTAGTTCCACAATTTCAAGAACACAAATAATTATGCGGGCTTAATGTCGGGCCATTCTCCTTGATTATTGTTCTCTAAGCTGCTACAGATTGGGTGATTTTACACACACACACACACACACACACACACACACACACACACACACACACACACACACACACACACACACGCACACACACACACACACACACACGCACACGCACACACACACACACACACATGCGCACACACACACACACACACACACACACACACACACACACACACACACACACACACACACACACACACACACACGCACGCACGCACGCACGCACGCATGCACGCACGCACGCACGCACGCACGCACGCACGCACGCACGCACGCACCACACACACACACACACACACACACACACACACACACTAAATGATCAGACAAGGAAACGTCTCCTCTACACGTCACCCCTGTCCAGGTTTGTTCCACTGCCACGTGTCAGTTTCCTGTGTGGTCACTGATGGGTGACGACCTGTATCCCCTTTCCAGCCACCTTCCTTACCCCTCCCCCCACCCCCATGCTCATCCCTCTCCCTCTCATTCCCTCTTCTACTTTGCCGTCTCACAAATCCATTGTGACAGAGTAAATACGGACTTTAATGAAGATAATGCTATTATTGTTCATTTAGTGTTTGTTGACGAGAATTGTGAAATATGGATTTTGCTGAAGACAGTGTTAATATGACTTTGCTGACGACAGCAGTAACATGGACATTGCTCATGACAGTAATAACGCGGATTTTTGCTGATGGTAACAGTGCTATAGACTTTGCTGTAGACGGTGTTAATGTGGAATCTGTTGAAGACAGCGTCAATATGGACTATAACGAAGACACCATTAATGTGGAAATTGCCAAAACAATGTTAACATGGATTTTGTTGAAGACAGTCTTGATATGAATTTTACTGAGGACAATGTTCGTGTGGACTTTGCTGCTAACAATGCTGACACATTGACGCTGAGGAAGGGATTGTTGATAAGATCTGAGCGGCGCGTCGGGCTAATGCGTAGATCAGACATCCGCTAAGTCGTAGCCACGGGACCCTCCTCTTAAATTCTCTCATCTTAGTCATTAATTTATTTATTCATTAGCTTTAAGTCACGAACAGCATGATCTGGAAACTTAGCGGATGTGGTGTAGCGTATATGGACTAGTCCGCACGCAATGACACCGCCTTGATAAAACTGAAACTCAAGCTCGATTGTTAATTGCAGACAGTGCTAATGTGGACATTGCAGCAGAGAATGCAGATACATGGATTTTGATGAAGACATTATTCAGACAGACTTTGGTTACGACAGTGTTCATACCTTACGAAGAGTGGCATGAGACTGGATATTGTACACTATTCAGGTTCATGAAAACAAATCATTCTGATTGATTTCACTGTGCCATTAAAAGTAGAATTCACTGTGCCATTAAAAGTAGAATTCACTGTGCCATTAAAGGTAGAATGAAGCAAACATCTACAGGGTTGAGAAATATACCAGTCTAGCCTGCAGCTTGAAGGAATCAGGCTTCCAAGCCATAGTTCTCGCAATAAAGGTTGGAGCAGGTGGGGGGGGGGGGGGGGGGGGGGGGGGGGGGGGTGTATGCTCATCAGCCCATGATCTCATGAAAGAGCTCGCGATTTCTAGAAAGAAGAGGACCAAAACCCTAAAAGCAATGGCAGCGGCAGCTGAAAAGTAGTTCAGCTGGATCTGGTCGATTAGGAACGAAAGTGAACTTCATAAGGCTTACATTTCCCGACTTAAGAACTGATATCCATCAGAAAGGCAATGCCTCGAGACACCCTTCGATTGCAAAGATGCATATTCTAATCCCTGTAGCACCAGGGGAAAATAATCTGACAGCAGGAAGGCATGTAGGGATTAAGACATGGATGCCGCCTGTTCCCCTTAGAGTATACGGAGTTCAGAGCCGATATATTTGTCGGGGGTGGGGTGGAGGTGGAGGTGGAGATCTCTGAATACTGCCTGCTGTCGTGCTCTCCCGAGACTCCCCCCCCCCCCTAATAATGGACTTTCCTGAAAAGTGTTTAATACAAGAATCTTGCTGAAGACTTTGTTTATGCTGCAGATACGGTTGATATGAACTTTACTACAGTCATTGTTGATAAGAACTTTTATGAAAGTATTGTTAAAATGAAGTTTGCTGAAGATTGTGTTAATGTATAGAATTTGTCCGCAGGCACTGTTAATATTCGGACCCTTCTGAAGAGAATATAATTATGGACTTTGTTGAAGATAAAGGTAATTACAAAATATATCGTTAGAATGGACTTTTCTGACGACGTTGTTGTGTACGGACTTTGTCTAGAGCCAGTGTTAACATAATGAATTTTCCAAAGACACTGTATGGACTTTGCAGAAGGCAGATTAGATATTGACTTTGCTGCGGACAGACGTAATGAATTGACTTCACTAAATGCGGTACAATATGAACTTTGGTGTAGTCAGAGTTAATTACTGGACTTTGCTGAAGACAGTGTTGACGGCTACAGACTGTCACTGTCATCAGTCCCAGAGTTCTCCAGCGCAGTGCAGGCCCTGCAGTGATGAACGTTGCACTAATTTTCTGGTTGTGGGCAAGCGCTTGGAATAGAGCCAGGCTCTCCCAGCTCCATTCAGCCACGTCCGGGCAAATTGGATGCCAAGCAAGCGTGGACAGAGATCGATGGACAACGAATAAACGACAAATGTGAGAACGGCGGAGGAATCTTGGCGATTCCTTGAATGACTGTTTTGTCCTCAGTAAATCCTCATCAGTCTCAAGACTCTGTGGCAGGGACTGGAAGGATGGAGTTCAATTGTCCGAGACAGATGTGAAGACACGCTGAAAAGACACTTTCCGGAGTCAGCGTGGAATGGATGGTCCATTAGGCTGGCAAGATGAATGCCACTGGTGACTTGCAGAGATCTGTCTTCACAGCGAAGCTGAGCTGGTTCTTCCAGAGGGGTGCACTCGAAAAGTGCTAACTTGTGTGATTTTAAGCTTGAGCGCATGTTGAATATTGAGAGTTTGAAATGACCTAAAAGCTCAGATTTTAAAGTCGAAAAGAACTACTGTTGGCGGCGCCGCTTTCTTTCTTTCTTTCTTTCTTTCTTTCTTTCTTTCTTTCTTTCTTTCTTTCTTTCTTTCAATAACGGCCCATAGAGGAATTTGTTACTGGTGGTTACGCAGAGTTTTGTTGAAATATTCTACCGAATGGAAGAGAGTTCCACACATAGGATCACACACACACAGGGTACAGGGGGAGTTTTCCCTCGGTGTTAACATTGGTTCTGACTCCATTTCCCATACAGTCTTTCGAATGAGACTATAAACCGAGGTTCCGTCTGTGAACGCACGCATAACATCCTGGAAGAGAAGACCAGTTTGGCCGTTGGCATCGATGACACGTTACATATAGCATGCACCCTGCGCAAGAAATGGAAAGAATGAAGGAAGTAAGGAAAATGAGTGATCGATATTGAATGATGTTGGACTGGATGACACGGGAAACGACTGAATGAAGCGTCAGCTGGCAGCTCTTCAGTCGGCACTGTCCAGGTAGGCAGCCCGTTGTGTAAACGAGTGCGGCTTGTAAAGCGCTTAGAGCTTGGTCTCTAGCCGAGAATAGGCGCTATATAAGTATTCATAATAATAATAATAATAAACACACACACACACACACACACACACACACACACACACACACACACACACGCACGCACGCACACACACACACACACACACACACACACACACACACACACACACACACACCGTGGATAAAACCAAGTGTGGGAACGACGGGTAGGCCACCTGGGTCACATTTTCAGGTCTACAAAAGGCAAGAGAACCCCTCCTGAGTTAACCTGTCCTGGCCGGACCAAGTAGCAGACACAGCCAGGCCCTCCGTGACATCCACACTCACATCCTCATAACCCTATGGAAGTGGAGGCGCTTTGTCTGGTCAGGTAGAGGTCAGACTGGACTGAACAAGGACAAGTTAGTCAGTCGCCACGACGTCTTAGGATAGCGCATTCCACTCTGAAATTGTCCTTGGAAAGAATGGTGTTTTCTGGTACTGTGTTTTGCAGGCTAGGGCGTCATGGTAACAAGAGTCGTTTATTTCCCCCTTGTGCTGAGTCTGCTGTTTAAAGAGGTGGGCAGCTAAGCCAGACTGACAGAGATCAATCTGTGCTAGGGCTTTTGGAAGTTCTTTAACCTCGTTCTGTTCCCGTCGTTACTGCAATGCGGGCCACTTAGGGAACTCTAAGATGGAGATGAGATGAATGAGATCTGACGGTGTCTGCCTGCTTCTGTGCCTGTCTGTCCGTCCGTCTGTCTATCCGCCAGTCCATCTGTCGGTCTGTTTGCCTGTCTGTCTCTCTGCTCGACCCAGTCACTGTAAGGACATTCAGAAGAATATACAAGTTTGTACACCAAAGAAGCAGATAGGGATGTAAAGTATCTGAACTTTTTGATCGTTCAAGTAGTGTGGAAAGAGCTGCTTGTTGTCTCTGTTTTTAGTTTCTCTTTCTCTCTTTGCTTAGCGGTCAAGGAGGTAAACAGAATTAATGGAAATCATGATTATCAATCAGTTCTTGCATGGATTAAGAGAGATGTTGTGCCCGTTTTCAACTGGTTAGAGCGACTGTTTGTGGAACTGACAGTCGTAAGTTCAAACCACACATAGGGTCGGATTTTTGTGGTTTGAAAACTGTCCATTCAGCAGTAAATTGGTACTTGACTCGATTCAGGAAAGGTTAAAGGCAGCGGAAGCAGAGAGATGGGCTCCGCCCTCCATCATGCCATGCCCTAGACACAGTAAACCTCTGACAGTCCACTGCCCCTATGGGCAGTAGGAAATAAGGAACGTGTTGCCTATGTAAGCCCGTTACGTATGTCTTTCAACCAATCAGGTCTAAACACAAAACAACAAATAAACATCCCTACTTCTTTCTGTTTGTTGTTAACCCTAAGTATGGAAAACAAAACAATCTCGTCCTTTTTTTTCTCAAACCCGCCATGTGTACGAAAGCATTGTATATGTGTGTGAGTGTGAGTGAGTGAGTGAGTGTGAGTGTGAGTGTGTGTGTGTGTGTGTGTGTGTGTGTGTGTGTGTGTGTGTGTGTGTGTGATAGAAGATAATGTTGACAGTGTAAAGACTGAAGGTGAAATACAGGTAGATGTTAATGACATAGAGATCAAAACAGAGGGAAAAGCGAATTCTGACCTCTAAAAGACTACAAATGTAGAACTAGACGTAAAAGCTGACATTGACTTCATGCCTGATTTAGGCAGTTAGATTACTGTACCTACTCCACTCTCGGTGGTAAAGGGCAAAGAATTTTTTTGTCTCTTTTCAGACCTATTGATCACAATCATTCGTTCTCTTGTAATAATACATATGTACAGGGAACGGAGGTGGCGGTAATTTGTTTTTTGTAAGTATGGTTTTATATGCATGACTTATCTGATGCGAATCAAGTCAGTAGTGTAGCAGTGGCAACTAAAAGGCTCTGGCTTTGAACATAGGTTTTAAGTGAAGAAATAAAACAAAAACCTGCATATATTACAACACTTGTATACCCTGATCGCGCAGGGTCTGGGGATGGGGCTAGGGGGGGCCGGATAATAAAATTTGATTGGAAGGTAAAATGTCAACAACCACTTTGTCTCAATCATAATAGCCATTGCCGTGAAAACTGACTTCGAATTGATGCTCCTGTCTTCATTTACCCCCCTCCCCTCCCCCCCCCAAAAAAAAAGCATTTGGATTTGCTTATGACATTGAACTTTATACTACAGATAGGAAAACAAATCCATGTACACTCATCAGGCTCTGAATTCATGTTGGCCACAGCTCTATAAAAAACCTTCAAAAAAGAAAAAGAAAAGAAACTGACCAAGGTCGAGTGCTTTAGGAAAAAAACCCTGATCATTTAATGACTTGACCACAGAATTGGGGAAAAATTGATTTAATGATAGTTCAGATTGAAAGATCACATTAAGAATACATTTTTCTGTTTACACAAATTAAACATTTCAATCACCATCTCACTGGAAAATCTCTCTCTCTCTCTCCTCTATCTCTCTCTTCTCTCTCCCCTCTCTTTTATTTCTCCCCTCTCTTTCTGATG
>CM031600.1:92613016-92615516 GCA_018398815.1 Conus ventricosus
ATGTCGGTCTTTGATCTTTTGACTCATGGTGCGTATGGTGGCATTTTGAAGAAGGTGCTACTACTTTTTCGGCAGACTTTTACATTGTCACTGACATACTAGATAGTCTTTCTTCTGTTTTGTTTTGTACAATTCCTATTAAGTCTAGGTCTTTACTTAACTGTTGTTCGTCGTGGGTGTGAAAGAAGGCATGTCTTTTGTGTAAATGTCTTTTCATTTTCTATGGCAGTTGATCAATAACTCTAGTGGGCAGTGAGTCATAATGTCAGTGTCAAGTCAGTTCTTTCATGTATAAACACATGCCAAAGCAAAATATTGTGGAGCAAAGGAAATAAGCTACAACGCTGCTTCCCTGTGGAGTATGACAAGTAAACCACCCTGGCAAGATCTCCAAGCACTCTTCCATTCAAAACACACAATAGATTTTCAATCACCCATGATACATAAAGCGACGTCCGTTCTTATTAGTTAAGAGGTCCCATCGACTGGCTTATTATGATCGTTATCAAAATGGTAGTCGCTAGTAAAACATAATAATTCGTTCTCATTGTCCAGCTAATTAAGTCGGCCTGATTGCCATGTCCTTGCATAAAGTCACCACACAGGAGGCTATTGCCTTTTTGGAGTTGTTAGTTCTTCAAAGTCACTTTCTAAAGAGTCCCATATGCGTCTAGTGTAGGTCCCATGGCCAAAGGAAGAATGTTCCGGTGGAATATAATCGCAACCTAAATATACATCTCTCTTTTCTGCGGTTTTTACTGTACATGCTGTGTTAAATATGTAACCATGCAACATCGCTGTTATTTTTTGGTCGGAATTTTTATATACTTTCAGTACTGCTCTTTATGTAGACAGAATAAGCCCCCCCGAAGACCCATGGGGCTTTCCCTCCCCCGTTTTTGTCGATAATAATGAACCCGCTGCTGCAAAACCAGGTAAAGAAAATTCATTTGCTTTTTTCTGTATCAGATGGTTTCTTGTAAAACACAATGTCCATATTTAGACAGGATTGCACGCACACCTATTTTGAAGGAGTTTTGTTAATCTTTAAAGGCCGTCATCGTCCCCTTGTAACCTACTAATATTCCATGAATCGCACGACGTAACGGACAAGTTAGTTGTGATATTTTGCGTACGAAATAAGGGGTTGCAATACATCTATGGGAAAATACTTCCACACAACCGGGGCGGACTAAGAGCTAATACAGCCCCTGTGGCCGGGTTGACTTATGGGGAGGGAAAGGCCGCCTGTGATACTGCCGAGGGCGCTATGTTGTCCTCGTCTGTCAGTGCCGAGGTGGTCCCGGCGGTCGTCTCGGGCGAACATTTTGGTAAGGTTTCTCGGTCGGTTGATGTCGGTAGTAGGGTTGGCGGTCATCTCGGCGTTCGTCCGCGGTCGTACACCGTGAAATGTTCGGTGATGTGACGGCGGTCAGCTCGGCGTAGTTTGCGTGTTGTCGCCTCGGGGCACCCCCCAACAAGAGCCCGTGGCTGTAGTCTTCCCTTGTCGGCATATCTGCGTCCATCCCCCCGACGTCCTTCCATGCGAACAACCGAGCTAACGGTCATCGTCATGACGCAGGTTGGTGTGCGGGCTGGTTTGAGACGCCCGAAATGTTGGCGTGTCGCGAGTACAACCGAGTGGGTATGTGGCAGCACCTTTGTGTGTGGTGTGTGTGTGTGTGTTGTGTTTGTGTGTGAGCGTGTGTGTTGTGTGTGTAGTGTGTGTGTGAGTTTAAGAGAGAGAAGTGTGGTGCGTGATGTGTGTGTGTGTTTGTGTGTGTGTTTGTGTTTGTATGTGGTGTGAGTGTGTGTGTGTGTGGTGTGTGTGATGTGTGTGTGAGTAAGGTTGCGTGATGTGTTTGTGTGTGTGTGTGTGTGTGTGTGTGTTGTGTGTGTGTGTGTGTGTGTGTGTGTGTGTGTTTGTTCTTTAGTGAAATGTGTGTATGTGTGCGTATTTAGAGTGAGGGAATGTGTATGTGCGCGCTGTGGTGTGTGTGTGTGAGTGTGTGTGTGTGGTGGGTGTTTGTGTGTGTGGTGATGCATAGTGTGCGTGTGTGTGGCGTGTATGTGTGTGGTGTGGTGTGAGTGTGTGGTGTGTGTGTGAGCTTGGGTGTGCGTTATGTGTGTGTGTCGTGTTGTGTGTGATGGAGTGTGGTATAGTGTGTGTGTACCTTGTATAACCGCGTGTACCCTTGTGTGGGTGTGTGTGTGGTGTGTGTGAGTGTGTGTGTGTGATGTGTGTGTTGTGGTGTGTGTGTGTGTGGTGTGCGTAACGCGCACGGAGTATAGTGTATTAAGACCAAGAACCCACCTGAAGGTGTCTTGTGGAGTACCCAGAGAAGCACCGTCTTTTCACCGGCCTTAAGCAGTCCTGTACCACCCTTGGAGGCCTGCGCTGTGTTGACGATGGGTACAGGCACGCGCAGGACACTCCATTAAGATATCAAGGGACATAACTGCTCCTGAACAGAGGTAAATTAGACTACAGGATGCAGCT
>CM031600.1:92618016-92620516 GCA_018398815.1 Conus ventricosus
AATAGTGCATTCAATGATTTTATTCTAGATATCAATATGTCCATTTCATTCGCAGCGCACAGGTAGTGATGTTTTCCTATCTCTTCACTATAGTGTCAGTGTATTGATACTGCTACAGTCTGTTAGTTAACCTGTCTCTCAGCCTCTCTGTCTGTCTGTCTGTCTGTTTGTCCGACTCTCTCTCTCTCTCTCTCTCTCTCTCTCTCTCTCTCTCTCTCTCTCTCTCTCTCTCTCTCTCTCTCTCTCTCTCCTTATCCATGTGAAAAATGATTTGCGTTTGCACGGCTGCAGCAAGGCGCTTGGAACGTAATCATGGTTCTGAAGATGTTGATCCATGTTGTGTTGAGTCTTGCGTTTTGTGTCGAGTTTTGTTTGCCCTATTTTACTACTTCTATAATCAGCCTCCCGAGGGATCAGTTCCACACTATGAAGGGTAAGAGGAGATGATTGTCCAGTCACGATGACACGGTGCCCTTTGCCCTTTGGCCCTAGGTCATCTGGACAGGAATCAGCAGACTGACCATGAAGACGAGAATTGCCAACTCGGACATCGACGAGATCAAAACACTCCATTGTCCTCAGTGCCACCATGCTGCTTCTGGGCAACGGGGAACAGATAGCCAAGGTTCATCATGCCCACTGCTCTGTGTGTGTGTGTGTGTGTGTGTGTGTGTGTGTGTGTGTGTGTGTGTGTGTGTGTGTGTGTGTGTGTGTGTGTGTGTGTGTGTGTGTATGTGTGTGTGTGTGTGTGTGTGTGTCTGCCTGTCTGTCTGTCTGTCTGTCTGCCTCTCTGTCTGTCTGTGTGTGTGCGTGTGTGTGTGTGTGTGTTGGCAACTTTCATGGTTATCCTTGGTGCCAATTTTCATGGTTATCCCTGCTGCCAACGTTCATGGTTATCCCTCTGCTATCTTTCATGGTTATCTCTGCTGCCAACTTTCATGGTTTTCCCTGGTGCCAACTTTCATGGTTATCCCTGGTGCCAGCTTTCATGGTTATCCCTGGTGCCAACTTTCAGGGTTATCCTTGGTGCCAACTTTCATGGTTATCCCTGGTGCCAACTTTCACGGTTCTCCCTGGTGCCAACTTTCATGTTATCCCTGGTGCCAACTTTCATGGTTATCCCTGGTGCCAGCTTTCAAGGTTTTCCCTCTGCCAACTTTCATGCTTTTCCCTCTGCCAACTTTCATGGTTATCCCTGTTGCCAACTTTCATGGTTATCCCTGTTGCCAACTTTCATGGTTATTCCTGGTGCCAACTTTCACGGTTATCCTTGGTGCCAACTTTCACGGTTATCCCTGGTGCCAACTTTCACGGTTATCCCTGGTGCCAACTTTCATGGTTATCCCTGGTGCCAACTTTCACGGTTATCCCTGGTGCCAACTTTCATGGTTATTCCTGATGCCAGTCAAGGCTGAGAGGTGCAGACCCCTGGAGTGTTGTTGGTGAGGACACTTATGCACAGAACGACACCTCCATTAGGAGCATGACTATCTACACACTTGCTAACGGCTGCACCACAGACTCTACGACTGAATGGCTGTTGAATAATTTCATATCTTCATTGCTTTATGGCTCATTCATCGACTATTAAATCGTTTCATTTCTTTATCACTTTATAGCTCATTCATCGACTGTTCAATCCCTTCATTTCTTTATCACTTTATAGCTCATTCATCGACTGTTGAATCGGTCCATTTCTTTATCACTTTATAGCTCATTTATCGACTGTTGAATCGCTTCATTTCTTTATCACTTTATAGCTCATTCATCGACTGTTGAATCGCTTCATTTCTTTATCACTTTATAGCTCATTCATCGACTGTTGAATCGCTTCATTTCTTTATCACTTTATAGCTCATTCATCGACTGTTGAATTGCTTCATTTCTTTATCACTTTATAGCTCATTCATCGACTGTTGAATCGCTTCATTTCTTCACTGCTTTATAGCTCTTTCATCCACAAATTCATTCATTCATTGGCCGTAAAGAAAAATCAGTTTGTGCCGTTTGCATACAGGCCACTCCTTTCACATCCACTCTCATCTCTTAAAAGATGAAGAAGCTCCGTGGTGCATTCCATGTCATGTACCACCCACAGTGAAACATAATCTTTTAGAGTGTTGGCATTTGCATGATATGAGACATAAACATTTTACGTCAGACTCCTCGAAGGCCCTGTTCAGAGATGTCCCACCTGATGTGATCTTCAAATTTCTGAAAGAATTAACATTTTTCATCTGATTTAAGATTTTACGGAAGAAAGATTTCGCTGCGTTTCTGGAAGGTGTATTTTAAAGGTGTGTGTGTGTGTGTGTGTGTGTGTGTGTGTGTGTGTGTGTGTGTGTGTGTGTGTGTGTGTGTGTGTGTGTGTGTGTGTGTGTGTCTGTCTGTCTGTCTGTCTGTCTTTGTGTATGTGTGTGTGTGTGTGTGCGTGCGTGCGTGCGTGCGTGTGCGTGTGTGTGTGTGTGTGTGTGTGTGTGTGTGTGTGTGTGTGTGTGTG
>CM031600.1:92633210-92640710 GCA_018398815.1 Conus ventricosus
TTTTTTTTCAGCTGTAAAGAGTCAAACATGTCTCGTTTCATTTCAGCTGACCAGAGTCAAACTTATCTCGTTTCTTTCAGCTGTTCAGAGTCAAACCTATCTCGTTTCTTTCAGCTGTTCAAAGCCAAACCTACCTCGTTTCTTTCAGCTGTTCAAAGCCAAACCTACCTCGTTTCTTTCAGCTGTTCAAAGCCAAACCTACCTCGTTTCTTTCAGCTGTTCAAAGCCAAACCTACCTCGTTTCTTTCAGCTGTTCAGAACCAAACCTATCTCGTTTCTTTCAGCTGTTCAGAACCAAACCTATCTCGTTTCTTTCAGCTGTTCAGAACCAAACCTATCTCGTTTCTTTCAGCTGTTCAGAACAAAACCTATCTTGTTTCTTTCAGCTGTTCAGAGCCAAACCTATTTCGTTTTTTATCAGCCGTCCAGTGTCAAACCAATTGCATTTCTTCTGTCTGGCTGAAGTCCTAGTTATCACATTTTGTTTTCTTCGGTCCGGAATCGCTGAGCGCAAATGTCTCGCCATATTTGAGAAAAGATATTCGGGCCTCTCAATTTTGTCTTTCCCTTCAACATGGAAACTTTGTAAAGAGGAACAGCAAGTGACAATGGTTGAATCCCGCTTCGCGCTCAAACTATGTGCTCTGTCCAAGTGGACCGTATTCACAGCTATGTTCTAAGCCGCCAGATCTGGCACCTTTCACTCTCAGTCACACTGTTCTCATTCTCACCTACATCCTCACTATAGAACAATTATTTTCTGGGTTTCGAGCATCCCTCTAGGTCATTCTCTTTTCTTTCAAGATGTTCCCCTTTTTTTCCACAAAATTCACAGTTGACACGACATAAATCCTTGTCCTGAGCACGCAAGTCCATCATCTGCTTTTTGAGATCCCTAACGTCCTCTTGCATCCAGACTACCGTTCTTCCAGTGTGTTCATAACTATTTGACATCATCTAGTTTGCTGTCCATAACTTTGTCTCGTGCATCTCCTTAAGCATGGACGGTGATGTCAACAATGGTAGCTTCCCTACTCGTCGGCTCGGCCACTGCAGGCGTCACAGACCTTCAACACCGGCGCTGGCGCTGCAGGGTCATTCAGAGACGTCACAGACCTTCAACACCGGCGCTGGCGCTGCAGGGTCATTCAGAGACGTCACAGACCTTCCGGACTGGCATTGGCACTGCAGGGTCGTCAGGGATCATTCAGAGACGTCACAGACCTTCAACACCGGCGCTGGTACTGCAGGGTCATTCAGAGATGTCACAGACCTCCCGGACTGGCATTGGCACTGCAGGGTCGTCCATGGACATTACAGACCTCACACATTGGCGTTGGTACTGCAGCATCATTCAAAGACGTCACAGACCTTCTGGACTGGCATTGGCACTGCAGGGTCGTCAGAGATCATTCAGAGACGTCACAGACCTTCTGGACTGGAACTGGCACTGCAGGGTCGTCCATGGACATTATAGACCTCACACATTGGCGTTGGCACTGCAGCATCATTAAGGAAGTGACAGATCTTCCACACGGGCGCTGCGTGAACCACTGATCAGTCGTGTCTACCTCAGGTTGTCTGCCCTGGTTGAGGCTGAGGGTTCAGGCTTCTATTCCATGTCTAGTCACACAGACCGCTCCAGTCAGTCAGAACAGGCACCTCTGAACAGCACCGGTCTGGGTCGGCAGTAGTGCAGTGTCTCCGCTGGTAGGTTGCCTCATGACAACTTGGTACTGACTGTTACCCGTGGATGGCTTGTGCCGGGGCTGCGGCAAGATGGAATGCGCAGCGTGGGAGTAATGCCACCAAAGTGGCGCAAAGAGAAGACAACAAAAATTAAAAAAATTTGAGAAAAAAGGTCCGCCCCAAAACAACAGGAGGAACAAACCTACCCAACACCGTCACTGACGCTGCATTATTTCAAGCAGAGCCTGGTATTTGGGTTTTCTGTGCGGTCTGTCTACGCACGAAGGAAGACTGGCGAGAAACTACACACACACAAACACAGACACAGACGTATACACACGCAAACACGCACGCACGCACACACGAACACACACATACACACACACGCGTGCGCGCACGCGCATTCACTCATTTACACACACACACACACACACACACACACACACACACACACACACACACACACACACACACACACACACACACACACACACACACACACACACACACACACACACACACACATGTAATAGAAAATAGAAATGTCAGTTGACAGTTCTTCCAACAAATACAACGATTGGCAAAGATTTCCTTTTGGAGCTCGAAGCCCTGCGGACAGTGTTTACTGTGTCCACATCGGGGATGGAGGATCCTAAATGAAAAGAAGCCGAACAAAACAAACTACACTGTTTAAATTTCGTTCATTCTTGTTATTCTTCTCTTATCTCGTTTATTCATCAGTGTCAGTCTATATGTCGGATTTCTTGATTTCGTTGAATTCTGTAGACTTCCATGCGTCCAATCAGATGAAGTGGCGATGTTGATTTGTTGGAAGGAGGTGATAAGTTTAACCCGTCATCTTCTCCAGGCTGTAAGTATCATCTACTGTCTTATATCCGGTCCTCTCCAGGTTACAAATATTATCCACTGCGCTACTGTCTATCCTCTCCAGGCTACAAATATTATCCACTGTGTTACTGTCTGTCCTCTCCAGGCTACAAATGTCATTCACTGTGTTACTGTCTGTCCTCTCCAAGCTACAAATATTATTCACTGTGTTACTGTCTATCCTCTCCAGGCTACAAATATCCACTGTGTTACTATCTGTCCTCTCCAGGCAACAAATATTATTAACTGTGTTACTGTCTGTCCTCTCCAGGCTACAAATATCCACTGTGTTACTATCTGTCCTCTCCAGGCAACAAATAGTATTCACTGTGTTACTGTCTGTCCTCTCCAGGCTACAAATATTATTCACTGTGTTACTGTCTATCCTCTCCAGGCTACAAATATTATTCACTGTGTTACTGTCTATCCTCTCCAGGCTACAAATATCCACTGTGTTACTGTCTGTCCTCTCCAGGCAACAAATATTATTCACTATGTTACTGTCTATCCTCTCCAGGCTACAAATATTATTCACTATGTTGCTGTCTGTCCTCTCCAGGCTACAAATATTATTCACTATGTTACTGTCTGTCCTCTCCAGGCTACAAATATTATTCACTATGTTACTGTCTGTCCTCTCCAGGCTACAAATATTATCCACTGTGTTGCTGTCTGTCCTCTCCAGGCTACAAATATTATTCACTATGTTACTGTCTGTCCTCTCCAGGCTACAAATATTATTCACTATGTTACTGTCTGTCCTCTCCAGGCTACAAATATTATCCACTGTGTTGCTGTCTGTCCTCTCCAGGCTACAAATATTATTCACTATGTTACTGTCTGTCCTCTCCAGGCTACAAATATTATTCACTATGTTACTCTCTGTCCTCTCCAGGCTACAAATTTTATTCACTGTGTTACTGTCTGTCCTCTCCAGGCTACAAATATCCACTGTGTTGCTGTCTGTCCTCTCCAGGCTACAAATATTATTCACAATGTTACTGTCTGTCCTCTCCAGGCTACAAATATTATTCACTGTGTTACTGTCTATCCTCTCCAGGCTACAAATATTATTCACTGTGTTACTGTCTATCCTCTCCAGGCTACAAATATCCACTGTGTTACTGTCTGTCCTCTCCAGGCAACAAATATTATTCACTATGTTACTGTCTATCCTCTCCAGGCTACAAATATTATTCACTATGTTGCTGTCTGTCCTCTCCAGGCTACAAATATTATTCACTATGTTACTGTCTGTCCTCTCCAGGCTACAAATATTATTCACTATGTTACTGTCTGTCCTCTCCAGGCTACAAATATTATCCACTGTGTTGCTGTCTGTCCTCTCCAGGCTACAAATATTATTCACTATGTTACTGTCTGTCCTCTCCAGGCTACAAATATTATTCACTATGTTACTGTCTGTCCTCTCCAGGCTACAAATATTATCCACTGTGTTGCTGTCTGTCCTCTCCAGGCTACAAATATTATTCACTATGTTACTGTCTGTCCTCTCCAGGCTACAAATATTATTCACTATGTTACTCTCTGTCCTCTCCAGGCTACAAATTTTATTCACTGTGTTACTGTCTGTCCTCTCCAGGCTACAAATATCCACTGTGTTGCTGTCTGTCCTCTCCAGGCTACAAATATTATTCACAATGTTACTGTCTGTCCTCTCCAGGCTACAAATATTATTCACTATGTTACTGTCTATCCTCTCCAGGCTACAAATATCCACTGGTTACTATCTGTCCTCTCCAGGCTACAAATATTATTCACTGTGTTACTGTCTGTCCTCTCCAGGCTACAAATATTATTCACTATGTTACTCTCTGTCCTCTCCAGGCTACAAATACTGCTCATGGCGTTACAATTTGTCCTCACCAGACTACAAATATTATTCTGTGTGTTACTGTCAGTCCTCTCCAGGCTACAAATATTATTCTATGTATTACTGTCTGTCATCTCCATGCTACCAATACCTACAGTGATACACCCTGTCCTGTCCAGGCTGAAAACAATGTTTACTAGGTTACATTATGTACCTCCAGGCCAATATCGTATCCTACTGTGTTACATCATGTCTATCCTATGCTATAAACGTTGCCTACTGTTAGAACCTGTCCTATACAGCCACAAATATTCCCCACCGTTTTGCGCCGTGTCCTTCCCACACTACAAACACTGTCCATTGTGTTACAATCTGTTCTCTCTATGCCACTGACACTGCCCCCTGTGTTACACCCTGTACTCTCTATGCTACAAACACTGCCCCCTGTGTTGCACCCTGTACTCTCTATGCTACAAACACTGCCCCCTGTGATACAATCTGTCCTCTCTACGCTACAAACACTGTCCACTGTGTTACACATTGTCCTCTCCACGTTACAAACACTGCCCCCTGTCTTACAATCTGTCATTCCCATGCTACAAACACTATCCAGTGTGTTACACTCTGTCCACTCTAGGCTACAAACACTACCTACTGTGCTACACTCTGTCCTCTCCAGGCTACAAACACTATCCACTGTGTTACACTCTGTCCACTCCATGCTACAAACACTATCCACTGTGTTACACTCTGTCCACTCCATGCTACAAACACTATCCACTGTGTTACACTCTGTCCACTGCAGGCTACAAACACTATCCACTGTGTTACACTCTGTCCTCTCCATGCTACAAACACTATCCACTGTGTTACACTCTGTCCACTGCAGGCTACAAACACTATCCACTGTGTTACACTCTGTCCTCTCCATGCTACAAACACTATCCACTGTGTTACACTCTGTCCACTGCAGGCTACAAACACTATCCACTGTGTTACACTCTGTCCACTCCATGCTACAAACACTATCCACTGTGTTACACTCTGTCCTCTCCAGGCTACAAACACTGTCCACTGTGTTACACATTGTCCTCTCCACGTTACAAACACTGCCCCCTGTCTTACAATCTGTCATTCCTATGCTACAAACACTATCCAGTGTGTTACACTCTGTCCACTCTAGGCTACAAACACTACCTACTGTGTTACACTCTGTCCTCTCCAGGCTACAAACACTATCCACTGTGTTACACTCTGTCCTCTCCAGGCTACAAACACTATCCAGTGTGTTACACTCTGTCCTCTCCAGGCTACAAACACTATCCAGTGTGTTACACTCTGTCCTCTCCAGGGTACAAACACTATCCACTGTGTTACACTCTGTCCTCTCCAGGCTACAAACACTATCCACTGTGTTACACTCTGTCCTCTCCAGGCTACAAGCAATTTCTACTGTGTTACACTCTGTCCACTGCAGGCTACGGACACTGTGCCTCGTCTTCCGCTGTTTCTCTGTTGTTGATCTACTTGTAGACGTGATGGTGCATGTTTGTTTTCCTCCAGTATGGGACATAGCGTCTGTGGGATTTACTCTATGGTGTACTGATGTCTTTTCCCTGTTGCATCTGGCAGTCTGCTGGGTCTATATTTAGAATAGTTGATATGTTGTTTTTTTCCAGTGCTATTTTGACATCTTTTCGCCTACTGCATTGATGCTTTCACCTATTGCATTGATGTTTTCCCCTGCTACATTGATGTTTTCCCCCTACTGCATTGATGTTTTCCCCTGCTACATTGATGTTTTCCCCTGCTGCATTGATGTTTTCCCCTGCTCCATTGATGTTTTCCCCCTGCTACATTGATGTTCCCCCCCCCCCCCCCCCCCCCAGTACATTGATGTTTTCCCCTGGTACATTGATGTTTCCCCTGCTAAATTGATGTTTTCCCCTGGTACATTGATGTTTTTCCCTGCTAAATTGATGTTTTCCCCTGCTGCATTGATGTTTTCCCCTGCTAAATTGATGTTTTCCCCTGGTACATTGATGTTTCCCCCTGCTACATTGATGTTTCCCCCTGTTACATTGATGTTTTCCCCTGCTACATTGATGTTTTCCCCCTGTGCTGCGTTGATGTCTTTTCCCCTGTGTATTAATGTCTTTTCCTCAACGTTATTAATGTTTCTCCCTGCTATATCGATGTTTCCCCCTGCTGTCTTGATGTCTTTTCCCCTGCTATACTGATGTTCTTCCCTGCTCTATTGATGTTCTTCCCTGCTCTATTGATGTTCTTCCCTGCTCTATTGATGTTCTTCCCTGCTCTATTGATGTTCTTCCCTGCTCTATTGATGTTCTTCCCTGCTCTATTGATGTCTTTCCTTCTGCCATGTTGTGTCTTTACCCCGGCGATACTTTAGCCTCTCTCCCCCTAACTAATATTGATGTGTCTTCCCCTTCAGTATTGTTGTCTTTTCCCCTGCTGTATTAATGTCTTTTTCTCTGCTATGCTGATTTCTTTTCCCCCACTACGTTGTTGTCTTTTCCCCTGTTAAATCGATATCTTGTCTCCTGCCATACTGATGCCTTTCCCCTGATCTATTGATACCGCTTCCCCTTCTACACCGTCGTTTTTTCACTGGCTATTTTGATTTTTTAGCTGTTATGTGACGTCTTTTTCCACGTTATATTGATGTCTTTCCTTGGTATATTGATGTCTTCCCCCTGTTGCATTGAAGTTTTTCCTCCTGTCATATTGATGTCTTTTCGCCTGCTATAGTGATCCCTTTTCCTGGCTATGTTGATGTGTGTCCCCCTGCTATAGTGATCCCTTTTCCTTGCTATGTTTGTTTTTAAATCTTTTTCCCTTCTAAATGAACGTCTTTTCCCCTGCTATATTGATATATGTTCCCCTTGCTATGTTGATTTTTTTCCCTTGCTATATTATTCCACCACCACCCCTACCCACCCCCACCCCCGCCCCCTCTGCTCTATTGACATCTTTTCGGGGGTCTGTTTCTTTTCCTGTTAGATTTTCCTGTCCTCTGCTATTTTTCTTCCTGATTGAGAAAGTTCTTGAAGAATTCCTTTTTCTTT
>CM031600.1:92643210-92653210 GCA_018398815.1 Conus ventricosus
TTTAGCGTCTTTTCACAAAATAGTGTTTTTAGACGGACCTTGAAATCATCCTGAATGACATTAGTATTTTATCACAAATAGGAATACCCCCGTCATTTCATATCCCCCATCAACGTAATACCATGTTAGACAGAGAAAAGAAAAACAAAACAAAAAAAAACAATCAATAAACAATACCTATAATTTAAATTTTCAAAATTTTCAAAACGAGCAAACTACAGAGCTGTCCCTATAGACTCCGAAGAAGAGATTTAGCTGCAGTGACAAGAAGTGATTTATCATCAATAATGGCTTTGAGATCGTCATCTTTTAGTATTGTTTTTGACTGCCGGATAATCGGGCAAATATTGCTTTGTGAACGGACAATAGAATAAAATATGGAACGTTAACATTCTCTCTCCACAGGGACCCCTAATGTCGTTTATATGTTTGCATTTTAACGCATTGAGTTTTAGTCTGTAACATAAAGAGCTAACTTCTCGTGACTCATTATTAATACCTTTTTGCAATAAGGAGTCTTTACTGTCAAAAGTTGTGACATTGTGGCTGGCTTTTTTATAGACTGCCTCCAGAAGATGATATCCCTCTTTTACAGATAATGGAATCTTTACAGTTTGTGCAGCCATTTGCATTCCTTGCACCTTTCCCTTCCCATTCTATCTGCCCAATCATTTGCCTGACACCACAATGAGAAGGGACCCAACAAAAAGTTACATCAGAACCTTTTTGCATTAGAAAGTTAACAAGATGCCTTATTTCAATTATAATGTCAGCTCTTTCCTTTAGCTTAGTTGAAGTTAGCGACAGTAAAACAGATCTTGAATCAACACACAAAAGAATTCGTAAAATAATCATGGGAAGGTTTGCAATATACCTTAAGGCCATGAGAATAGCTACCAGCTCTGCAGAGAAAATGAATGGCCTTTTCCAACATGATAAGCTTGTTCTTTCTTTAAGCCAGGAACAACAAATCCAGCACCAGCATTTCCATCATTTATCAATGAACCGTCTGTATATACCTCCAAATGGTTCGGATATAGAGCTTCAACATGCGATCGAAAAGAAAATGCTGCATAGTGAGGGCTATTTTCTTTTTTCAAAATACCATAGTCAACATCAAAATTTGCTTTCATTAATTCCCATGAAGGAATGGGAGAGAATGGCGGGCACCTACATATATCTTTATCGTTTAAATCCTGATTTGCTTTGAATGTCGAAGTGTAAGTGGCAATTGTTGTCAGTGATTTTATTTCTCTTGCCCTTTTCGGAAAGTGAATATCGGATCTTAGTGTTCTTTCTACTTCATTAAAATGATCAACAGAGCTACTTCTTAGAACATATTTAGCAGTAGCTAGCCTGCGATAATCATCTAGAGCTATAACTCCTGCTTTTTTATATGTAGCTAGAGTTGGAGCATGCACAGGTATACCCAATGCTAATTTATACGCCTTTGAGTCCACACATTGCAATTTCTTCAGTAAATAATTTGGAGCCGTAAAATATATTTCCTGTGCATATGTGAGTTTTGACGTGACTAGGCTGTCGCGAGTGAATCAAACATGGAGTGTCTTGACCCCAATAGTGCCTACTAACAATTTTGAGAATATTTAAACATTTTCTAGCTTTTGTTAAAGTATTTTCTATATGAATTTTCCTCGAAAGTTTTGCAGTGAAAAATACACCTAGGAATTTTACTGTATCTTTAAACTGAAGTTTCGCTTCCATCAACATGAAAGTTCGGCAATGTTCTGGGAGAATTACCAGCACTGAAAAACATCATATGGTTTTATCAACAGAGAAACTTAGACCATTCTGGGTCATAAAATGACTTATTTTTGTCTAAATCGCATTGATACAGGGTTTGAATGTGCTTCAGTTTTCTAACAGGAGTACTGTTCTTTATATTAGCATCCGTCCACATACATATGTCATCTGCATACTGTACTACAACTGTATGTTTTGACAGGTACTTGAGGCAGGTCATGTATCAGTAAATTGAAAAGAAATGGAGCAATAAGTGAGCCCTGAGGAATTCCCATATGTAGATTTCTTGAAGTGGAATACGATGTGTTCCACTTTTGTTTGTATTGACCTATTACATAGAAAATCTTTAATAAACTGATACATACGCCCCGAAATCCCATTGGTTTTAAGTTTCAGCAGTAGTTGTGAATGCCATACTTGATCGTACGCTCGTTTTATATCAAAGAAAGTAGCAAGAACATTTTGTCGGCGAGCGAATTGACGTTTGATATTTGTTGAAAGTTTTAGTAAGTGATCAATTGTAACCTACCAGAGCGAAACCCTGCCTGATTGTTTGGAATTATATTATTTTTTATCACAGTAATGAACTAATCTTACAGTTATGATTTTTTCCATCAGTTTACCAGTATGAGAAGTGAGAGCAATTGGCCTAAAACTATGCGGATCTGTTCTTGGTTTTCCGTTTTTATGTACTGGAACAACCATTGACTGTTTCCATAAATCTGGCATAACTCCATCATTCCAGCAATTCGAAAACAATTTAAATAGATACTGAATCCATCTCTCCGCGGATCCGGCAAGTGTTTCAACATTTCATTTGAAACTTCATCGAGGCCGACAGACTTTCTTTTAGTACTCAATGACAAAATAGTTTCCTGAACTTCAGCGAGTGTAATGGGGGCATTGATGTAGAGACTATTATCAGGATCTGGATCTCTATACTCGTATTTTGTTTCCTGTTCTTCCCTATATAGTTTGCATTTGGGTGAGAGACTTTCTACCCTGCTGTTAAAGGGAACAAATCTGCAAATTTCCTCAGCTTTTGAGCAGCAGTCGGGAGTCTGTTGTTATCAATTGATATTCGACATTTTGAGAATTTGTCACCATGTTTCATACTATGTATTTTTCTTCCATGCCTTCTGGAGATCTTTTGATGAGGTGATTTCTATTGAACTGTAATCTGACCAATATAATCGTTTAGCACGGGCTATTTTTCTGTTAAAAGCTGACTTTGCTTCTTTCATTTCTCTGTGTTTTGAAGGAGATCTAGTTATCAGATATATTTTGTATTTCAGTTTCTTTTCTTCTTTCGCCTGTGCACATTCATCAGTCCACCAGCTGTTTTCCTGCATATTTATGCGAGATATGAGATGAACATTTAGGAATGGAATTGTCAGCAGCAAATAAATCTGATTTGACAAAGTGATCATATGCACAATTGATATTTTCATTTGGAGGGATTATATTAGATGAATTAAGAATAGTTTCAAATTTATTCCAATCTGCTCGGTTGTAGTTATAGTTGCGGATTTTATCGTCCGAAGGAACAACAGGGTCTAGCTTTTCATTTAATGTTCTTTTGATTGGAAAATGGTCACTACCTAAAGGATCCGAATCACATTCCCCAAACACAGTCTGGAGCTAGTTGAGGGGATATGAGAGATATGTCTATTGCTGATGGCTTGTGATCTTCTATGTCAGGTATTCTGGTAATACTACCATCATTTAGCAGATACATATTCGAATCTACAACATTTTCAACAAAACGGTGACTTGTGATCTTATTACCATCTTTCTCCCACAGTGGTGAATGAGCATTAAAATCCCCGCCTATGACCCATTTTTCATTGTTTGGAAGAGAACGCAACCATTCCGTACTTTCTTCATTTGGTCCCTTGGGAGGTATACAGAAACCATATTAATGATAAGATCTCGATTAAATTTAACAGTAGCGGCACAAGAATTCAAGAATGGAATATTTTGAGGGCTGGCGATTTGAGCGGGAATGAAATCAAGATCTCGGTGGATGTAAATGGCTGTGTGGATTTTACCTGTTTGATCTTGTTGGAAGATGGGTGGGTAGTAATAATTAGATAGGTGTGGTAGTTTACTTTTGACCGTATTTAACGACTGCAGTAATATAACTTTAAAATTATTTGAAGCAATATGTTGTACAAGTTGATCAATGTTTCTGATAATGGAGCGACAGTTCCATTGTAAAATGTCAGTGTTTGAATAAGCTACCATTTTAACTAGATTTGTTTGTTATGAAGATTGAGTAATGATTAATAAAGCACTTAAGGATATTGTTTCGTCCAGCAGCCGCTCCTCTGGGACGCATTGTTTAACTTCCTGCTCTTCTGGGCCACCATGATCATCTTTCTCCTCCTCTAGACCGCACTGTGAAGCAAAACGTGTGGCCAAGACAGTGGCAATGTTGAGGAACCAGCAGTACATGCATTATTCCCATGCTGTAGCTACTGCCAAGAAAAAAGTGATGACAGATAATGCATCTTCTAGTGTATCCATCTCAACATCAACATCTGCAGCTAAAAAATCGTACGCCGATGTGGTAAAGTCAAATCTGAATTGCCCTCAGTCTTTGGGACATTTCTGTCGTCTGTAGTGTTCCCTTCTGTCACAGCACTTCGGCGGCATGAAGATCCTTCACAAGCTCTTCATGCCCTTCATACCATCTACTCTTCTTCCGTGGCAACATCACCTTCCCCTCTCCCATCAAGTGAGGAGCAAGCTGTCTTGAACAGCTAGAATTATTCATTTCTACTTCATCATCATCGCGCTCGTCCTCGCTTACTACGGTGCGACGCCACAATCAAGGGAACCCCGAAATGTCAGGAAATGTGATCTTTGAAAACAAACGACCAGTCCCAGAGAAGCAGAAATATGAACAGTGCGGCCCCAGTGGAGCAGAAATATGAACAGTGCGGCCCAGTGGAGCAGAAATATGAACAGTGCGGCCCAATGGAGCAGAAATATGAACAGTGCGGCCCAGTGAGCAGAAATATGAACAGTGCGGCCCAGTGGAGCAGAAAGGTGAACAGTTGCGGCCCAGTGGAGCAGAAAGGTGAACAGTGCGGCCCAGTGGAGCAGAAATATGTATGTATGTATGTATGTATGTATGTATGTATGTGCATGTATGTGCGTGCATACGTCTGTTGTGTGTGTGTGCGCGTTCCCACCCACCCCACCACACACACACACACACACACACACATGACGTGGACGAGTCAAGACGTGTTACAGCGTTGCTCTCTGTTCGAGTTAAATTAGGCGAAGTTCGGCCAAGGCGATTGTGTTGATTTTCATGTGACTGTTGTGTGTTGCATCTGTGCACTAGGGTCTGCACTCTGATTGTTGTGTAAACAAATATAAGGTCAGTAATTAACGAATTTCTCATGACTATACATAATGAAGGAATCGGAAGGGAAGAAACGGATTTGCTGAATTGCTGAACTGTAAACGGTGATCACGCGTGTTGTCCAGGGTTGGGTAAAAGGGTGACCCAGCGTTGCTTTTGTGTCACGTGCAACAGGTTCGTGAGCCTCCAACAGTGTTCTCTCTCCCTCTCTTTAAATATAAAAAAAAGAAAAGAAAAGAAATCGGTCTACTACAGGCGCCAGAAAGAAACAACCAAACTTTTCTCGTCAGCTTGGTTTTAACAGATCATTAACGAGCGTCATGTCTTAAAAAATGTAAAGTAAATAAGCGGGCCCCATGGTCCGATGTCTGGTGTAACACTTTGAATGGAAAGAACTGAAATGAACTTCAAGAACATGATAAAATTCCAAAACATGGAACAACTCACGATAATAAAGAAAGTAAATTCAGCCGACTTAGTTTCCCGACAAAAAAACGTTTACTTGCTCAGAAAAAGAATTGACAGTATGGAGAAACTCTTTATTTTTATCGATATTCTGCAATTGTAGAAAGAGATGTAAGAATGAAAGAATAGATTTTGAAAAAGGGAAAGACAAAATACTCTCTCTTCCAACATGGATTTGTTACCCCATTCCCACATGTCTCAGTAAATCGTGGTTTCGATTATTCGTCCATGATTCCAAGAGGATAACACTGACTTTGTACTTTACCAGAAATGGTTCAGACACTTTTCTCTGCCAGGAGCTGATTGTTGGCAGTGGAGTCAAGAAGAATGCGAGGTACTCAAAGACTTGGTATCAGATTATTGTCAGTCTGAAGACTTAACATCTTTACAGTGTGGACTGATTCTACACCCTGTTTCCTTCTTACAAGAGGTGTTTGACATTATTCATCTCTCTTCGCCCGTTTCAGCACCCGCAGATTTACTTATTCCACTCACCCCGGGTCATGTCCGGAAATTGAGAGCAGAAATGAACGAAACAGACCTCAATTCTACTGATGTTTATATAAAAGGAAGTGAAAACTCAGAGACAGAAACAAACAGAAGTCAAAACAAGTAGTCCTTTGGATCACACAGAAACCCGAAGCATTCAACACCAACAGTTCCCACAGTGACTTTTCCAAAAAGGGAAAGGGTGAATCAAGTACACAACATGTTACTTCAAGTTCAAAACAAAGTGCCAGACGCTGTAAGTCAAGCAAATATGACAGAAGGCGAGTACTTTTCCCTAAACGATTGTATGACAAAACCACCCATCAAAAGCTCCAAGACTAGAAGACAATCAGGACCTTATGGCAGTTGAGTTAAGTGATTTTAAAAATAATATTAAATCTCCATCTAAAAGACGTCAAACATCTATAAAAAATGAAATTAAGCATCATATCACCCAAAAAAACTGAAAATCTTCATCAAAAAATGGAGGTTGAAAAGGGAACATATTTCCAAGTTAGAAAGCCAGAATAATAACGCTAAGCAAAGAAAACCATTCCTTGAAAACACAAATAGGAACTCTTCAGTCAAAACTTAAACTATGTGGACAAAGGTCCTACCTCAACACCTTCAACTAAATATGAATTGCAGCACCCCCACCCGCTGAAATTAAGGAGAGAATTACTCCGGTTATTGAAGATCCTCCAAGTAAAACCGGGTGACAAAAACACTCGAAAGTGAAACAGCAAGTACGCTGTAATTTATTCCCAAAGAGAAGTCAGAATAGTGTATCTCTAAAACAAAACAGTCTAGGAAACACCATATCACTAAACAACTCCTGTGTCAACTAAAAAATCGTTTTGAAATTTTAGAGGATAAAAACTGTACCTCTGAAAAACAGGAAATTGGTGAATGCAGTGAAAGCAGTGCTGATCCTGGAGATAACAATACTTCCCAACACAGTGTGCGAAATCAAACACCCACACGACAGAGATCCCCTTCGCAGGTGTTTAACGAAATCAAGATTCCTGACAACATTTCTTCAGTCCTCATCGGTGATTCTGTTTTAAGGTTTATTGATCCAAGACGGTTGGGGACTGAAGAAAAAAGTTTTTGTTTTTAAACTGTGCATTCCGGGAAGGGACAATACAGAACATGACCAGGGGGCTTCATTCATTGCCCGATAAAGCTCACCCATGTCCAACACATGTTGTTCATGATGGGGTCAATGATTGTCCGGCGGGCCCAGTGTCTGCTAAGCAGTGGACAGAACTGATTACTCTGTGTAAAAAATCTTTTCCGTCAGCTTGAAATCACATCAGTTCTATCATTCCAGCACGGGACGCCATGTTCTAAATAATGCGATCCCCCCCTCCAACAGAACCTTGCACTCAGCCTGCAATACATCTAAAATTAATTTGATTGATAATCATGACACTTTTATTACAAAAAAGGGTTTGCTACAAGATCGCTTTATACAAAGCCCTGTCCATCTTATCTTAAGGGAACGGAAAAACTCGCTGTTAATTTTTTTTGAAGTACTTGCCACGTTTCTTCCGTTACAACTCGGGCCAACACTCCGAAGGGGCTTTTTCCACCTCGAAGACAACCCAGAAGTAATCAGCAATTTAGAAGAGGTTTCAGATCCCTTTCCCACAACACACTAATAGTGGCAGGATGGACTCTCGTGCCGAACAGAGTCGACCCTCTGGTCACAATGCAACGTTCCTGGCGTCCCATCCATCACTTCCATGGCCCACTATCCCCTGCTGCCACCCCGGGAGAGGTGTGGTCATTCAACGACGGGGCGGTATCCAGTTCACCCTGAGGGTCCTGTTCCTGAACGTCCTGCTCCTGCACTGCAGCAGTTGGACGCCATGGACCAGACGTTCAGCCTTCCTTCCACAGACACCCCGGACAGAGCAATCTGTTGTCCAGGAAACCCATGGAGTCCCTTTTCCTTTGTGCCAACCCACCACATTACCCATTCCAAGGCCCTTTTGGTACCCCTCGACGTCACACCATCCCCCCCTTCCTTGTATCCACCTTCAGTCATGGGTGACCAGACTCATACAGCTACCCAAACCACAGCGATTACTCCATGACCCGCTGTAGCTGTGCCACTCCCCAGCACCTGGTATCCTGGAGGTTTACCGACACAACCCGGAAAATACGCCCTTCAGCTAAATGAACATGGCATCAAAGCTTTTCCACCAACAGGGGACTCAGTAACTGAGTGCTTGTATTCACATGTGCGCTAATGCGTGCGCGTTTGTGTTGGTGTGGTTTGGGGGGGGGGGGGGGGGGGGGGGGGGGGGGGCGCGTGTACATACGTGTGTGCGTACACGGATGGCCGCCCCTGTAACGCCTTTTTCTATGGGAAAGTGAAAAATCTCTTTTCTATAAACCATCGACAGCGATACATTAAGTCAGAACGTTTGTATGGTGAATGGGGTGTTTTTGATATCGGACCTGGGAACTTGTAGTGACTTCTGCCTGGTGACTAATTTTGGCCCACTTGAATCTTGAATTAGGCGGACTGCGAAAATTTGTTGTACTTTATCTGCTTTCTTATTGCATTTTGTTTCTGGTTTGAAGATTTTGTTCCTGTCTGAGTGAGTGCGTGTATGAATGTTAGAGATTATTTTGTAAAGAATCTCTTTTTTCATTTTTTTTTCCATTGAACTCAATTGCTGTCGCGGTATAGAAGATACAGGTGTGTGCAGTGTGTATCTAGGGACGCTGAAGGTGGTGTTCACTTACCCGAACAATTTGTGTCCTTTCTTTTTTGCTCTTTCAGGCTTTTTTTTTATAACTTAGATATATTTGCATTACTTGTTATATGTAAATTCTAAAATTGAGAAAACTTTTCTCGACTTTTTGAAGTTTTTCCCCAAAACGATTTGCAAATGTCGTAAACATTAGATACATGGCCAATAAAACAAGGACTTCGAATAGGCTATTTGAACATTAACAACGCAACAAATAAGAAAGACGATACGCAACTATTTTTTCACAACAGTGGTAACAATTTTCATTTATTTTGGTTTCGCAGAATCCCTTTTTGTCCTCACAAAAAAACTGATGCTGATATGAACATCCCCAGGATACCAGATAAATTCGACTAGATCCACATAAACCCAAAACCACAGGCATACTGTTGTATCTTGCTTTCTTCGTTAAACTACAAAAAACTGAATAACCTTAAAAATTATGAAATTGAATCTGTATGGATTGAAATCAGCATAAAAAACAGTAAACCACTAGTCACAGGATTTTTTATACAGAAATCCATCAAAAAACTACAGACTGGCAAGATAAATTTAGTGTCCTTATGGATGAAGAACAATGCTAAGTTTTGAAACTATCATTTTGGGAGATTTTAATATGATTTAACGAAACCCAAACCCAAATGGCATCAAAACTACACTTTACACGGCCAGAACAACTTATTTACAAACCAACCGTGGGAACTGAACATTCAAATACCTTTTAAATTTATCACATTTACACAAACACAAAACACCTATTATTGAAGTATGTCTCCACCATGCGACGTAGTGACCACAGTCCCGTCTGTCTTTTCTTGGTACAAAACCCGTGTTAAAATTCCAAAGGTTGGGCATAAGAAATTTTATATTACAGAACTTTAGAAACTTTAAAGAAGAAGATTTCCTTTCAGACCTTGCCACGGCACAAATGGATTATAATATCAAATAAGAATCCTGATGAAGCAGCTGAATATTTGGATCAATACATTATTTCTGTATATAACAAGCATGCTCCGTTCATAAAGAAAGAGTCAAACAAGAAACAAAAACCCCCGTGGATAAAAAAAAAATTGATATAGAAATTAATAAAAGAAATTATTTAAGTAATTTCGGAACAAATAAAGAATTTCGAAAA
>CM031600.1:92660710-92668210 GCA_018398815.1 Conus ventricosus
TCGTTCTTCGTTTGCATTACCCTGAATGTTGTTTATCTCACCTGAAGAAGACCTAATTGTCGAAACGCGTCGTGTTTTGTCTTGTAATTTGTTTGTCCCATTTATCTGGCGGATTAATCCGGTTTTTTTTCTTAAAAAAAAGCTCCAAATGTTTTACAAATCAGTTATCTCCCGTGTTTTCCCCCTTTAGCGCTTTGTGCTGGGGAAGAAACACCATACAATGACAACAGATTGGAAAAACTCATTAGGGACCGGAATAGCTCAGTGGTAGAGCGCCGGACTCGTAATCTTGGTGATCCTGGGGTTGCGGGTGCGAATATCCGCCGGGCTGTTTCGGTACAGGGGGATTTTTTTCCCTCGGAGTGAACATTGGCTCTGACTTCATTTCCCATACAGTCCTTCCGATGAGACTATAAACCGAGGTTCCGTGTGTGAACGTACGCATAACATCTTGCACACACGTAAAATCCCATCACCAACTTTCGGAAGAGTAGGCCAGTTTGGCCGTTGGTATGGATGACACGTTACGGATAGCATGCACCCTGCGTGAGAAATGGAAAGAATGAAGGAAGTAAGAAAATTGATTGAATGATATTGACTGGATGGCACGGGAAACGACTGAATGAAGTGCCAGCTGGCAGCTCTTCAGTCGGCACTACCCAGGTAGGCAGCCCGTTGTGTAAACGAGTGTGGATTGTAAAGCGCTTAGAGCTTGGTCTCTAGCCGAGGATAGGCGCTATTATAAGTATTTCTTTTCTTTCTTTCTTTCTGCGTATGCAGGCTGACACTCTTACGGACACTGTCTGTATAGACAGGCAGTGGAGTTTTGTGTGTATGACCGTTTTTCATCCCGCCATTAAGGCAGCCATACTCCATCTTCGGGGAAGGTGCATGCTATGTGTAACGTGTCATCCATACCAACGGCTAAACAGGCCTTCTCTTCCGAAAGTTGGTGATGAGGTTTTACGTGTGTGCAAGATGTTGTGCGTGTGTTCACACACGGAACCTCGGTTTATAGTCTCATTCGAAGGACTGTATGGGGAATGGAGTCAGAACCAATGTTAATTCCGAGGGAAAAATCCCCCTGTACCGAAATTCGAACCCGCAACACCAGGATCACGAGTCCGGCGCTCTACCAACTGAGCTATTCCGGCCCCCCCTATATAAGTCTTCATAATGATTAGGAAAACGAGTTGGGAGATAGGCAAGAAACAGGGGTCTTGGCGACAAGTACGATAACAAAACTGACGACCACACTCATGAACATTCCGACAGACGAAACACGCCCATTGCACGACCACACTCATGAACATTCTGACAGACGAAACACGCCCATTGCAAGACCACACTCATGAACATTCCCACAGACGAAACACACGCATTGCACGACCACACTCATGAACATTCTGACAAACGAAACACACCCATTGCAAGACCACACTCATGAACATTCTGACAAACGAAACACGCCCATTGCACGACCACGCTCATGAACATTCCGACAGACGAAACACACGCATTGCACGACCACACTCATGAACATTCCGACAGACGAAACACACCCATTGCAAGACCACACTCATGAACATTCTGACAAACGAAACACACCCATTGCAAGACCACACTCATGAACATTCTGACAAACGAAACACACGCATTGCACGACCACACTCCCATTGCACGACCACACTCATGAACATTCTGACAAACGAAACTCACCCGTTGCACGACCACACTCATGAACATTCCGACAGACGAAACACGCCCATTGCAAGACCACACTCATGAACATTCCGACAGACGAAACACGCCCATTGCACGACCACACTCATGAACATTCCGACAGACGAAACACGCCCATTGCACGACCACACTCATGAACATTCCGACAGACAAAACACGCCCATTGCAAGACCACACTCATGAACATTCCGACAGACGAAACACGCCCATTGCACGACCACACTCATAAACATTCTGACAGACGAAACACACGCATTGCACGACCACACTCATGAACATTCTGACAGACGAAACACACGCATTGCACGACCACACTCATGAACATTCTGACAGACGAAACACACGCATTGCACGACCACACTCATGAACATTCTGACAAACGAAACACACCCATTGCAAGACCACACTCATGAACATTCTGACAAACGAAACACGCCCATTGCACGACCACACTCATGAACATTCCGACAGACGAAACACACGCATTGCACGACCACACTCATGAACATTCTGACAGACGAAACACACCCATTGCACGACCACACTCATGAGCATTCTGACAGACGAAACACACGCATTGCACGACCACACTCATGAACATTCCGACAAACGAAACACGCCCATTGCTCGACCACACTCATGAACATTCCGACAAACGAAACACGCCCATTGCTCGACCACACTCATGAACATTCCGACAAACGAAACACGCCCATTGCTCGACCACACTCATGAACATTCCGACAAACGAAACACGCCCATTGCTCGACCACACTCATGAACATTCTGACAGACGAAACACACCCATTGCACGACATTATGGTCTACGATCAGAGAGAAGTGATGGATTCGAAGCTCCGCGTGCACCTGCCACCAACATTCCTTCCGTTCTTCAGCATTGCGCGCATACAACCATGTCGAACACCACATAAACCTTTCGGGCTGTGACATTTTGTAGCGTGTGCGTAAAGACGATTGACGTGCACGCGAGGGTGCGTGGGTGTAAGCGTGTCTGAGTGTGGGTGTTTAAAAGTGGGTGAAAGTAGGGATGGATGAAGTCAAGAAGAGATGCCAGAGTGTGTGTGTGTGTGTGTGTGTGTGTGTGTGTGTGTGTGTGTGTGTGTGTGTGTGTTGTGTGTGGTATGTGTGTGTGTGTGTGTGTGTGTGTGTGTGTGTGTGTGTGTGTGTGTGTGTGAAAGTGGGTGAAAGTAGGGATGCATGAAGTCAGGAAGAGATGCTGAAGTGTGTGTGTGTGTGTGTGTGTGTGTGTGTGTGTGTGTGTCTAAAAGTGGGTGAAAGTAGGGATGTATGAAGTCAGGAAGAGATGCTAAAGTGTGTGTGTGTGTGTGTGTGTGTGTGTGTGTGTGTGTGTGTGTGTGTGTGTGTGTTTACGGTGATGTTTGGGATTTGCATGGGTATGGGAAGCGTTTGGCAGATTATTCATTGGACTTGTTTTAATGTGCGATGTATTCAAGGTTTATGGTTATTTCTTATGAGCTTTATTATTATTATTATTTATTATTATTATTATTATTATTATTATTATTATTATTATTATTATCACTACTATTATTATTATTATTATTATTATTATTATTATTAATTTTATTATTATTATTATTATTATTATTACTTAGAATAAACCTGTTAAGTGTAAATGAATTTCCTTACAGATTCAGAAAAGTATTATTACATTTGAATTAATTTGAAATGTCTGGCGGAAGAGAGAAAGATGGGAAATCAGCTGAAGACTAATGCAAGAGCAAAAGATTGGAGATACACAGGTAGACAAGTGGAAGAGCTATACAGGTAGACAAGTGGAAGAGCAAAGGATTGGAGACAGACAGGTAGACAAGTGGAAGAGAGAAAGATTGAAGACTGACCAGTAAATAAACGAAAGAGAGAGAGAGAGAGGTTGGAGATTAACTGGTAGATATAAAGGAGAGAGAAAGATTGAAGACTGACTGGTAAATAAACGAAAGAGAGAGAGGTTGGAGATTAACTGGTGGGCCAAAAGAAGAGAGAAAAATTGAAGAAAAGAAGAGAGAAAGATTGAAGACTGACCGGTAATATACGAAAGAGAGAGAGGTTGGAGATTAACTGGTGGGCAAAAAGAAGAGAGAAAGACGGACGACTGACCGGTAAACACTGAGAAGAGAGACAATGATTGGAGTTTACCTGAAAAGCAAAGGGGGGAGAGAGAGAGAGAGAGAGAGAGAGAGAGAGAGAGAGAGAGAAGAGAGAGAGAGAGAGAGAGAGAGAGAGGAGAGAGCGAGAGAGAGAGAGAGAGAGAGAGAGAGAGAGAGAGAGAGAAACAGACAGACAGACAGACAGACAGACAGACAGACAGACAGAGCCAGAGAGACAGACAGAGACAGAGACTGTCAAGTAGACAAAGGGAAAGGAAAGGACTGGAGACTGACAGGTAAACGAAAGGGAAAGAGCGAGAGACAATGACAGTGACAGTGACAATGACAATGACAATGACAGTGACAATGACAGTGGCAATGACACTGCTTCTTTATATTTCACACCTGTGAAAGTAGTAGTTCAACTCATTTTTCATACCTGCCCCTACCATTCTACCAAAGTTGCACTAAACGCTGCAACATCTGCACCAGACTGGTCAATGTCGAGGATTCAGTTCTTGGCAAATCCTCGCCCCAGTACCCCCCTCCCGCGTCCCCCCCCCCCCCCCCCCCCCCCCCCCCACCCCCCTCCTCACACACACACACACCTTCCCTCCCCTACTTTCATCTCTCATCCCTTCTTTCCGACTCCCCTCAGCATTATTTTCTCTGATTCCTTTGTCGGCGAAGTGTAGCACCATCCGTGAGAGACTGGATTCTCTGCCTCTCCCTCATGGCCACATTCCACAGTTACCTACCCTCCCTCAGGTACTTCGTTGACCTTTTTTTCCCCGCCCTGTCTCTGCTACCAGGCTGCATACCAAATATATGAATGCGCCAAGGCCTTGCTTAAGGGGTCGAGTGTTTATAGCCTGGCGCAATTGGATTGTTGTGAGAACGTTTATTGTGTTTGAAAGTTGATTCTGTTCATTTTCTTTCATATGGCCCATCAAGGTACAAGCCAGGTGGTTCCAAGCAGACAGATTAAAATCAAAGGAATGGGACTATTTGGGCGCTTCCAGCTGGCGAAAAGATAAGGTCAAGGGTGAGTTCAAAGGCCTGAAATGTGCCGTCAACTAGAGAGAAAGGTCATGTAATTGAAGATTGTTTGTGATTTCATCGGTGAAAATCTCCCACAGCAAGGGAAATAATAGGTGGGGAGCTGTTCTTTTGATAAGTATCAGTTTCACATTAAGAAGTTGTTCTTTTGATCAAGAATCAGTTTAACATTAACCTCACCTCACCCTCAGGCCCATAACTACAGGAGAAGTCGTTGGGGAAACCTGAGGACCGCAGACGCAACCTCCCTTCTCCATGTCTCTGTCAGCAGCCGCTGGCAGCAGCTCACGTGTATGGAGTCTGGTCCATTCCTTGATGTTCTCATGCCAGTTCTTTCGCTGTCTTCCTCTTCTTCTTCCGCCTCGATGGTGCCTTGCATGATTGTTTTGGACAGACTGCTGTGTCGAGTGTTGTGCCCAAACCATATCAGCTTCAAAGTTGAAAGGAGAGGTTCCTGAGGTCCAGCAAAGGTTCTCAATTCTGCTCCGTACATATTTATTGGTCCTGTGCTCTATCCAGGAGATTTGAAGGAGCTTCCTCAGGCATTTGCTCTCGAAAGCCTGGATCTTCCTTTCAGTTTCAGCCGTCAGTGTCCATGCCTCGCAAGCATACAGTACAATGGAGACCACCAGGGCTTTGTAGAGTTTGAATTTTGTAGAGAATCGGATGTTACTTTTCCACACTCTGTTCAGTTTGGTCATGGCTGCGGTGGCTGTGCCATTGCGAGTTCTTATTTCTGTTTTGCAGCTTCCATCCTTTGTCAGGGTTGCTCCTAGATATTTGAAGTTTCCGACATCTTCCAGTTGTTCTCCGCTCATGAAAATAGTGGCATGGTCCATGTTCTCGCTGTTTACCATGGTTTTGGATTTCTCTGTGCATTAACATTAAATGCTGGCTCAAATTTATGGTAGGCTTCAAAACGCTAACATGGATTATAGAGTATTTTAGTGCAAAATCCCAATTGTGGCGTGTGGCCACATCGTCAAGAAATCACAACCATCAACACCTGTGAACTGGCCCACATCCTATCCTGTTCCTGTTGACCGATGGTCTTTATGTCCGTCTTTCTCACTTGACGAAGATCATCTACTCCTTTGATTCCTGGAGTGGTTTCTATCTCGCTTCCAATCCACAATAATAAAACATGTTAACGACCAATCTGTCGCCCCTGCCCAATTTGTCGCCCAGCAACAGATTGGTCTTCAAACCAGGACCAATCTGTCGCCTAGGCGACAGACTGGTCTTCAACACCAGGACCAATCTGTCGCCCGGCGACAGATTGGGCCCGGGTGTTGCATATTTTGATGGGATAGACCTTACAGGGAAGACATCATGATTGAAGAGGGAATATTTCAGCAGATAGAAAAACACAGCGTCACAGCGAACTACTTTTGAAGTTGGAGTGTTTCTACTCCTGTGGCAGGGTAATAAAGAATTGCAGCCCCTGCAACTCCAGGGTGTTGGGGCCAGTTTCCTTCTAATTTGGTGTAAGGGTTTATTTTACCAATTCCTTTTGTGATAAACACTTCTGGCAGGCACCTCTCGCCCATGTTTTCTTAGTCTAGAAAAAAAAGTAGAAATAAAAACAATATAAAAACACTCAGAGTCTGTATTCTCATTAAGATAGCATGAGAACTGGCACCATGCCAGCGTAGAAGCTCTTCCAAAAATCCTGTTAAATTCTGTTGGCCCCATGCTATCCCCATGTGAATACAGGCCCACGTCAATAACGAAAATGACGTGAAAATACGTTTAAACATGAAAAGAAAAAAGACCACCCTTCAGGAAAAGTAAAAATGGAACATTGAACAAGTCCTAAAACAATGTCACACATTAAAAGGGATCGTAAAACCTCCTTCAAAGTCTTTTCTGAAAAAAAAATAGTAAATAGGTTTTCAGTCTTCTGCAATCAAACAAATATGATTATGGTGTGTGTGTGTGTGTGTGTGTGTGTGTGTGTGTGTGTGTGTGTGTGTGTGTGTGTGATAGTTGCTTATGGAAGAAGAGTTTACGTTTATAGGGTCAATTTATCCAAAGTGTTGATTTATCCAAGAGCGATTTATTTGATTTTTTTTTCAGAGATAAAGGAGGCCTGTAAATAGAACCAAGCCTTTGGGTCAATTAATCTGGAGGTGGACTTATGTGGGGTCGACTATATAAAGTCATCTGACCGACAAATCGATATTTTTTCTGAACAGTCGAGATATCCGAATAATGGATAAGTTGACATTATCTCATGAATGAGAGAGACTGTGGCCCAACATCAACTTATTGAGAGCAAGGTAAGTTGGCTGCAAATTGGCCAAGGGGCGACAGATTGGACAGTGAAGTGCGACCCAATCTGTCGCCCTCAAAAACTTAAAATGGGCGACAAATTGGTCCTGGTGTTGAGGACCAATCTGTCGCCTGGGCGACAAATTGTCCTGGTGTTCAGGCACAATCTGTCACCGGGCGACAAATTGGGCAGGGGCGACAGATTGATCATTAACAAAACATCTCTTTCAGATAACATTGCTGGATCCAAGCTTGTCAAAAAGTAAAGATCAGCAGTGTGTGCGCGCGCGCGGTG
>CM031600.1:92673210-92675710 GCA_018398815.1 Conus ventricosus
AGGGAAAATATCTGTCAGTGGGGACTGGTGGATTTGGGGATCAGATTGGGGAAAGTTGGGGTTTTCCCAGGGTCAGTGATTGTGATTTGTTGTGTGGTGGGGTGTGTGTGTTGTGTGGGTGTGTGTGTTGTGTGTGTGTGATGTGTGTTTGTGTGTGTGTGGTGTGTGGTGTGTGTGTGGTGGGGTTTTTGTTTTGTGTTGTGGGTGGTGTGTGTGTGTGTTGTGTGTGTTGGTGGGGGTGGGGGGTGTGTGTTTGTGTGGGGGGTTGTGTGTTTTGTGTGTGTGTGTGTTTTGGTGTGTCAGGTGTGTGTGTGTCGGTGGGGTGTGTATGGTGTTGTGTGTGTGGGGTGTGTGTGTGTTTTGTGTGTGTTTTGGTGTGGGTGCGTGCGTTCGGGCGTGTGTGTGGGGTTTGTGTGTGGTGTGTGGTGTGTGGGTGTGTGTGTGTGTGTTGTTTTGGGGTGTGTGTGTTCCCTTTTTGTATCGCCATTATTTTTTTTGTGTTTTTGAAGGAGTGGGGGACGGGTTTTTTGGTGTGCTTGGGAGTGAGTGTGTGTGGGAGAGAGGAGAGAGAGAGGAGGAGGGAGAGAGAGAGAGAAAAGAGGGGTGTGGTTGTGTGTGTGTGTTGTGGGTGTGTGGTTGTGGGTGTGTGTGTTGGGTTTTCTTGTGTGTGTGTGTGTGTGGGGGTTGATGTTATGTCTCTGTGTGTCGGGTTTTTGGGGTGTGGGTTTTATGTGTACTTCCCTCGTGTGCCATCGGGCGGGTTTAAAGGGTTTTTGGGTTGCCCGTCTCCCCCCCTCCCCACACCCCATCACTCAGGGAAAGAGGATTCCCCCCCCTAAACCCTGTCTGCCCCGGGAACCCCTGGGTCTCTGTCTCTGTCCCTCTCTTTTTCTGTCTGTCCTCTCCCTTCACTGCCTCCCCTCTCTGTCTTTTGGGGTGTGTTCTCTCTCGGGTCCCCCCCCTTCCTCTGTCTCTTTTTCCCCCCCTCTCTTTCCCCTTCCCCCTTTTCCTCCCCCCCCCTCTCTCCCCCCCCCCACCCTCTTTTTCCTCTCTCTCTCTGGTGGTGTGTGTGTGTTGTGGGGTGGTGTGTGGGGGTGTGTTTTGTGTGTCTAGAGTCTTTCTTTCCCCCTTGTCTCTCTTTCCCCTCTCTCTCCCCCCTTCCCCCCTCTCCCCCTCTCCCCTCTCCCCTCCCCCTCTCCCCTCTCCCCCTCTTCTCTTTTGTCTGCCCGTCTAAACACCCACCCCAAAACCACAAACACACACACACACACACACACACACAAAACAAACACCATATCCCCACTCTCCCCTTCTCTCCCCTATTTCTCCCCTGGTCTGTCTCCTCTCTCCTCTCCCCTCTCTCCCCCTCCCCCTCTAAACCCCACACCCACACCCCCACACACACACAACCACACAAAAACACACCACACACAAAAACACAAACTCACTCACTCAATCCCTCACCCCATTCAACCAACCCACACAGTTACTTTGAATAGAGAGAAAGGGGGCATGGGGGTGTGCGTATGTGGGGGGGCGTGCGATCATGGTGGTGTTGTGCTTTGCGTGCTGTGTGTTTTTGTGTGTTTGGTGGGGGTTGTGTGTGGGGTGTGTGGGGGTTTTGTGTGTGGGGGGGGTGGGGGGGTTGTGGGGGTTTGTTTTTGTGTTTTTTGGGGTTGCGCTAGGGAAAAAGCCCCCTTTTGGACGGGTTTGCCCGGACCGGGGGGAGGGGGGGGTGGGGGGGGGGGGGGTGGGGGGGGGGGGGGGGGGGGGGGGGGGGGGGGGGGGGGGGGGGGGGGGGGGGGGGGGGGGGGAAGTAAGGGTTGAGAAATTTCCCAGCTGTAATTCGGGGGAGATCGATCTGTCCTGGGCCCAAATTTTAAACCCTTTTAGCTTTACTTTCCCTTGCATGCGGGGCCCCCGTGTGTGTGGGGTGGTTGTGTGTGTGTGTTTTGGTGTGTGGGGGGTTTTTTGGGGGGGGGGGGGTGTGTGTGTTTTGTGTGTGGGTCGGTGTGAGGGGGGAAAGTGTGTGTGTGTTTTGGTGGTGTTTGGTGTGTTGTGTGTTTGTGGGGTATTTGTGGGGAGGGGGGGGTGTTTTGTGTGCGTGAGAAAAGAGAGAAGAGAAGAAAGGGGAGGTTGTTCTGTATATTTTTGTGTGTGTGTGCGAGAGAGACAGCCCGACAGACAGAGCAAGAGGTGCATGCGTGTTTTGGGGGCCGTGCGTGCGTGCGTGGGTGTGTTTGTGTGTGTGTGTGGGTGTGTGTGTTGGGGTGTGTGGTGTTGTGCGCGTGCGTGCGTGGTGGGGTCCCGGGCGTGCGTGTGTGTGGGGTTTTGGTAGAGAGAAAAAAGGGGAACAGACAGCGACAGACAAGACAGAGAGGCCACAGGGGGGAAAAAAGGGAGTGCTGTGAATGTTGTGGGTGTGTTGTGTGTGTGGGGGTGTGTGTGGGGGTGGTGTGTGTGTGTTTTGTGTGTGTGAAGTTTAACCCGTTTCCCTGAG
>CM031600.1:92683210-92695710 GCA_018398815.1 Conus ventricosus
TGGAACTGTATGGAATTATGTATGAATGTGTCTCTGAGATGTAAGACCGGATAAGTTGGAACTGTATGGAATGATGTATGAATGTGTCTCAGAGTTGTAAGACTGGATAAGTTGGAACTGTATGGAATGATGTATGAATGTGTCTCTGAGATGTAAGACAGGATAAGTTGGAACTGTATGGAGTGATGTATGAATGTGTCTCAGAGATGTAAGTCTGGATAAGTTGGAACTGTATGGAATGATGTATAGATGTGTCTCGGAGATGTAAGACTGGATAAGTGAGGACTGTATGGAATGATGTATGAATGTGTCTCAGAGGAGGTGTGAGACTAGATAAGTGAGGACTGTATGGAATGATGTATGAATGTGTCTCAAAGGAGAAAATGGACTAGATAAGTTAAGGCTGTATGGAATGATGTATTGAAGTGTCACAGAGGAGGTGTGAGACTAGATAAGTTAAGGCTGTATGGAATGATGTATGGATGTGTCACAGAGGAGAGGCCGCTTTAGTTAGGATCGTATGGAATAATGTATGGATGTGTCTCAAAGGAGAAGATAGACTAGATAAGTTAAGGCTGTATAGAATTATGTATGGATGTGTCTCAAAGGAGAAGATAGACTAGATAAGTTAAGGCTGTATGGAATGATGTAGGGATGTGTCTCAAAGGAGAAGATGGACTAGATAAGTTAAGGAGAATGGAATAATGTAGGGATGTGTCGCAGAAGAACAAATGGACTGGATGACGTCAGGTGGACTGTGCATGAATCGGGGTTCCTTGCGGCCCTTAAAGGTTTGGAAACGTTTGAAGAAACAGAGAAACTCTGTTTGAAGGCAATGAAGGTCTCAATAACAAGAGAGAGAGAGAGAGAGAGGGAAAGAGAGAGAGAAGGAGGGAGGGAGGGAGGGAGAAAGAAAAGAAGAAAGGAAAGAAAGAAAACGACTTGGGTGTAAATTTGATGTTGTTGTTTTTGTTTTGTTTGTTTTTTTTCCTTTACAAGGAAAAAAAACCTTGCGGTCATTACAAGATAATTCAGTCTCGCAGAAGGAGCTAGACTGGCTAAGATCGGATGGGCTGTGTGGAATGACGTATGAATTGAAGGAAGAGATGAACTGGGTAAGATCAAATGGGCGATATGGAAAAACGTATGACTCAAAGGAAGAGATGGATGGTTAAGACTGCATGGAATGACGCTGGACTCACCGAAAAAAAAAGCTGGACTGAGGTAGGTAGATTGTATAGAATGAAGCCTAACTGGGAGAAAGAACGAGACTGGATAAGTTACGTGGTTTGTATGGGATGACTTATGATTCACTGGTCAAGATGGACTAGATAAGGTCACGTGAACTGTATGGAATGACTTATTACCTGGACGAAGAGCTGGACTGGAGAAAGTCGGTGAAATGTATGTGATGACGTATAACTCAAAGAAAGACGTAGACTAGAGAAAGTCAGGTGGACTCTACAGAATGAGATATGACTTGCAGAAAGAGCTGGATTGGATAAGGTCAGATGGTTTGTATGAGATGACGTAAGATTCACAGGAAAAGAATGGACTGGATCAGGTCGGGTGGATTGTTTTGGATGACTAGTGACGTGGAGGAAGAGCTACACTGGTTGAGTGTATGTGGTGACGTATGACTCAAAGGGAGAGCTAGACTGGTTGAGTGTATGTGATGACGTATGACTCAAAGGAAGAGCTAGACTGGTTGAGTGTATGTGGTGACGTGTGACTCAAAGGAAGAGCTAGACTGGTTGAGTGTATGTGGTGACGTGTGACTCAAAGGAAGAGCTAGACTGGTTGAGTGTATGTGGTAACGTATGACTTAAGTGGAGGGCTAGACTGGTTGAATGTATGTGGTGACGTATGACTCTAAGGAAGACCTAGACTGGTTGAGTGTATGTGGTAACGTATGACTTAAATGGAGGGCTAGACTGGTTGAATGTATGTGGTGACGTATGACTCAAAGGAAGAGCTAGACTGGTTGAATGTATGTGGTGACGTATGACTCAAAGGAAGAGCTAGACTGGTTGACTATTTGGTGACGTATGACTTAAAGGAAGAGCTAGACTGGTTGAGTGTATGTGGTGACGTATGACTAAAAGGAAGAGCTAGACTGGTTGACTATGTGGTGACGTATGATTAAAAGGAAGAGCTAGACAGTTGACTATGTGGTGACGTATGACTCAAGGGAAGAGCTAGATTGGTTGACTATGTGGTGACATATGACTAAAAGGAAGAGCTAGACTGGCTGACTATATGTGGTGACGTATGACTCAAGGCAAGACCTAGACGGGTTGACTATGTTGTGACGTATGACTCAAAGGAAGAGCTAGACGGGTTGACTCTATGTGGTGACGTATGACTCAAAGGAAGAGCTAGACTGGTTGACTATGTGGTGACGTATGACTCAAAGGAAGAGCTAGACTGGTTGAATGTATGTGGTAAACGTATGACTCAAAGGAAGAGCTAGACTGGTTGACTCTATGTGGTGACGTATTACTCAAGGAAGAGCTAGACGGGTTGACTCTATGAGGTGACGTATGACTCAAAGGAAGAACTAGACTGGTTGACTATGTCGTGACGTATGACTCAAAGGAAGAGCTAGACTGGTTGACTATGTGGTGACGTATGACTCAAAGGAAGAGCTAGACTGGTTGAATGTATGTGGTAACGTATGACTCAAAGGAAGAGCTAGACTGGTTGACTATGTGGTGACGTATTACTCAAAGGAAGAGAGAGTCTGGTTGACTATGTGGTGACGTATGACTCAGAGGAAGAGCTAGACTGGTTGACTATGTGATGACGTATGACTAAAAGGAAGAGCTAGACTGGTTGACTACATGTGGTGACGTATGACTCAAAGGAAGAGCTAGACTGGTTGACTATGTGGTGACGTATGACTCAAAGGAAGAGCTAGACTGGTTGACTATGTGGTGACGTATGACTCAAAGGAAGAGCTAGATTGGTTGACTATTGGTGACGTATGACTAAAAGGAAGAGCTAGACTGGTTGACTATGTGGTGACGTATGATTCAAAGGAAGAGATAGACTGGTTGACTATATTTATGTGGTGAGGTATGACTAAAAGGAAGAGCTAAACTGTTTGACTATATTTATATGGTGACGTATGACAAAAAGGAAGAGATAGACTGGTTGACTATATTTATGTGGTGACGTATGACTCAAAGGAAGAGATAGACTGGTTGACTATATTTATGTGGTGACGTATGACTCAAAGGAAGAGCTAGACTGGTTGACTATGTGGTGACGTATGACTCAGAGGAAGAGCTAGACGGGTTGACTATGTAGTGACGTATGACTCAGAGGAAGAGATAGACTGGTTGACTATGTGGTGACGTATGACTCAATGGAAGAGATAGACTGGTTGACTATGTAGTGACGTATGACTCAGAGGAAGAGATAGACTGGTTGAATATGTGGTGACGTATGACTCGAAGGAAGAGCTAGACGGGTTGACTATGTAGTGACGTATGACTCAGTGGAAGAGATAGACTGGTTGACTATGTAGTGACGTATGACTCAAAAGAAGAGCTGACGGGTTGACTATGTAGTGACGTATGACTCAGAGGAAGAGATAGACTGGTTGACTATGTGGTGACGTATGACTCAATGGAAGAGCTAGACGGGTTGACTATGAAGTGATGTATGACTCAGAGGAAGAGATAGACTGGTTGTCTATGTGGTGACGTATGACTCAAAGAAAGAGATAGACTGGTTGACTATATTTATGTGGTGAGGTATGACTCAAAGGAAGAGCTAGACTGGTTGACTATATTTATGTGGTGAGGTATGACTAAAAGGAAGAGCTTGAATGGTTGACTATATTTATGTGGTGAGGTATGACTAAATGGAAGAGGTAGACTGGTTGACTATATCTATGTGGTGACGTATGACTCAAAGGACGAGCTAGACTGGTTGACTATGTGGTGACGTATGACTCAAAGGAAGAGCTAGACTGGTTGACTATGTGGTGACGTATGACGCAATGGAAGAGATAGACTGGTTGACTATGTAGCGACATATGACTCAGAGGAAGAGATAGACTGGTTGACTATGTGGTGACGTATATGACTCAGAGGAAGAGCTACACTGGTTGACTATGTGGTGACGTATGACTCAGAGGAAGAGCTAGACTGGTTGACTATGTGGTGACGTATGACTCAGAGGAAGAGATAGACTGGTTGACTATGTAGTGACGTATGACTCAGAGGAAAAGCTAGACTGGTTGACTATGTGGTGACGTATGACTCAGAGGAAGAGATAGACTGGTTGACTATGTAGTGACGTATGACTCAGAGGAAGAGATAGACTGGTTGACTATGTAGTGACGTATGACTCAGAGGAAGAGATAGACTGGTTGACTATGTAGTGACGTATGACTCAGAGGAAGAGCTAGACTGGTTGACTATGTAGTGACGTATGACTCAGAGGAAGAGATAGACTGGTTGACAATGTGGTGACGTATGACTCAATGGAAGAGATAGACTGGTTGACTATGTAGTGACGTATGAATCAGAGGAAGAGATAGACTGGTTGACTATGTAGTGACGCATGACTCAGAGGAAGAGATAGACTGATAGACTGGTTGACTATGTAGTGACGTATGACTCAGAGGAAGAGATAGACTGGTTGACTATGTAGTGACGTATGACTCAGAGGAAGAGATAGACTGGTTGACTATGTAGTGACGTATGACTCAGAGGAAGAGCTAGACTGGTTGACTATGTAGTGACGTATGACTCAGAGGAAGAGATAGACTGGTTGACTATGTGGTGACGTATGACTCAGAGGAAGAGCTAGACTGGTTGACTATGTGGTGACGTATGACTCAGAGGAAGAGCTAGTCTGGTTGACTATGTAGTGACGTATGACTCAGAGGAAGAGATAGACTGGTTGACTATGTATTGACGTATGACTCAGAGGAAGAGATAGACTAGAGAAGGTAGACTGGTTGACTATGTATTGACGTATGACTCAGAGGAAGAGATAGACTAGAGAAGGTCCGGTGGACTCTGTAGAATGGCACGCAGACTGCGTGCTCATACGCACCATACATACATGAAAACCTGACCGCACAGACGTAGGACTTTGTGACCCTGCCCTCTGACCAGCAAACAGCAGTTCTCCAAGACTGCTCTCCCCTGGACGCCCGTGGGGAAACCCACGTGACCAGACCCCTGGGGCAGACACGACAGACTCCATGACAATCCTCAAGATTTGCATGGGACAGCAGCGTCCATAAGGACAACTGACATGATCAGTCAGTGTTCAGTGCCAAAGACAGACCGACTTTGGCAGGACTGAATTCTTTCATTCTTTCACGTTCCCGGCCATGCTGGATCCTCAATCCAGTTAGCAAGGCGAAGTCCACAGTCCGCCGCAGAGACCCTACCGGTCTCCACAGCTTCTCCTGGACCTCAACCGGACTGGGCCACGTCTGGCGTCTCAAGGCTTTAAAGGAGGGGCGCGGGCAGGACTGTAAGATGTGAGTGGGAGTTTGGGAGCCTGTGCCACAAGGGCACTGGTCAGTATGAGCGAGTCTGAGACGTGAGAGATGGGAGAGGAGCTGGCAGTGTCCTGTTCGCTGCCTGGAGATGGTAACTTGAGCTGCTCTGTCCAGTCGGTGGATGCTGTCCTGTTCAGTCTCAATGTCCAGGCGTTGGCGCCACGTTCTTCTGAAGTTGTTCCTGAGGATGGTTGTAGCTTCATTGTAGGACATTGAATTCACTTCCGACTGACCGGCCTATGTAGTGCCAGGCTCTCAGAGTGTGATTAATTGGACTTCTAGAGATCTGTGAATGTATGGCAGGGATAAGATTAAACAGCTGTACTTGAACATGCTAAACAGACTCCTGACAGACGTGTGCACGATTAAATAGACTGGTGACAGAGTTCACCTCGTTAAATGGACTTGTGACAGGTTTTTCATGGTTTAATGGACTTGTGACAGATTTAGTATGGTTAAATGGACTTTGAACAGATTTCAAGTAACGAAGTGGACATGACATATTTTTACATGTATTCAAAGAATTATGACAGATTAGTTACGGGTAAATGGAATTTTGACAGATTTTGCTTGTTTAGTGGGAATTAAGACAGATGGTTTAATGCACTTTTGACAGATTTCACATGGTTTACCGCACTTTTGACAGATATCACATGGTTTACCGCACTTTTAACAGATTTCACATGGTTTACTGCACTTTTGACAGATTTCACATGGTTTACTGCACGTTTGACAGATTTCACATGGTTTACTGTACTTTTAACAGATTTCACATGGTTTACTGCACGTTTGACAGATTTCACATGGTTTACTGCACTTTTAACAGATTTCACATGGTTTACTGCACTTTTAACAGATTTGACAAGGTGTGATGCACTTTTGACAGATTTAACATCGTTCATTGCCCTGTGGACAGATTTGACATGGTTTAATGCACTTTTGACAGATATGATATGGTTCAATGCACTATGGACCGATTTCACATAGTTTACTGCACTTTTGACAGATATGACATGGCTTACTGCACTGTTAACAGATTTCACATGGTTTAATGCACTTTTGACAGATTTGACATGGTTTAATGCACTTTTGACAGATTTGACATGGTTGAATTCACTTTGGACAGATTTGACATGCTTAAATAAACTTTGACAGTTTGGGGAAATAAACGTCTGACACACTGTGACATTGGTAAATGAATTTCTGACAAATCTGACTGGGTTTTATGGACCTCCGAGAGTTGGCAGGATTAAATAGATTTCTGACAGTTGGCATGGTTAATTAGATTTCCAACAGTTGGCATGGTTAAATGGATTTCTGACAGTTTGCATAGTTAAATGAATTTCTGACAGTTGGCATGGCCAAGTGGACTTTGAGCACATCTGGCATGGTTACATGGAATTCGGACAGAGCTGGTATGGTTAAATGGAATTATGAGAAAGCTGGCATGGTTAAATGGACTGACAGATTTAGGGTTCATTAGCGTATAGACTTTGACATTGTTAAATGCACGTCAGACGACTGACGTGGTCAGATAGGCATACCTTGGTGAAGTGGTCAGATAGGCATACCTTGTGTGGTGGTCAGATAGGCATACCTTGTGTGGTGGTCAGATAGGCATACCTTGGTGAAGTGGTCAGATAGGCATACCTTGTGTGGTGGTCAGATAGGCATACCTTGTGTGGTGGTCAGATAGGCATACCTTAGTGAAGTGGTCAGATAGGCATACCTTGTGTGGTGGTCAGATAGGCATACCTTGTGTGGTGGTCAGATAGGCATACCTTGTGTGGTGGTCAGATAGGCATACCTTGGTGAAGTGGTCAGACAGGCATACCTTGTGTGGTGGTCAGATAGGCATACCTTGGTGAAGTGGTCAGATAGGCATACCTTGGTGAAGTGGTCAGACAGGCATACCTTGGTGAAGTGGTCAGATAGGCATACCTTGTGTGGTGGTCAGATAGGCATACCTTGGTGAAGTGGTCAGATAGGCATACCTTGGTGAAGTGGTCAGATAGGCATACCTTGTGTGGTGGTCAGATAGGCATACCTTGTGTGGTGGTCAGATAGGCATACCTTGGTGAAGTGGTCAGATAGGCATACCTTGGTGAAGTGGGCTTAGAGAGGTCCGACATGATTAGGAGTCATATGGCGTATGTTGGCGTGATGACGTGAATTCAAATCACTTGACTGCCGAGGCATTATATTATTTGCTATAAACATCTTAAACTTAAACTAAACGTAATTACAAGTTACTTTCACTCTTTCATCTGGCTACGTTTCGTTGACACAAATTTTCAAAAAGAATCTATATAAGAAATGAGCCAGACAACAGGGACACATTTCAAGACAAAACACGACGCATTTCGACCTCTTAGGTCTTCTTCAGGCAAGATAAAACAACATTCAGGACGATGAAAACGAGCTATCACTTATCTTCTCGAATTCGATGCAAGATGGGAATTGAATTCCAGAAGAGAAGTGATTGCTCGTTCTTCGTTTTCATTGTCCTGAGTGTTCTTTGTCTTGCCCGAGGAAGACCTAAGAGGTCGAAACATGTCGTGTTTTGTCTTGTAATTTGTTTGTTCCTGTTGTCTGGAGGGTTTACTTCAAAGATGTTTATTCTTTCTAAAATGTGTTTCAGTGTTCGCCTCCAGTCCCCTCACTTTGAAACTACGTTTTGTTGAATTAGATCATTGTACTGAACTAATGATAGAGGGAACTGTTAATATCATCATCATCATCATCATCATCATCATTATCATCATCATTGTCACCACTACTACTACTTCTACTACTACTACTACTACTACTACTATTGAGAGTAACTACCCTTGGTTAGAGACCAAGCTCTGCATATCTGGGTAGAGCCGACAGAAGAGCTGCCTGCTGGCGCTTCATGAAGTCATTTCCTGTGTCATTCAGTCAATGTCAGTCACTCAGTTTTCTCCCTTTATTCTTTTTGATGTTCCACACAAGATGGCATGCTGTGTGTAACGTGTCCTCCTATAATACAATCAGCCAAACTGGCCTTCTCTCCTTTAAGTTGGTAATAGGATTTTACGTCTGTGCCAGACGTTATGCGTGCGTTCAGACAGAGAACCTCGATTCTATAGTCTCATTCGAAGGACTTTTAGGGAACTGGAGTAAGAACTAATATCAACTGCGAGATATAAAAAAAAAATCCCATTGTGCCAAAAATCCCATTCGAAGGACTTTTAGGGAAATGGAGTAAGAACTAATATCAACTGCGAGATATAAAAAAAAATCCCATTGTGCCAAAACGGCCCGGCAGAGATTCGAACCGGCAACCCTACGATACATGCCAACGGCAATCCCTGTCCGTCAGCAGCATCAGTATCTCCAGGTGTGAGCGCACAGGTCACGGCTGTTGACTATAGTCCAACAGACTTGTACAGGGCTTGAAACACAAGCTTCGACATCACTGTCTGAAACTGTCGTCGATTTCTCTGGCTTCACAATCCTTGACAGTGCAGACGGAGCGAATCGCTTCTCTCCCAGCTCAATTACTCCCCCTGCTCAATACTCCGCAAGTCCAATACCCCCTCCGCTTGATACTTCCCCTACTCGTTGCTGCTCAATCATCCCCCTTGCTGAATATTCGTTCTGTCCAGTTTCGCCGCGGCTTAACACCCCCCCCCCCCCCCCCTCCCTCCTGCTCGATGTATCCCCGCCCACAATAGAAGGAAGCTGGGGGGGGGGGGGGGGGGGGGGGTCTAAGGGGAGGGGGTACGAAAGAAAATCTTTCACATCCCACAGCTAAAGACCACGCGCGTGCGCGCGCGCGTGCGTACTCATATACATGCACACACGCACGCATGCATGCATGCATGCATGCACGCACGCACGCACGCACGCACACACACATGCACACACACACGTTCACACACACACACACACACACACACACACACACACACACACACACACACGCGCGCGCGCGCGCGCGTTCACGCACACATGTTCACATACACACACACACACACACACACACACACACACACACACACACACACACACACACACACACACGTTCACGCACGCACACACACACACACGCACACGCGCACACACACACACACACACACACACACACACACACACACACACACACAACGTGCCGTAGGCGAGCAGGTTGGGGGAGGGTAAGGATCAGGGATCCATCAATAAGGGGGGGGGGGGGGGGGGGGGGGGGGGGGGGGGGGGGGGGGGGGGGGGGGGGGGGGGGGGGGGGGGGGGTATGGACCAGGGATCCATCAATAAGGGGAGTACGGACCAGGGGATCCATCAAAAAGGGGGGGGGGGGGGGGGGGGGGTATGGACCGGGGGATCCATCAAAAAGGGGGGAGTATGGTCCAGGGATCCATCAATAAAGGGGGAGGGTATGGACCGGGGGATCCATCAAAAAAGGGGGAGAATGGACCAGGGATTCCATCAATAAAGGGGGAGTATGGACCGGGGGATCAATCAATAAGGGGGAGTATGGACCGGGGGACCCCTCAATAAGGGGGGAGTATGGAGCAGGGGATCCATCAATAAGGGGGAGTATGGACCAGGGGATCCATCAAAAAGGGGGGAAAGTATGGACCGGGGGATCATCAATAAGGGGGAGTATGGACCAGGGATCCATCAAAAAGGGGGGAGTATGAAGCAGGGATCCATCAACAAGTGGGAGAAATGGACAGGGGATCCATCAATAAGGGGAATGGACCAGGGGATCCATCAATAAGGGGGAGTATGGACCAGGGATCCATCAATAAGGGGGAGTATGGACCAGGGATCCATCAATAAGGGGGGAGTATGGAGCGGGGGATCCACAACAAGGGGAGTATGGACCAGGGATCCATCAATAAGGGGGATATGGACCAGGGATCCATCAATAAGGGGAGTATGGAGCGGGGGATCCATCAATAAGGGGGATAGGGACCAGGGGATCCATCAAAAGGGGATATGGACCGGGATCCATCAATAAGGGGGAGTAGGACCAGGGATCCATCAATAAGGGGAGTATGGAGCAGGGATCCATCAATAGGGGGGGAGGGCATGGACCAGGGATCCATCAATAAGGGAGTATGGAGCAGGGATCCATCAACAAGGGGAAGTAGGGACCAGGGGATCCATCAATAAGGGAGTATGGACCGGGGGATCCATCAATAAGGGGGAGTATGGAGCAGGGACCCCATCAATAAGGGGATATGGACCAGGGATTCCATCAATAAGGGGAGTATGGACCAGGGGGGATCCATCAATAAGGGGGAGTATGGACCAGGGGATCCATCAATAAGGGGATATGAGCAGGGGATCCATCAATAGGGGGGGGGGGCATGGACCCGGGGGATCCATCAAAAAGGGGGGTATGGAGCGGAGGCAGGGGATCCATCAATAGGGGGGAGTATGGAGCGGATCCATCAATAAGGGGAGTATGGAGCAGGGATCCATCAATAAGGGGGAGTATGGACCGGGGGATCCATCAATAAGGGGGAGTATGGAGGCAGGGGATCCATAAATAGGGGGGGAGGGCAATGGCCCCGGGGGATCCATCAATAAGGGGGAGTATGGACAGGGGATCCATCAATAGGGGGGGGGGCATGGACCAGGGATCCATCAATAAGGGGGGGGGAGTAGGGACCAGGGATCCATCAATAAGGGGGAGATGGAACCAGGGGATCCATCAATAAGGGGAGTATGGACCAGGGGATCCATCAATAAGGGGGGACCAGGGATCCATCAATAAGGGGATATGGACCAGGGGATCCATCAATAAGGGGAGTAGGGACCAGGGATCCATAAATAATGGGGAGTATGGACCGGGGGACCCAAATCAAAAAGGGGGAGAATGGAGCTGACCCCGGTATAGACACACCTTTTTCCCTAAAGACCTGGATTTTTTTTCCCTACTTTTTTTTTCCTCCACAAAATCGATTGCTCACTTTCCAGGGCTGCAGTCGAACAATTCACCTCCCGCATTCCGACAACACCACAGCCCCATACCGCTGATCGATTAAAGGTAGGGCGTAAGCTTACTTTTTCTCCTTTCTCAGAGGCTGGCTTTTGCTCCGATTCCATTTCAGAGACCTACACAATTCAGACTGAGTGACCGCAGCTGCTCACCAAAATTAATGCACCAAGGCCTTGCTTGAAAGAGACGAGTAAATTTTTTGACCGGGGCAAATTTCATTGTTTTGAATTTTTTTTTTTATCGTGTCTGAAAAGTGATTCTCCTCGTTTCTTTCGTTATGGGGCCCTCAAGGCACAAGCCGGGTGGTTCCAAGCAGCAGATCAAAACAAAGGAATTAGACTATTTTAGTGTTTCAGTTGGCGCAAAGACAGGGTCACGGGTAAGACCAAAGACGTGAAATATGACGTCAGCAAAAGGGGAAGGTCATGTAGGCCCTATTGAAGACTTTGTACATTCCCACAAAACAAGGGAAATATTGGCGGGGAGTTGTTATTTTGATCAAATTATCAGTTGAACGTTAAATGCTGGCGCAAATTTATGGTCGGCCTCAAAAAGCTGACAAGATTTTATAGTATTTAATGCAAAATCCTAAATGGGCATGTGGCCACATAAAGAAAAACATCAGTTCTTTCTTATTCTAGTCAAAAGACAAAAAGTCTCAAACTGACGTCACATCCTTTTATAACAACTCGCCTCCAAGTCGAGATATTGATCTGGAATGTGGGTTTTAGATAAGCATTAAGAGAAAGAGAGAGAAAAAAAAAAAAAGGGAAAAAACAAGAAGAAAAACGGGGGGAGCGGGGAGAAAAGAAAAAAAAAAGTAAAAATGGCGTTGCCATTTTGGGAACAAAGTATTGTCCGTTCTCTTTTGTACAGTCATTCTGAGCGGCTTTTATTGACGTCACTATTCCCTGGCGGCCAGCACTCGACCTGATTGAGGCATTTAAGCTACGAGTGGGTTTTGTGCTTCCAAAAAAAAAAAAAAAAAAAAAA
>CM031600.1:92713210-92720710 GCA_018398815.1 Conus ventricosus
GGAACCAGGTCAGAGGTCCAGGCGGTCTGGCTTCCTGATGGCACGGCCACATCTAGAGGTCTGGACCATAGGCGTAGCAGGCTGGTCTTCTGGCTGGGGATCTGGCCTCTGCATGGGGTCCCCACGTCTGGAGTTCTGGAGCGTACCCGGGGACAGTTGTTTTGCTTGATGGGGTTTTGGGGATGGGGTAGGGGCCATGGCGGGCCACCATGGTGTCTCGGTCTCAGGACCCGGATCGTCCTCCTCTGCAGGATCTCCCATGGACCCTGGGTACAGAGAGGAGGCCTCCCTAGGAACTCTGCAAGGGGTCTGAGGTTTGAGTTCCCTGGGGACCAGGTGACGCCGGTTCCTCCTCTGTCTGCCACTGGGAGTCTGCACTTCATAAGACCGGAAGGGGAAGGACTGAACGACGGTCCCTGGTGCCCCGATGGCTTGATCCACACGGGTTGTCCTGGAGTAAGTGGAGGAGCTGTTCTTGTGCGGTGTGCTATGTCAAAGTTCATCTTCTGCTTCTGTTTGACAACTTTGTCCTGCTCTTCGAAGTTTTTCTCTTTTTGTCCCCCGGCTTCAAGGTTGATGGCAGTATGGGTACTGTGGTTCGCAGCTTTCGTCCCATGAGTAGCTCTCCTGGGCTCAGTCCCTGCTGAAGTGGTGTTGCCCGATAGCTGAGGAGAGCCAGGTAAGGGTCTTCTGCTTTCTTCATGAGAGACTTCACTGTCTGTACTGCTCTCTCTGCTTCTCCGTTAGCTTGAGGGTAGTATGGACTGCTTGTGACATGTGTGAATCCATATTTCTCTGCGAAGGCTGCAAACTGGCAGCTGGTGAACTGGCAGCCATTGTCCGACATAACAACTTCTGGGATTCCATGTCTGGAAAACATGCTCTTGCAGTGGTTGATCACACAGTCAGCGGTAGTTTGCCTGAGGAGGGCTAGCTCGATGAATCTAGAATAATAGTCCACAATGATCAGGTACTGTTCTTTCTTCAGTTCAAAAAGGTCCATGCCTATCTTCTGCCAGGGGTAATCAGGGGTGTCTGTGGGAATTAGGGGCTCTGGGGGGATTTGTCTCTCTCGAACGCAGATAGGACAGTGTTCCACCATAGACTCGATCTGGGCAGACAAGCCTGGCCACCACACACTTTCTCGTGCTCGAGCCCGACACTTGACAATTCCTTGATGTCCCGTGTGAATTTTCTCCAGGATGTCTGGCCTCATCTTCTCGGGGATGACCAGTCTGGTTCCATAGAGCAGGGCTGAGATTTAGCAAGCCAGGCTAAGGAGCCAGCCGGGCTCCTAACCTGGGAGGTTGAGGTTGCCAGAAAATTTTTCAGGTTGCCAGACCCTTTCATTGAAAATGCAGTCCTATTTTAAATTTGCAGCTTATACACACGCTTATTTTCAACAACAACAATAACACTGTTTCTGCTCATTAATTTTGGAAAACAAATTTATTTTCAGTTGTCATTGATATTGGCACCCAGGTATATCATAACTGACAAAGAAAAAGAGATCTTTTATATAAAAGCATTTGACTAGTAGAAGTAAAAAGCGTCATGACAAGATTTGTCCCTGTTTTGTACCTGAAGCACCCTCAGTCTACAGTCTGCCAAGGGCCAGATCATCATCATCATCATCATCATCCTCAATGTTGAAAAAGGTGAAGCAGCTTGGGTCTCCCTTCCTCAGGCCAGCAAAGTCATCACCATCTAACCCAGCACTGAGACTCTGCTGCTGCTGTTTGTAAGTCGTCATCCATTTTCGGCAGGGTGCACAGTGCATCTCCTCCTTGTCGGCATCGTACACAAGCCATGCTCTCTCCTCCCTTCTTCTTCTTCTTCTTCCTAAAATACTGGTTCACTCAAAAACGAGTAGGTCACCAGCGCGCATGTTAAAAAGTAATATAAAATAACATAAAACAGTGCGACTCAGACTGTTGGCCCCTGGAGCAAATTTGGCAACAAGGGGTCGCACTCGATATTCAAGAAGTTAAAAAATGGCCAAACTCAGGCCTAGGCAATAGTAAAACATCTGGGGAAGTAAAAATAGAAACTCATCAATATGCAGATCTCAAAACTGTCGAATCAACCTGTTTTTTAAATGAGATTGCATTTGTGGCAATCTTGATGGCACCCGGCAGTGAGTTCCACAGCCGTACAGAACTAGGATAAAAAGAATGTAAGTGGCTGTCAATATTTGATGCAGGTATGGTATAACATTGACCGCCACTCCTGGTGCTACTTCTATTCAATACTATTTGTTCCATTGGAATATCAATTACTTTAGCTCTGCCTTTGAAAAAGATGTTAAGTTTGATAAAAGCTCTTCTCTCTTCTAAGGGTTTCCATTCTAATTTCCTCATGTTCTTCCTAGTATTCCCCTTTTCTCTGATGTGGTTCCCTGTTATGAACCGTGCTGCTCTCTTCTGAATCTTTTCGAGGTTATCAATATCCTTTAGATGGTAAGGATCCCAAACTGAGCAACCATATTCCAGTACTGGTCTAACCAGTGTTTTGTAGCAGTCGTCTTTAACCTTTTGGGGGCAGTCATTGATATTCCTGTATAAGAAAGCTAAGATGTTATTTGCTTTCTTACATACTAAATTGTAATGTTCTTTCCATTTGAGACGACTATCTATAATCACACCTAAATATTTTGCAGCATTAGTTTCTTTAAGAATAGTATTATGAATAGAATAATCTGATCTAATCGGTGAGCGTTTGTTACATATACGCAACACTTGGCACTTTTGGGGATGAAATTCCATTTTCCAAGTTCTTTCCCACTCTTGTAAAGCGTTTAGATCTTCTTGTAGAATGCGTGTATCATTCTTGCTTCTAATTGTTCTATATACTAAACTGTCATCTGCAAAAAGCCTTACAGTAGTTCCAGGAGAGAGATTTCTACTTATGTCATTTATATAAATTAAGAAAAACAAGGGCCCCAGAACAGTTCCCTGTGGTACACCTGACAAGACTGGTTTACAATGGGATGACGACCCTTCCACAACAACTTTCTGCGTTCTCCCAACGAGGAATGATCTAGCCCATTTTAGCAAAGAACCGCCAATGCCAATGTGTTCTAATTTAAGCAGCAGGCCCTCATGGTCAACCTTATCAAAGGCTTTAGAAAAGTCTAATAAAATTGCATCTATTTGCTGTCTGTTGTTAAGACAGTTATTAAAATCATTGAGAGTTGTTATAAGTTGAGTCTCACAACTCCTTCGCTGTCTAAAACCATGCTGGGCGTTATTTAAGAAGTCATATTTGTCAAGATGGTCCATTATGCTACTATATATTATGTGTTCAAGTAGTTTAGCTGATATGGATGTAAGAGATACAGGTCTATAGTTCTCTGCTTTTGTTTTGTCACCCTTTTTGAATAAGGGAACAATGCTCGCATCTCGCCACTCATCAGGTATTACTCCTTGATCCAGTGAAGCTTGGTAAAGTAGTTGGTATACCTCACTCAATTCATTGGCACATAATTTTAAGAGCTTGCCAGGAACGCCATCGGGACCAGTAGCTTTGTTTTCATTGATGTTGGTCAGTAACTTAAATACTCCTGCTTTGTTTACTTTGATGTTATGCATTTCAGGGAGTTTATCATCATCTTTTAGTCTAACGTTAATTAAAGGTTTGGGATTTGATTTGTTTCTGTCCTCTTCCATCCTGGCACCCACTTTCGATCTCTCTTCTCTTCTTCATATTCCTTATTCTGCTTCTTTTTTTCTTCTTCTGACTTAGTTTATTTTTGCTGGAGGCTCAGAGACACCGGTTAAAAAGCGCCACATGACCACCGACTGAACAAGTAAGCGGAAGAGCGGAAATGGCAAGTCTCGCGCGACTCTGAACCTGGGCCGGGAAAGCCCCAGCACGGCAGTGATGAAAGATGGCAGTCGGCAGGCGCGTGTTTGTTTTTACAGGGCATGTCGTTTGTGTACAGGTACAGAATCACTGGCGGTGATTTTTAGGTCGCCAGCCGGGCGAATGGTACTGTAAATTGAGTTCGCCCGACTCCAATTTTAGGGGCCATTGGCGAGTTGGCGAACGTTAAAGCTCAGCCCTGATAGAGCAGGAGGTCTTGTTCCACGCTGAGATAGTGTCGAACAGACCAGTATGGCTGGATCTTCTCATTAGGGCAGTGTTCGGGCCATCCTTCATGAATGAATCTCTTGATTTCTGAGCAGACTGGGTCCTTGCTAAGCTCTTGCTGGATCTGGTCGAGTCTCGATGGTGTGGCTGGAGCACTGGAGAGGACCTGATCCACCATGGAGTCAGCTTCTTCTTCTAGCTGTTTGTCTTCTTTCTGTGCCAGTCGAACCGGTGCTCTAGACAGGGCATCCGCAGTGATCAAGTCCTTGCCTTTTTTGTATTCGATCTGGAAGGAGTATCGCATCACACGCATGCAGAATCGCAGCAGACGAGGTGACAGCTCATCGAGATGTTTGGTCTTCAAGAGCGTCAGGAGTGGTCTGTGATCTGTTTCAATGACCAAGTCTTTGATACCTGTGATGTACTCTCGAAATTTCTCGCATGCCCAGGCCACTCCCAATGCTTCTTTCTCCACTTGGGCATAGTGCTGCTCCGTTGGAGTAAGTGATCTGGATGCATAGAAGACTGGTTTGAAAATGCCGTCATCCTGTTTCTGCTGCAGTACTGCTCCAAGGCCATAGGACGAGGCGTCTGTAGACAGACGGGTCTTCCGGCTCGGGCTGTAGTGAGCCAGAACAGGTGCTGAGCTGAGCTGTCTTTTGATGCGTTGGAAGGCTTCTTCTTGTGGGGCGTCCCAGGTCCAGTCATTTTCTTTCTTCAGGAGGTCTCTGAGAGCCCTGGTGTTGTCTGCCAGATTGGCACCAGCAAACTTGGCGACGTGGTTGACCATACCAAGTAGACGTCTGAGTTCAGTGATGTTGGTTGGTTTTGGAAAATTTGTGATGGCGACGACTTTCTCAGGGTCAATGGTGATGCCCTCTGGGGAGATGATCTGTCCCAAGAACTTGATCAACGGCTTTGAAAATTCACATTTGTCTGGGTTTAGAATCAGTCAGCATCACTCTGCTTCTGCATCACCTGGCGGAGGCGTTCATCATGTTGTTTCTGGTCTTTCCCATGAACGAGGATGTCAGGTGATGCAGTTGTCTGAATGTCTACCAGTTTAAACATGCTAGGGTAGCAGATTGTGCTGTCACAAGAAAGTAGGTCATTCAGCTTTCTGCCAATATTCCTACAGGGAGATAACTTAGATTGCACTTATGAACCCCAGCCAGATAGCACAGGTTTCTGGTTACAGAACAATACAGATTCCCAGGATAAAGAAAATTGTCTGTTACATGTTTACAATGACAGAAATATACATACAGGCCATGGAGATATAAGGGTATGGTTGAAGTCATCGTTGATTTGCTTTCATTCAGGCTGTAAAAAACATATGGGTATGGTAGAAGTCATATATTGTTTGGATTTTTTTTGTTTTTTTTGTTTTTTTGCATTCAGGCTATATAAAAATACAAGTATGGTAAAACGCAGGATTGATTTGTTTGTTAATTGGTGTTGTAAAGATATGGGTATGGAGTTGATTTGTTTGCATTCAAAGTCAGTCAAGATGTAGGTATAGTTGAAGGTAGGACTGGTTTGTTCTTGCACATATGTGTCAAATGAACACTACAGGACGGTGTATCTGCAAGCATGTGGCCCCCACACACGCCACTGTGTTATGCAGCTTTGATGCAGATGGAAACAGCTGTTGTATGACTCAGTCCTGTGCCGTCCCTCAGTTTGTGTCACTGGTGGCTGTTGTTTTGAATTGTGCCTGTACTGTACTGTCAGTTTGTGTCACTGGTGGCTGTTGTTTTGAATCATGCCTGTACTGTACTGTCAGTTTGTGTCAGTGGTGGCTGTTGTTTGAATCGTACCTGTACTGTACTGTCAGTTTGTGTCACTGGTGGCTGTTGTTTTGAATCATGCCTGTACTGTACTGTCAGTTTGTGTCACTGGTGGCTGTTGTTTTGAATCGTACCTGTACTGTCAGTTTGTGTCACTGGTGGCTGGTGTTTTGAATCGTCCCTGTACTGTACTGTCAGTTCATGTCACATATGTGTAGTTTCTGTCAGCACAACGTGTTGCTGGCTGTTGTTTCACATGGCCCCACGATGACTGCTCAATGTGTGTGCCGCTCTCCATGTCATTCTATTGAGGGTCATAGGGCAATGGTGACCACATGACCCTTGTGACCTCTGATATTTGAATGAAATTAGGTTGGATAATTCTGGTATTAATATGTTTCAGGTCAGTTTATAAGATTCTCCTGGCTGCAAGCTATTGAGTACATTTCATGGAAAGTTGTTTCTGTATCATCTTTGCAGTAGTTATTTTATTTTATTTTATTTTATTTGGGGGAGGGGGCTCCTAGATGGATGGAGACACTGAACTTCAATCCATCTCTGCCAGAAAAAAAAACTTCTCTTGAAATTATTGAGTGGCAGCCCATTAATTTTCTTTGTTGTTGTTGTTGTTGTTGTTAATCAACATTAACATTGAATGAGACAAGATACCTTTCATTTTTCATGCAGTTAAAAAAACCCTGAAGGGCTGTAAGTGCATTTAGTTAATGCTATACTTAGTCACATCAATGTAGCTGAAGTCGTTTCTTTTGAGTTGTTCAGTTATTTGTTTGTTGTGGTTCTCATGCCTAAGATCATTTACTGATATATAATAGGTAAATAGATAGATAGATAGATAGATAGATAAATAGATAGGTAGACAGACAGATAGATAGATAGGTAGATAGGTAGATCGATAGGAAGATTGATAGACAGCCTGTATGTTTCTAGACCAGTGATGTGTGTGTGTGTGTGTGTGTGTGTGTGTGTGTGTGTGTGTGTGTGTGTGTGTGTGTGTGTGTGTGTGTGTGTAGGTGGGTGTGCATGCGCGCGCGCATGCGCGCGTGCGCGTGCGTGTGTGTGTGTGTGCGTGTGTGTGTGTGTGTGTGTGTGTGTGTGTGTGTGTGTGTGTAAAGTCGTGAAGTAGTTTGTAGAGGATTTAAGAATGAGAGAGGCTTTTTGTGATATTTCTTACGTGATTTGTTTTTGAATTATTATTATTGTTGTTATACGATGTGTTAATTGTGAATGCAATGTGATGTGTTTTAGTGTTGACATACAATGTGTTAATCAAGGATCTGAGTGAGTGTGATTTATATAGTGTTCTGTGATAAGTTTTCATAGCTAAAAAATGAATTTTTTGGTGATGTTTTTATTGTCATTACAATATTAATTATCAATGTTGATAATATGAATAATTGTGATATTTGTAAGGTTATGTACAAATACACACATATGTCGGCATACACGCACATGCACACATACACGCGAACACACGCCTCCTCGCACACACCCCAGCGCGCACGCACAATGCACACACACATGCACACATACAGTAGAGGTCTCTGACCGAAACTGATGTGAACTTGGTGAACCTGATGCTATTGTGAAAAGCCTCCAC
>CM031600.1:92725710-92750710 GCA_018398815.1 Conus ventricosus
GACACATCCCACACTGTCCGTAAACAAATGCTGGTGTTTTATCACTTTTCATATGACACATCCCACACTGTCCGTAAACAAATGCTGGTGTTTTATCACTTTTCATATGACACATCCCACACTGTCCGTAAACAAATGCTGGTGTTTTATCACTTTTCATATGACACATCCCACACTGTCTGTAGTAAACAAATGCTGGTGTTTTATCACTTTTCATATGACACATACCACACTGTCTGTAGTAAACAAATGCTGGTGTTTTATCACTTTTCATATGACACATACCGCACTATCTATAGTAAACAAATGCTGGTGTTATATCACTTTTCATATGACACATACCACACTGTCTGTAGTAAACAAATGCTGGTGTTTTATCACTTTTCATATGACACATACCACACTGTCTGTAGTAAACAAATGCTGGTGTTTTATCACTTTTCATATGACACATACCACACTGTCTGTAGTAAACAAATGCTGGTGTTTTATCACTTTTCATATGACACATACCGCACTGTCTGTAGTAAACAAATGCTGGTGTTATATCACTTTTCATATGACACATACCGCACTGTCTGTAGTAAACAAATGCTGGTGTATATCACTTTTCATATGACACATACCGCACTGTCTGTAGTAAACAAATGCTGGTGTTATATCACTTTTCATATGACACATACCACACTGTCTGTTTTAAACAAATGCTGGTGTTATATCACTTTTCATGTGACACATACCGCACCATCCAGAGACAACGCTGACGGTTTTTCTTTTTCTATGCCACACATCTCTCTACTATCAACCAATTCTGATATTATCTGTTTATTGATTTGTTTCAAGAAGTGGCTCTGTTATACTTTGATGACCACTTATCCATGTAAAATACTCTATGACGCTGCTGCTGCTCGGATTGGCTGTCGCTCTTCTTCTTCTGGCGGTGTTTGCTGTCACCACTGTAAGATTCATCCTGTGCAATGACGATAATGTGGAAATCCACTTTGACACTGGCAAAGTGGTCGACTCTGGGCGTTTGGTGTATCGTCACAACACTGGCTGAAAGTGATCTCTATGAATTATCTTGTCGTTAAAGACTTTTCAGCTTTGGGGAAGTCTTTATTTCTGAGGTACAGATGGGCATTGAAAATACAGTTTGAAAACGTGTAGTTGTGAGTTAAGTGTGTGTCGGTTTCTTATTAAAACATGTAACTGCAAATGTTGAGTGTGTGTCGGTTTCTCGTTTTAAAAAAAAAAGAAGAAAATGCAGTTGTAACAACTCAGAGCGTGTTTCTCATTAAAAAAAAAAAAATGCAGTTATAAGAGCTCAGACTGTGTTTAGTATCTGCCCGTTTCTTGTGTCAGAGCAAAGTTTTTAAATGCTACGTGTGTTCTTGTTTATTGTTAAAGTGTGGAGTTTTAAATGCTATATGCATTCTTGTTTCTTGTTATAGCGTGGAGTTAACATGTCGTGAGTGTGCTTGTTCTTGTTAAGTGCTGTATGCATTCTTGTTTCTGGTTAAAATGTGGAGTTTACATGTCAAGGGTGTGCTTGTTTCTTGTTAAATCATGAAATTTCAACACTGCTCTCTTTCAGACTTTGCTGGGATTTTTACCTGGTTTGCTAAAAGCCCACTCCCAATCATGTTTCAGAAGACCTACACATCAGCTAGAGTGACCCAGTATGATACCATGATGACTGTGGTGTAGGAAACGACGTAAGGGTTCCACTGTTTTTCTTTTGCACAGGGCTTGAAGATCTGATGGGAGGGGTGGAGAAGGAAGTGTGGGGAGGGATTGAGAGGAGGATGGACGAGGGAGGGGGGGGGGGGGGGGGGGGGGGGAGGGCGGAGCCAAACACTGCATTTGTCCCAGTGAAGTGTGGGATAATTTTGTCTGAGTGAATGTGAAGATGTGGAAGCGGTGTGTTCCATTGCATCACCTCTCCTTTTGACCATGTCCAGACATCCATTCCATGATGTTAGGTCAGCTGTCCATTGATAGTGAAGTGATCAGTTCATGTTATGTCAGCTGTCCATTGATAGTGGTCAGTTCATGTTATGTCAGCTGTCCATTGATAGTAAAGTGGTCATTTCATGTTATGTCAGCTGTCCATTGATAGTGAAGTGGTCATTTCATGTTATGTCAGCTGTCCATTGATAGTGGTCAGTTCATGTTATGTCAGCTGTCCAACTCCATTGATAGTAGAGTGGTCAGTTCATGTTATGTCAGCTGTCCATTGATAGTGAAGTGGTCAGTTCATGCTGCATCAGCTGTCCATTGATAGTGAAGTGGTCAGTTCATGCTATGTCAGGTATCCATTGATAGTGGTCAGTTAATGTTATGTCAGCTATCCATTGATAGTAAAGTGGTCAGTTCATGCTATGTCAGCTATTCATTGATAGTAAAGTGGTCAGTTCATGTTATGTCAGCTGTCCATTGATAGTAAAGTGGTCAGTTCATGCTATGTCAGCTGCCCATTGATAATAAAGTGGTCAGTTCCATGCTATGTCAGCTGTCCATTGATAATAAAGTGGTCAGTTCCATGCTATGTCAGCTGTCCATTGATAGGAAAGTGGTCAGTTCATGTTATGTCAGCTGTCCATTGATAGTGGTCAGTTCATGCTGTGTCAGATATCCATTGATAGTGGTCAGTTCATGTTATGTCAGCTGTCCATTGATAGTGGTCAGTTCATGCTGTCAGATATCCATTGATAGTGGTCAGTTCATGCTGTCAGATATCCATTGATAGTGGTCAGTTCATGCTGTCATATATCCATTGATAGTGGTCAGTTCATGTTGTCAGCTATCCATTGATAGTGGACAGTTCATCTTATTTCAGCTGTCCATTGACAGTGGTCAGTTTTTGCTATGCTAGCTGTCCATTGATAGTGATGTGGTCGGTTCATACTATGTCAGCTATCCATTGATAGTGGTCAGTTCATGTTATGTCAGCTGTCGACTGATAGGAAGGTGGTCAGTTCATGCTATGTCAGCTGTCCATTGATAGGAAAGTGGTCAGTTCCATGTTATGTCAGCTGTCCATTGATAGGAAAGTGGTCAGTTCATGCTATGTCAGCTATCCAATGATAGAAAAGTGGTCAGTTCATGCTATGTCAGCTATCCATTGATAGTAAAGTGGTCAGTTCATGCTATGTCAGATATCCATTGATAGTGGTCAGTTCATGCTATGTCAGCTGTCCATTGATAGTGGTCAGTTCATGCTTTGTCAGCTGTCCATTGATAGTGGTCATTTCATGCTATGTCAGCTATCCATTGATAGTGGTCAGTTCATGCTATGTCAGCTGTCCATTGATAGGGGTCATTTCATGCTATGTCAGCTATCCATTGATAGTAAAGTGGTCAGTTCATGCTATGTCAGCTATCCATTGATAGTAAAGTGGTCAGTTCATGCTATGTCAGCTATCCATTGATAGTAAAGTGGTCAGTTTGTGCTATACTGATTAGCTATCCATTGAGTAGGAGAATGTTCATTTTCATGCTATGTTATCTGTCTACTGTGTTGCAGTGGTCAGTTCTATATTAGCTATCCATGCTATGCTATGTTAGCTGTCCATCAACAGGAAAGTGGGCAGTTCATGCTATGTTAGCTGTCCACTGAAGGAGTGGTCATTTTCATGCTATGTTACCTGTCCACTGAGTGGTCGGGTCTATGCTATATCAGCTATCCATTGACAAGGGAGTGGTCAGTTGCGTACTAGTAGCAGTGTGACTTGTCCATTGATGGTGATTCTTCTGTACACAGACTGGTGGCAGAGCAATACAGGTATGGGCCCACACTGAAATCATCTGTCCTGCAGCCCCGTGTGTCTGTCTGTAGTAGCCAGTGAGTGACTGTTTCGTACGTTCCTCGCCGTGTGAGTGCATGACAGTGTCAACAATAAACAAGATGCCAAATGGTTAGTTCCTCTTCGTTGATGTTCTTGGGACGCCCTTTTTCTCTTCATCAAGGCAATGATGTCGTCCATCTGCCGCATGCTCCGACTTAATTTTGATGACTCGTTGTTTTGTCCCTTTCTGTTTGTTTTATATGATGAGTTTTGTCGTACTTTATTTGGTTGATTTTATTTTGATTAGTTGTTATGTTGTCACATTTTATTTTGTTGCAGCGTACCTCTTACATCTGGAGGGCTTTGACTAAATGTCATTATGATATCGAACACTCCAGGTTATTTGATGAATGGATAAATTCATCAGTCCTGAAATATGGGTGAAGCACACAGTTGGTTCTTGTTGAAATTCCAACATTGGATACCAGTGATTAGAGTCAAAATGTTTTCAGTCATCTCTACGACATGGGTAGTGCTTTCTTTCCTCGTCAGCTTCTGTCCCCTCTCAATAGCATCAATCTCACCTTCATCCTGGCTCTCAACAGTTACAGCCACATCCAACTGTCCACAGGAAGCAGTCGACATCAGATCAGCATGAGGCAACTCACCAGAGGAGACACTGCACTGCTGTAATGCCACTTTGGTGGTGCCTGTTCTGATCCAACATACGCAGAGCACCATTGATGACAATAATTACCTTGCCTTAGAGGCAGCATGACGAGTGAACATTTCTTCCTGCTCCCTCACCCCCACCCCCCCCCACGCACGCATGATGCTGCCATGATGCTTTTGCAGGGTGTCTTAGTACTGCATTAGCCACCCAACATCAGCCTAACACAAACACAGGTGGCAGGCTGGCAATTCCGCCCAATATCAGCCTAACAGAGGCGGCAACCGAGCAATTGTTCACCAATAGTAATATCAGCCTAACAGAGGCGGCAACCTGGCGATTGTTTACTAACAGTTTGACATGGAACAGTATATCATAGCATCAAATATGACACCGGCACACTTTTTGGACTCTGAACTGGACTTCCAGCACATAAAGATTTTCCGTAATTCTCATTAAATTTTGAAGTCGTTAAAAAAAAAAAGAAGGTTTATGTTGAAAATTCCTTCACTGTGGTTAGTTTGTCCACTGAAAACCGACAGTTCCCCACTGGAAGGTGTTTCCAAGCCAATATCATCACAATTCACTGCTGACGCCGCCACAGTTCTCGCTGCCAGTGGTCAACGCCTTTCTTGATGTCGTTATTTTGTTGTGTTCGAGAGGCCAGTCCTTCTCACACAACGCAAATGTCACAGAGAGATCTCACTGTCAGTGTCCTGACCTTTCCTCCTGTTCTAAATCACCTTGCTGTGCTAGAGAAGAAGAGAGACCTGTCCTTCTCACACGCACACTTAATGCTGCAGACAGACAGAAACTGGCTTTGGCATTATCTGACATATACCACAACTGCATTTTTGTTGTTGTTGTTGCATGGACCGCGCAACATTTTTGTTAGAAATCACTGCACTCAGCACATCATAACTGTATGGAGACCAAGTTCTGCATTTAAAAGAACAAACTTGAGCATATTTGAGATCTTTCCATTACGAAATGACTTTCATCCTCCATTACCAATACACTGCTTACACAAAGTGCATAGTTACAAGTACACCATCCTAGCTTCACACACATACACACTCCTTAAAAATACTTGATGTGAAGAGATGTGAAATCACAGAAGCAACATCTCTCCCTCTCTCTCTCTCTCAAGCATGCGAACACACACAAATGCAAATACAGAGAGTTAAAAACATAGTGTATTTCTCATAAAAAAAACATTCATGTCAATGACATAGACATAACACAGATACAACACCGTAGTTTGTCATAGCACTTCACACCACACAATGGACAACATCAAACCGAGGACATCTTTGAAGGGCACTGTCATCTTGATTTGACAACCACTCTCTCTCTCTCTCTTTCTCTGTCTGTCTCCCCCCTACAAACCCATCAGTGACCCCAACATGCTGCCATAAGAACTTCCATTCATCCATCCACCAATCAGATCCTCTCCACCAACAAGCAGGGACTAGGAAATGAACTCTTCCATGTAAACCACGATGATAAAACACATATACACACACGCCTCTTAAGAGTCTGTACTGCCACACTCTGCTACATACATCCACAGATTAAGAGGGCAGAGGAGATATATCTCACCTCGCTACCCACTATTTACATTCGTCACACCTCCATTCAAGCACTTTTTGGTTCAAAAGTGAATGAAATTGACAAAAGCCGTACGAACAGACCAGGGCCACTTGTTCTTACATCTTTGATCAATCCCTTTCATTTTTGCTGTGTCTTGCTGACAAATGAAGCATTATTTGGCTTTAAACAAGGCAGACAAAATGGAGACTGCCCACCATGACTTCACCGTCTTCTGCCACCATACCAACAACATGACCAGCGCTGTGCAAATTTCATTGTCAGCTTTTATCTTCTTTTCGTCGATTATTATCTTTTTTACTTAATTTTTCATATTCTCACATTTAACCCACTGGTGAAATTTGCGAATTCACTGAGAAGTTGGCACCCTCAGTAATCTCCACAATGCCAGAATACACATAAAAAGCTGTGTTTCTTGGAGAAATGTTAACCTTTTAGACTCATTCTTCCTTCCTTTTCTATAAATGAAACTGTAGGACAAGTGTATGAAACCGACAGACATCGGCTTGAAGGGTATTAGTATGCTCTGGTCAGTGCCAGGGCCAGCATGCACAGGGGTCTTGTACAGAGATGTAGATCTCAGATCTCTTGTGTAAGTAGTGGATGCAGAATTACTGGCATGGATCTTGGCACAGTCAGGGCAAGGCTCAGCTCTTGTACAATAACACGGAGACAATGCTTTAACAAAAAATTAATGTCTAAAAGAAAAAAAAAGACAGTGGTGTTAGTGGTATACCAAATATTTTGTTGAGTTCAGGTTTATAAGGAAACCACTCAATGTGTGTGTGTGTGTGTGCGTGTGTGCGTGTGTGTGTGCGTGCGCACGCACGCACGTGTGTGTATGTGTGAACGTGTGCGTGAAAATACACATGCATGCAAGTGAGGATGAGGTCTGTTTTAACATTCAAAGATGAATAATGCCTACCCAAATGTGATCAACCACCATTTGAACACAAAAGCACAGGGTATGCACACACACGTTTTCTCTCTCTCTCTCTCTCAAACATGCTATTTCTTTTCAATGTAAACTGAAGACTACTAAAACTCCAAACACTGTCAACATCTCACAGGTGTTTTCACTCTTCCTAACACAGATGCCCAACAGCGACACACAATATTTAGCTGCCTTCAACAGGCACGGTCTCTGGTTTGGCAGTGACTCAGCCAAACCCGTCTAACCCACCACCCTTCCCCCTCCCTCCGTCCCACTCCCATATTTCCCCTCCCTCCCCTCCAGAGTACCCATAAGCCCCTCCATTCATGTGCAGTCCCTGAATCGATGGCTCACAGTGATGCGAGACGCAGGTAAGGGGCACAACTGCACAGTCCAGGGGACACTATATTCATGACAGCCCCGTCCTTCTGATTCCAGGACATCCCAACTCACACATACGCTCCAGCTGGGCCAAGGCTGCACACCTCACACACACACACACACATGCAGGTATTCCACAGGTGGGTTACTTTGTCCAGGAAGGAGGTGGGGAATGCAGAGGAAAGTGCACTTAAGAAACTTGTTCTCCTTTACCAACTAAGGAGTATTTGCCGTTACTGAACTGGGAAGGGAGCATAGCAAGATTATTCTCCTTTACCAAATAATCAGCACTTGCCAAAGCATTGCTGGTCTGGCAGGGGAGGAATTCTTCTCCTTTACCACATGAGGTGTACTTGCCTAAGCATTGCTTAGTGCGGGGGGGGGGGGCATAACAGAACTTATTCATGGTCAGCAACTTTTGAGTCACTCCCTCTCAAAAGCTTGAGTGCCGAGACGGGGGGGGGGGGGGGGGGGGGGGGGGGACTGGACTGTGTGGAGGAGGTTGGGGGAGGCCCAGGTGCAATGCGTATTCTACATAGTACTGATGACTGGTTTCTAAAGCAACATTTTCTGTGCATCTTTTCCTCCAAAACGTGTTCTTTAATAATGGCACTTTCAAATTCTGAGTTTAAGGATTGAGAGTAGCGATGGGATAGGGATTGAAGATTGTGGTAATCCGGAAGGACTGAATTTGTCTTCTGATCTGTGCTAGCATTCGCGCACACACACATGCACACACACATGCGCACACACACACACACACACACAAACATGCATACACACACACACACACACACACACACACACACACACACACAGAGGCAAAAGAGCTGTCTAGTGACGGTGTCAGACATCCAGATAGCCATCATTCTCTTTGTCGTTGTCCTTGTCTCCGTCATAGAACTCATTTGCAGGCTCCGCCCTGTCAAACAAAAAACACTATTGGTCATGACCACCTGCCAATCACAATCTTCAACATATTCACTGTACTATACAGCAATGTGTTTTATAATGTTGCATTAGGTTGAGAGACAAGAGAAACGTTTAAGGTCAAATTCCAATATATACACAAGCACACATGCAATCAAGTTGTTTCATTTTCTTTCCAAACCCAATCCTAAGTTTCCAGACTGAGGCAATTAATCCTTTACCTCCCTTTTAGCAGTTCCAAGATTGAGGCACCCTGACTTCTTTCTTCCCTTCAGATGTCTCCAGACAGGTACCCAGACTTCTATCTTCCCTTCACATTTACCAGGCAGGTACCCTGACTTCTATCTTCCCTTCACACTTTACCATACAGGTACCCTGACTTCTATCTTCCCTTCACACTTTACCACACAGGTACCCTGACTTCTATCTTCCATTCACACTTTACCATACAGGTACCCCGACTTCTATCTTCCCTTCCCACTTTACCACACAGGTACCATGACTTCTATCTTCCATTCACACTTTACCATACAGGTACCATGACTTCTATCTTTCATTCACACTTTACCATACAGGCACCCTGACTTCTATCTTCCCTTCACACTTTACCAGACAGGTACCCTGACTTCTATCTTCCCTTCACACTTTACCAGACAGGTACCCTGACTTCTATCTTCCCTTCACACTTTACCAGACAGGTACCCTGACTTCTATCTTCCCTTCACACTTTACCAGACAGGTACCTGACTTCTATCTTCCATTCACACTTTACCACACAGGTACCCTGACTTCTATCTTCCCTTCACACTTTACCAGACAGGTACCCTGACTTCTATCTTCCCTTCACACTTTACCAGACAGGTACCATGACTTCTATCTTCCATTCACACTTTACCAGGCAGGTACCCTGACTTCTATCTTCCATTCACACTTTACCAGACAGGTACCCTGACTTCTATCTTCCCTTCAGACTTTACCACACAGGTACCATGACTTCTATCTTCCATTCACACTTTACCAGACAGGTACCTGACTTCTATCTTCCCTCCACACTTTACCAGACAGGTACCCCGACTTCTATCTTCCCTTCACACTTTACCAGACAAGTACCCTGACTTCTATCTTCCCTCCACACTTTACCAGACTGATACCCTGACTTCTATCTTCCCTCCACACTTTACCAGACTGATACCCTGACTTCTATCTTCCCTTCACCAGTTTCCAGACAGGTACCTTGACTTTTCCTTCCGAAGTTCCCAGAGCGAGGAACCTTTGCAAGTTTACTTCCAGATGTGTGGTACACAAACTTTTCTCTCCTGTCGCAGCCTGAGGGACAACTGACCCACCTTTTCTCGTCCACCTCTTCATGCTGGTCGGCCTCATCCGCATTCTCCATACACAGGTCAGGCGGAACATCGTGCATCTGAACGCTGGGGGCAAAGGCCATGTTCTTCAGGTTCTCGTGGGTGGCGATGCGTATCGCCTCCAGGTACTGCCAGACAGACACAACCACCAGTATACCAAGCCACTCAAAGTCACGCAGCAATGCCTCACTCACCAGATTCATTTTTTAATCTTCTGGGTAGATATGAACTCTGAGAATCATTGTATTAATTCATGTTCAGAGAAAAATTAGTTTCTCAAAATAACCTTTCATATGTACAGAAAAAAAAGAGACTGTCAGAATCATCATTTGTTTATGTACACATGGAAATAAGACTCAGAATTTAAATTTGTTTCTATGTGGAGAGAGAAATCAGACTGATGGAATTCTTGTTTCTTTATAAAATTTAAAAAAGAAAATTGTGACAGCCAGAATCCTTGTTTGTTCATTCATCCCAAGGTCACTCCCGCCTAGAAGTCGTCAAAGTCAAGAAGAAAACAAAAGAACAGAACAGCGATCCCTCAATGCATGCTTGTCTTGTTCATACTTCCAGTCCACATCTGGCAGCTTAAGTCGGTCTGATCTATTTGTAGGACTACGTGAAGGATCATGGGAAACGTGTCCCCAGCTGTCGTTGCTTAATCAAGTTATACCAGGAGCCATGTTAAAAATCCTGTATGTTCAGCGTGGTGACTGAACTCAAGGGAAAGATGAGGAGTGGGACGTGAGCATGTACACTGAGAGATCAGAGTTGTACGTCAGTCCTCTGGTGATGAGGTTCTCCTGTCTGGTGCCGACCGGACAGTGGCAATTAGTAAAATGCAGCGTAAGACATGGAATGGTCAGAGTTGTCAGTCAGTCAGTCACCTGTTTGGTGCCGACCGGACAGTGACAATTAGTAAAATGCAGCGTAAGACATGGAATGGTCAGAGTTGTCAGAGTTGTTTTTTGAGTTCTCCTACTGGCCCAGGGTGGGAACAAGTGCAACAGAGTGCAAGACATTCAGCGGTAAGAAATGTCAGTCAGTCACTCACCTGTTTGGTGTTGAGGTTCTCCTGCTTGGTGCTGATGTCTGGGTGCAGGAGGAAGTCCGGGGCAAAGTAGGCCAGGTAATCTGACAACAACACAATGTACACAATTAACACCTGGGCAAACAGACACCCACCCCAGACCCAGAGAACAGACTGCAGAACGTACGTTCAGTGTCACACAGAGCAGTACAAGGCAGACCAAAGAGAAGTCAATCAGTAACAGTTAGACACACAGCAGGACAGTGAAGAGGAGAACATAATTACACAGAACAGAGCAGACCCAGAGAACTGAAAGACAGCAGACAACACAACAGACAGAAAGAAAAGAACACAGCAGACAACACAACAGATAGAAAGAAAAGAACACAGCAGACAACACAACAGATAGAAAGAAAAGAACACAGCAGACAACACAACAGATAGAAAGAAAAGAACACAGCAGACCAGAGGACACAGCACAGAACAGAGCAGACCCAGCAAACAGAAAGAACAGAACAATGCAGAACAGAACAGAGCAGACCCACAGAACAGTACAGAACAGAAAGACACAGAACAGTACAGAACAGTACAGAACAGAAAGACACAGAACAGTACAGAACAGTACAGAACAGAAAGACACAGAACAGTACAGAACAGAAAGACACAGAACAGTACAGAACAGAAAGACACAGAACAGAACAGAACAGAAAGACACAGAACAGTACAGAACAGAAAGACACAGAACAGAACAGAAAGACACAAAACAGAACAGAACAGAAAGACACAGAACAGAACAGAACAGAAAGACACAAAACAGAACAGAACAGAAAGACACAGAAAAGAACAGAATAGAAAGACACAAAACAGAACAGAACAGAAAGACACAGAACAGAGCAGAAAGACACTGTGCTGAACAGAACAGAAAGACTGTGCTGAACAGAACAGAAAGACTGTGCTGAATAGAACAGAAAGACTGTGCTGAACAGAGCAGATCCACAGAACAGAAAGACACAAAAATGACTGAGAGAACAAAAAGACAAAAAGGTACCCCAGAGAACAGAAAGACACAGAGCTGACCCAGAGAACAGAAAGACACAGAGCTGACCCAGAGAACAGAAAGACACAGAGCTGACCCAGAGAACAGAAAGACACAGAGCTGACCCAGGGAACAGAAAGACACAGAGCTGACCCAGAGAACAGAAAGACACAGAGCTGACCCGATAACAAAAAGACAGAACAGAGCTGACCAGAGAACAGAAAGACACAGAGCTGACCCAGGGATCAGAAAGACACAGAGCTGACCCAGAGAACAGAAAGACACAGAGCTGACCCAGGGAACAGAAAGACACAGAGCTGACCAGAGAACAGAAAGACACAGAGCTGACCCAGAGAACAGAAAGACACAGAGCTGACCCAGGGAACAGAAAGACACAGAGCTGACCCAGAGAACAGAAAGACACAGAGCTGACCCAGATAACAAAAGACAGAACAGAGCTGACCCAGAGAACAGAAAGACACAGAGCTGACCCAGGGAACAGAAAGACACAGAGCTGACCCAGAGAACAGAAAGACACAGAGCTGACCCAGGGAACAGAAAGACACAGAGCTGACCCAGAAAACAGAAAGACAGAGCTGACCCAGAAAACAAAAAGACAGAGCTGACCCAGAGAACAGAAAGACACAGAGCAGAGCAGACCCAGAGATAAGAAAGATACACAGCAGTAGAAGGGAGACCCAGAGATGTCCAGCAGACACCCACCATTGAAGGGGAGATCATTGCTGATCTGTTCCTCCAGCAGGATAGCTGTCTCGTACGTCCAGCAGCGAGCAACGTTCTTCTTGGTGTACCCCCTCCCCCAGCACCAACATGGGCAGACCATAGTCTTTGACCACCTTCACACATTCCCTGCACGCATATACACATCATGTACACCACATCAAACATCACACATACTCCATCACTTTTCCCGTGGTGAATCACCTCCCCCCACACCAACAAAGAGTTCATATGCCACAAAAAAAAGCAAAGGTAAGGTAATGTTGCTAATAGCCCAGCCGACCACAAAGGGCCACATCAAGGCTGTCACCACGTTCAAATCAACTCACAGGTCATCCAAACAGAAAAACAAAAAAAAAAGAGGCCATATCAGGGTTGTCACCATGTTGAAGTCAACTCACAAATCATTCATTCATACAACTCTTCAAAATACTTTTTCTAAAAACCCACCTGAAATTTTGTTGAAAAATCTTTCCACTATAAAATCTCAGATCCGATGAAAAATGTTGATCTCCTTCAAGAATTCAAAGATCGCATCAGGTGGAACGTCCCTGAACAAGTTTTTTTTATGGAATCTGCTGTATAATGTTTGTGTCTCACATCATGCAAGTCCCAACACTCCAAAAGAATATGTCTCATTGTGAGTGATACATGACAAAAGAACACAAGCAGGTAGAAAAGTGAGGTGAAGTGATCCCATCACAAGCAGCAACCTGAAGTTCATCAACTTCAACTTGTTCAAGTAAATGCAATACAATATACTACATGTCACAAAACCATATAAGGGCAGTAACTCACCCATGTCCTTTGACGCTGAGGTTGAAACATCCCAGTCTGTCGCTGCCCAATGAGTCGGCTCCACACTGTATCAACAAAACACACACACACACACACACACACACATACACAACCATGCACGCACGCACACACACACGCATGCACATGAGCACCCATGCACACACACATATACGCACACACACACACACATGCATGCACACATGCATACGCAACACACACACACCACACATACACATGCATGTGCACACACACACACACACACATGCATGCGCACGCACGCACACACACATGCATGCACAAATGCATACGCAACACACACATGCATGCACACACACACACACACACACATGCACGCGCGCACACACACACACACACACCAAGAGTTTCAGTGCAGTTTCAGTGTCAGTTCATCAAGAAGGATTAGTTTCCTTATCTATTCACTTCATTTATTCATCATTATACTGTGCATACTGTAGTGTCATGACTTAACAGATGAGGTGTATCATATATGGACATGTCCACTTGCAGCAATATCTCTTGATCATGGTGGTGTTAATGTGTGCCAATTTGTACATGAATGCTACTCTGCATCTCCCATGTTACAAGGCCACAGCACACAGAGCTTTAAGCATGAACAAACTGATACTAAAACATGCTAAAAAAATTTTTTTTAAGCATAAATGGGATGATTCAGCAACCAGACTTGAAAGATGCTAGATCTATGTCCCCAGAAGCCTTGGAAGGTATATCATAACAAGACTTGGAAGACACTGGATCTATGTCCACATAATTGTGATGTATGTCGTAATGAGACTTGAAAGATGCTCACTCAGTCTATGTGCTTACAAGACTTGGAAAATGCTTGATGTATAGCTTAGCCCAACATGCTAGTCAGACTGTGAGCACATGCACACAACACTCCTACACACACAGATTTACAAGCAAATCACCATGGAAAGACATCAACCTATATACTGACTGCTTAATGAGCTCTAACACGAGCATAATTTCCTTTTCCATCAGATGAGATAAGAAGAATGTACTGATGTTGTCATTTCCATACATGTGTGCAGAACACAATGCATCTTTTTTTACAAGAGTAATGCTGATAATTATGTAGGCTCACATACACTTCCACTTATTAGCAACAGCTTTCATTGAATATTCTGTTTTGTGGACTGAATGATTAAATGATCAATTAACTAATTGTAAAGGTGAGAGACAGAGAGAGAGTGTGTGTGTATGTGTGTGTGTGCGTGTGTGTATGTGAGTGTGTGTGCGTATGTGTGTGAGTGTGTGTGTGTGTGTGTGTGCGTGTGTGTATGTGTGTGTAGGGGAGTGGATGTGTGTGTATATGTGTGTATGGCTGTGTGTATATGTGAATGTGTGAACTGAGTATGTCATTCTGTGTGTGTGTGTGTGTATGTGTGTGTGTGTGTGTGTGTGTGTGTGTGTGTGTGTGTGCGCGAGTGTGGTGTGTGTGTGTGTGTGTGTGTGTGTGTGTGTGTGTGTGTGTGTGTGTGTGTGTGTGTGTGTGTGTGCGCGCGAGTGTGTGTGAGTGTGTGTGTGTGTGTGTGTGTGTGTTTGTGTCTTTGTGCGTGTGAAGTGTATGGGTCATTTACATGTGTGCACAAGGGAACATGCATGTGCATACCTGAAGGACAACACACGTAGGTTGGTAGAACTCCATCACACTCTGTATCACTGGCTTGAACACACTCATGTAGGCTGCAACATACCATCACACACTACATCACAAGCCTGAACACACTTATGCCTGATTACAGTCACTTATGGAGATCAGCAGCAGATAACCAGTATGTGGCTTATATCTCTACCAAAATGGTGACTGTTTTTGCTGATGCCACTTCAATCATAAACTCAATCATACAACATATTCATCGGTTCAAAACGCAGACCAATGAAAGCTGTGGATATGCAAGTGCCATATAGAAGAAGCACATCTGGCTACACACATTCAGCTGAAAAACTAGTTTTGTTAAGTTTGGGCTGTAAGCATGTGTGACGACCCTGGAGATAATCTGTAACAGTTAATGTGTGTCAGCAGGGTTGAATACGAAAGTTTACAGGCATGTACATATGTCTTCTTCTGTGTACGCAGGCTGATACTCCTGCAGACACTCCCTGTGCAGACTGGCAAGTATTAATCCCATCTACCCAACAAAGGGAGTGGAGTTTTGTGTGTATGACCATTTTTTTTATCCTGTCATTAAGGCAGCCATACTCCAACTTCGGGGAAGGTGCATGCTATGTGTAACGTGTCATCCATACCAACGGCCACACTGGCCTTCTCTTCCGAAAGTTGATGATGGGATTTTACGTGTGTGCAAGATGTTATGCATGCGTTCACACACGGACCTCAGTTTATAGTCTCATTCGAAGGACTGTATGAGAAATGGAGTCAGAACCAATGTTAACTCAGAGAGAAAAATCCCCCTGTACCGAAACGGCCCGGCGGAGATTCAAACCCACAACCCCAGGATCACGAGTCCGGCGCTCTACCACTGGGCTCTTCCGGCCCCCAACATATGTCAATAAAAGCATTATTGTCTCACTGTTTACTTCTGACACGTGCCAACGTTTTAAGCTGTAATGATCTCGGTTTGACTTCAATTTCTTTGTTCAAGTGGCAGACATTTGTGCCTTCAAGACAAGAGTGTGAGTGCATAAAACAAAGTGAAAGGTCAAGTATGCACATGACTTCACTGTGTGTCTGTCCTGAGGCTGTTCACATGCGGGGTGTAGTATTCGCAACACTGGTTGAACATTCTCAGTTTCTCCTTTGTCTGCAGGCTGTCTTTTTATTCTTGCAGTGACTACAATTTCCTCACTTGAATCGTTGGCATTCATGTCCTCCAGACGTGGTGTATGTGCATTAAAAAAAGGTGAAAGGTCAGGAATGAAAATAACGTCTTTCACATTGATTGGCCATGTGTGGGGGCAAAGGTATCTGCAACACTGACACAAAAATCTTTGTCTGTCCTATGTCCATGGGCTGCTTAAGAAAGTCATAGTTCCCATTAACACTGGTGTGGATAATCAATTATTCAGTTTTCACAGCACAGGATCATTTAAACATGATCACATGATTATGACCCATGATATTCTAGCAACCCAGAGTTTCAATCTGACTCCAGTTCCTCAGCATATTCACAAGAAATACAACTTCCATGGAGATCTCCCCCTTGACGGCAAAGTGGTTTTCTTTCTTTTCATTGGTCCCTTTCCAAATATCATTGCACAGAACTTTGTGGTTGATTTACAATGTGTGTACTGAATTAAATTCACTGACTCACTTACTCATGCAAACACACACGCACACGCCTTTCACAACTGATCAATTAATTCACCAACATCGTAACTATCTTCAGTTTAACCCTCTGCCTACCGCATGACTTTGTGCTATATGACTATGAGAATACCATGCCAAGAGAGGTAACTCCGCAACACATACACACTTGCCATAAAGAAACCTCAATAGAAAATTTGTTTTTAACTTATCTATTCTGTAAAAGTAATGAAAAAAATTCAAAGACATCACTCCATCCAAAACAGCCATTTTCCCCCACATATAGTGAACTAGTACACGAGGAAAAAAAAAAACAAACGAACAGACTAACTGTACTTCGGTATTCTCAGTGCTAAAACAATTTTCCCTAAATTCACTGTACCCACAGAACATCATGGATTAGGAGCACAGAGTAATTTTCCAAGTCTAAACAAAGTACTGAAACCTTCAGGAACAAAATAAAGTCATTCTGTATGGTATGCACACTAAATAATCAACTTTTGTTGTGAAGCAAAAAACAACAACCCAAACTTCAACAATTTTGTTAAACTGAAGGCATCACATACAAGAAGATTTGTCTTCTAACTACTGAGGGGAAAAAATAACAAGAACAGATTACTGAATACTGGGCTTTAGATTGTGATGGAATTCAACAAAAATGTGCTTTTGCACAAGTGCACTGAGCAAACCCCCCCCCCCCCCCCCCCCCCCCCCCCCCCCCCCCCCACCACACACACACACACACACACACTGTGGTGATGATGTACCTCTTGTCCGGCTCCTCTTTGCTTTTTGATAAACAGGCAGTTTTTATTTTAGGCCAGAGTTTATGTTCATCCTTTTCTGTTGCTTTTGTGCAGCAAATAAATTTGTTTCTCGTTAAAAATCTGCCAAAATTCTGATGAAATCAAAAGGCCACAGGTGATGCGCCCACAGGCAAATCATGGGACACACCCTCTGACTGACCCGGTTTCCTGGCCATCAAAACAAGGGAAACTTTTGGGGGGCTTCACTTCTTGTAGCCAACCACTCTAGTCAACAATTAAAGAATCTCTAGCAAGTTTTGTTTTTCGAATTTTCTTTTTTTTGGGGTCTGAGCCCAGCAGCAATGGGCTATTCGACGTCGTCATTATCATCGCCTGAATCATTATTGATTCCGGCCTCAAAATCAGTCAGCAGTCGATCTTTATTCATAACTAGGTCACGATTGACATCCGAATCGTCTTGCTTCAAATCTTCTTCAAGAGTGTAGCCCGCAAATACGCTCTCTTCATCAATATCACTTCAGAAAATGAATTCTGCAAGTTGCATAGTTACTTGATCCGCCATTTTCCCAGAAAATCTTCGCGAAAAAAAAGCCGAACTTTGAAAATTCACAGCAGCGAAACTACTCCACCAAAACTCATGCAACAAAAACCAAAATGGCGTCCAGAAACGGAAGTACCGGAAGACTCTTCTGTCGCAATTGCATTCTGGGATATGCGATGATGAAAGCGAAAGTCGTTGACCGAGTATTCGGCGGTCGATCTCGGTCGATCCGGTATTCAGAAAGAGGAAATCTCGCGGTCGATCTTGGTCGATCTGGTAGGCATTGGGTTAAGCAGTTCACAAAGCAGAGAGGCAATGGAGAATCAGGCAGATCTATTGTGGCATTAGCATGTACCAGTAACGCTTGTGCCATACAATAACACACTCAGCACACTTCAGCCCCATCAAACAGACAGTGGAAAAGGCTTACACTCATCGTCAATGCCTTCTTTCAGGGGAACGTTGACTGAATAGTGTCTGCCGCTGTCGGCCCCGATCTCATACATGTCACCTGCGTACAAAAAAAAGTACTCCATAAGACATGGAACACGTGTTACCTTCGCACGTGCATGTATGCATGCACATACACATACACAAGCATACAAACACATGCAGACACACATGTACGCATGAACACAAGTTCACGCTAAATGCCCCCAAGCATACATGTGTACACATGCATTCCAAGACAACACAACACACCCAAACAATTCACAGACAAGGGAGGAAATACTTTAAACTGGGATGGTGTCCAAAAAAACACCCCAAAACTAGCATTTATTCACAGAAAGACAATATTTACAAAGGACATGGAGAGACAAAACACTTTATCTGAGGGAAGACAGTGACAAAGGCGACAAGCATGTGCACAGAGGTGACAAGACGCCAAGGCAGAGAGAGATGAACCATGCTGTATGTACACAATGTGTCAAGATAGCACTATTCTTTGAACACTGTCAAAGTAACTACATGAGCATCCTGCCAACTTTCTGGAATCAAAATTCCAGCACCAGAAGAAGAAGGGGTATGAATGGGATGAAGAAAGAGCAGTTCAACTTTGTGACTGAAGTCATGCCTAACTCCCTTACACTTTAGTTGACAAATGAAGGGTTCAAAAAGAAAATACGTATTCCACACATTTAACTGCCAACATCCACATAACATGATTTGAGATTCACTCCGCAATACATTATCATCCATATTAAAAAACGACCCCCTAAATCCCACATTTTTTGACAGAATTTTGTAATTCAGGATTTTTCCACAACATTTGGGATTTCAGGAATACTTCTTAAATCAGGGAGGTTCCAGAAACATTCTGAAGGGTTGGCAGCAATGCATGACCAATTTTTCTACCGATCTCTTGGAAGACACCACCGCCACACTGAAAACAGATGACAACAGTGTGTGTGTATACATGACCCACCGGTGCCAGGGAAGAAGAAGTTGCCGTATTTATGGAAGGAGACCGTCATGACTCGGTCGGTGAGGTAAAACGCTTCCTGAACCCCGTCCCCGTGATGGATGTCAATGTCAATGTACAGCACACGCTGGTGATACCTGCAGTCACAGTCATTTCCAAGAGCATGTTTGTGGGGGGCACAATAATGACACTAACAACAAGATGAAGAAGAAGAGGAAGAAGAAGAAGAAGAAAAAGAAGAAGACAAAGAAAAAGAAGAAGAAGAGGAACAAGAGGAAGAAGAAGAAGGTGGAGGAGGAGGAGGAGAAGAAGAAGAAGAAGAAGAAGAAGAAGAAGAAGAAGAAGAAGAAGAAGAAGAAGAAGAAGAAAAGAAGAGGACGAAGAAGAAGATGGCGGAGGTAGAGCAAAAAAAAACAAGTACAACAACAAAAACAATGCTAATGATAATGGCTGTGGTGAAAATCAAACTAATACTAGTGAATGTAACATTAACTGGGTTGAAAATGCTATTCACAAAAATAATAACAGAATAGCAATAATGATAATAATAATATCAATAACAATATAACAATAATAATAACAATATTATAATAACAATAACAATAATAGTAATGATAATAGTATGATGGAAAAGAAACGAAAAACTAATAAAAGAAAAAAAAGAAAGCATACTACATAAAAACATAGCAGCAAGATTGAAAAAGAACGAAAAAGAAAGAAAAGGGGGTGGGGGTGAGAGATGGGATTGGGGAAATGACACATACACATAATTCAGCCAATCAGTAAACAAGCAGACATATTACCACTCTCTACCCCTCCCCCTTCTCTCCACCACAGTACATGGAACACTGCCAAAACTTCTGCAGTCCAGTACTTCTTGTTCACACACACACACACACACACACACACACACACAATGCACACCACACACACACGCACACACACACACACACACACACACACACACACACAAACATGTATGTGCGCGCGCGCGCGCCACACACACACACACACACACACACACACACACACACACACACACACATATACAAACAAAACAGGACTTACTTTAGTAGCTCCAAAATGGCAATGACTATGTCGTTCACATAGCAAAATCCTGATGCCTGTAACAAAAACCAAACCAGAGAGAATCAGTGAGACATACATGTTATGTTGTTTCTGCCTATGGAAAAACATAAAGATTGTACTATCAAATACACACATGCTGATCCACAGGTGCAGACAGCAAGTAAAACTGCAATGAATAAGACACAGAATAAAATATTTGATTTCATAAACATAAACGTTTTAACTAACCTTTTTTCTTTTTTTACATAACATGTATCAAACTCCCAAATCAATTCTCTGATGCACCAGATGGACACATGAAACTAGAGGACTGTTTTGAACAAAAATGACAATAAAAAAACAAACACCTCAAGTCCAAATCACCCCCAGCTTTGTATGAAAGTCCAGTAAAGAATGTATTCTGACATGCATGTGTGTGTCTGTATTTCACTGATGTCTGTGACCGACCATTGTTCAGGGTCCTGGCAAGCTTCAACTGTCAATCTGCAGACCTGGTGTACGTCATTACTTGCACCTTGTGTTCAAAGAAATACACTGGGGAGACGTACCGCAGCCTGAATGAGCGTTTCTCTGAGCACCTTCGCTCAATGCGGCTGGGATATGAAGATCCCGTAGGCTCTCACTTCAACAGCCCCTACCACAACTTCACCCATGCGAGAGTGGCTGCTGTCTGGCAGAACCGGTCCAGTGGACTCTATCGCCTCTTTATGGAGTCATCCATCATTGCACGACTGGGGACCCTCGCCCCTGCTGGCCTGAACACCAGAGAGTGACAGCACCTGAGCTTCAGGCACCCCCTTCCCCTTCTGTACTAATTCCTCCCCCCCCCCCACCCCCCCCCCTTTTTTTTTTTTTTTTTTGAACAGGCCTTCTTGCTTTCTACTTTAAGTTGCTCATGATTCTTACTCACTGCTTAACCCCAGTTAACTTCCTTTTGTCTCTGAGCTCTGTTCATTCCTTCTTTTTATTGTTAGTCCTCATATAAGATCTGTCTCTGTCACCCACTAACTCTAAGCCTGATGACAGCTCTATGAGCAGAAAGCTTGCTTTCCTTCTTGTTCCCCGATCACCATACTCAAACCCTGGTGAGTGCACTCTTCCACCATTTTCTTCTCCATTGTGGACACAGATCTGAACTTTGAAGATCAAAACATGGATGAACTCGCCCACTCTGGCTCACATGCCTTTGCCACTTCTGTTTGAACTGATTTCAAACATACCATACAGTCCACACTGATGTGTGAATCACTGTTGTTGACTGAATGTGCCTGAGGCACATAACTGTGTATAATCACCTTAAACGATACTGTCCTCTATCACTATTCTTTGTTTTTTTGTTTTGTTGTTGTTGTTTTTGCCAGTCACACTCGATTCAAGGTAAAATAAAAATCACTGGCTCACTGAGTCATTAGCAAATAGTGCCCACTGCAGCTGGACCAGACAGCCCGTACATCCATTTCACTGCTCAACCCTTCCAGCATACCATGTGTAGAAACCTACACCGTTTACCCTAAAATTGCTGTTGGTGTACTTTTCAACAAGAATGATCATAATTTTCTATAAAGAGTGTGCATTAAATTCCAAATTTATGGAGAAAGGGGGTATTCGTTTCATTTTCACCTCCCATCATGCTACAGAGGCTTCTCCTGAGTAATAATGGCCCCATCTTTCATTTACTTTGCTTAATATAGTGGGTTTTTTTCTAACACAAATTACTTTCAAACCTGATTAATCAGCACATTTTGACATAAACTCATACTTTCTTGCCAGTTTTTTTCCGATGTTTCAGGGCATGTTGAAAAAGAAGCAGACACAGTCAGATGCACCTTCTCATGCAAAAAGTTAACAAGAGTCGTCAATGTTTGGTCAAAGCCCCTGCCATAATGAGTGCCATAATGAACTTCAGCTGTAGACTTTTTCAATGTTTTCATTATTCTGTAAGTTTGTTGTGTTCATCGTATTTTCACCAAACGTGCGCATATGGCGAAATCATATGGGTAAACTGGTTTGGAAACATAGTGCAGAGTCGTCCTCAACAGATAGGCATGTGTGGGTTTTGAGGTGTGGGAAAATGGCAGACTGGCAAATCCACACAGAGCAGTTGCTAGCACAAAAGGCTAACCCATCAGCGAATCAAGAGACATAAGCATGCTGTCCACTACAGTATTCCTACTGACCCGTGTCCTCTTAAAGCTGCAGCCCTTCACATGCTCAACAGACCATCAAGCACAGAGTATGCTCAACTTGTTTTCAAGAAATTATAAAGCTGCTTTGAATTCTGTGAAGGAATTTCCCAGTCCTGAACGTCATTCAGCCTCATCGTAGATTCATCAAGCCTGCCTACGCCACAACGGCAACCAAAACCAGTAAGGACACAGCGTTACCAGGTTTCGCTGGCAAATTTGGAAAATGGTCAGGGGGAAAGAAGTAATTAGCACATGAAAGGGACCCAAGATACTAAGTCTATGAAGGCAAAAGCATCTCAATAATCGAAAGACTCCCTTAGCAGCTGGTTTGAAAATCAACCACAAAGAGAATGGAGGCCTTTCAGAGGAGATATGTTATTCCACGATCATACATCAGAGTTTAACCAAAAATACTGAGTTTAATTATCATATATGACAAAGCTAAAATAAATATACTTTTTTTTTTATTGTGAAAGAAAACTTCTACTGAATGTGTACATCAACACTTGAAATAAATCTGAAGAGATTATTGTATATCATGTGTACATTCAGAAACACAGTTCAAAGCTGTGAAGCACATCTTTCATCGATTCTGTGTCCTGGCAGAAATTCAATATTGTCAATAAGATATCCCAACATGTTAGGACACTTTCAAAAGTGTCTGGGAAACACCTACCTGTAAGGTGTCACCTGACAATGAGATAACAAATGTCAACAATAACAATCCCATGCTTATATTCCTTTATGATTTTTAATGATATTTATCTACTTGTGGTTTATTGTATGACATGTATAATGCTGCAAGAAACAGCAGCACTTCATGCAGATATTCTTTTATCCACTTGTGGTTAACTATGCAACATTTACGCTGTTGCCAATGACTCATGGATACAGGTGTAACTGATGGCGGGTAGGGGTGAGCCCTGTGGTTAACTATGCAACATTTATGATGTTGCCAATGACTCATGGATACAGGTATAACTGATGGGGGTGAGGGGTGAGCCCTGTTCTGATGTTGCCAATGACTCATGGATACAGGTATAACTGATGGCGGGTGAGGGGTGAGCCCTGTTCTGATGTTGCCAGTGACTCATGGATACAGGTGTAACTGATGGCAGGTGAGGGGTGAGCCCTGTTCTGATGTTGCCAGTGACTCATGGATACAGGTATAACTGATGGCGGGTGAGGGGTGAGCCCTGTTCTGATGTTGCCAGTGACTCATGGATACAGGTATAACTGATGGCGGGTGAGGGGCGAGTCCTGTTCTGATGTTGCCAGTGACTCATGGATACAGGTATAACTGATGGCGGTGAGGGGTGAGCCCTGTTCTGATGTTGCCAGTGACTCATGGATACAGGTATAACTGACGGCGGGTGAGGGTGTGAGTCCTGTTCTGATGTTGCCAATGACTCATGGATACAGGTATAACTGACGGTGGGTGAGGGGTGAGCCCTGTTCTGATGTTGCCAGTGACTCATGGATACAGGTATAACTGATGGCGGGTGAGGGGTGAGCCCTGTTCTGATGTTGCCAGTGACTCATGGATACAGGTATAACTGATGGCGAGTGAGGGGTGAGCCCTGTTCTGATGTTGCCAGTGACTCATGGATACAGGTGTAACTGATGGCGGGTGAGGGGTGAGCCCTGTTCTGATGTTGCCAGTGACTCATGGATACAGGTGTAACTGATGGCGGGTGAGGGGTGAGCCCTGTTCTGATGTTGCCAGTGACTCATGGATACAGGTATAACTGACGGTGGGTGAGGGGTGAGCCCTGTTCTGATGTTGCCAGTGACTCATGGATACAGGTATAACTGATGGCGGGTGAGGGGTGAGCCCTGTTCTGATGTTGCCAGTGACTCATGGATACAGGTATAACTGATGGCGAGTGAGGGGTGAGCCCTGTTCTGATGTTGCCAGTGACTCATGGATACAGGTGTAACTGATGGCGGGTGAGGGGTGAGCCCTGTTCTGATGTTGCCAGTGACTCATGGATACAGGTGTAACTGATGGCGGGTGAGGGGTGAGCCCTGTTCTGATGTTGCCAGTGACTCATGGATACAGGTGTAACTGATGGCGGGTGAGGGGCGAGTCCTGTTCTGATGTTGCCAGTGACTCATGGATACAGGTGTAACTGATGGCGGGTGAGGGGTGAGCCCTGTTCTGACGTTGCCAATGACTCATGGATACAGGTATAACTGATGGTGGTGAGGGGCGAGTCCTGTTCTGATGTTGCCAGTGACTCATGGATACAGGTATAACTGATGGCGGGTGAGGGGTGAGCCCTGTTCAACATCACACAAAGAAAGACAGCAAGTGACTCACAAAGACCCCGTGGCCTCACCTCATACTTTTTAGCATGATGCAGGCCCCCTGACCAGTTGATGGCAATGTCACAATGCT
>CM031600.1:92755710-92773210 GCA_018398815.1 Conus ventricosus
ATGGCTATGTCCTGTGGGACACATATTTTCTCAGATTTTCTTGTTTTTCATGATTGTCTTCATGACTATGTGTAACTGAATAAATCTTTTATCAGTTTTCTTTTTTGTATGAATGCTGGTCTCCATGATGATGTAAAGGAGTGTATCTTTTCTCATTCTTTTTCCCAGTAACAAAAAGAAGTTAGCCTCAAATCTCTTCTTCTTCTTCTTCTTTCCCTTGACTACCGCCTTCATCATTGTGAAGATTCTGCTAATGCACAATATATCAGGTTCAGGTTTAGGGGCGATGATTATTTCATCACAGCCTCGCGGCTTTATATGCCCCTTCTTTGTGTGCTCTTTCATTTGTCAGGTCCACAGCGAGCCCAGTTTTTATTTTCGACCATCAAAGTCATACATGATGTCAGTAATTATTTTATGCTTATCGATAAGATTTTTAAAAGAGTTAGTATTTGGTGCACGTTTCATGTTCGGAGTTAGTTTATTCCAAATTGGTGCTATCCTCTGGCTGAAGGAATGTTTCCTTATATTAGTATTAACTTGCTGTATTTGTACTGTGTCACAACTGTTACAGGTTATGTTGGTTTGTGCAGGTTCAAGAAAACATGCTTGATCATCAAGATTACTGAAAATTTCATATCATATGTTCGGTATTTTTATACATGTATTTACAAAAATTAAAAAGAAAAGTCTCATCTTATGTATTACTCATGCACTGCTCATAATTGGCCGTCTTTACTTTTTACAAAAAAGAAGTTTATCATTCTATGAAATTACAAAATGGAGTGACTGATGGCGGCGAACGAAGCAAAATTTAAAAATAGAGTTGGTTTCTTACCGCCAATGACACTGACAAACAAAGCACATGACAAGACACGATGCATTTCAACCACTTGGGTCTTCTTCAGGCGAAAAAATAAATCACATTTAACATTGGGGACAGTACAAACAAAGAACGAAAAACGAGAAAAAGAACGAAAAATGACTCATCCGTTGTTGTCCATGTGGAGGGGTGAATAGCCGGTAGGCGGAAATGACGGGGATTATGGGAGAAGAAAAGGAGGGGGGGGGGGGGGGGGAGGGTTGCGTAGGGGGAGGTGTGTGTGTGTGGTATGATAGGGTTGTGTGTCTAGTTTATTGGGATGGTGTGATATGTTTGTGATGGTTGTGGTAATGGTGGATTGATAATAATGGTAAGGAGAAAAAAAAAAAAAAAAGGTGGGGGGAACTGAGGAGTTCTAAAAAAAAAAAAAAAAAAAGGGGGGGGGGGGGGGGGTTATACATAGGGTATCTTAGGAGTGGTGGTAATAATGTAATGATGATGGTGGTCATATATTGGGAACACGCACACACACACACACACACACACACACACACACACACACACACACACACACACACCAACAACCACATGTGCATACATCCAAGCATACCTGTATGTCGAGGGGTGATCATGAGATACAAGGTACAATGGGGACGAAGGAAAAGAAGTGGTCAGTGGGGAAGGGGGAAAAAATGTGTGTGTGTGTGTGTGTGTGTGTGTGTGTGTGTGTGTGTGTGTGTGTGTGTGTGTGTGTGTTGCAAGTTAGTGTGGTGTGGGTGTGTGTGTGATTTTGTGGAATATATAGTGGGTTGTTGTTGCAGTGGTGGACCGGTGTAATCATGTACTTGGGTTGGGATGCAGGTGATGCGGGGGTGAAGGGAAAGAGCAGGGGGGGGGGGGGAGTGGGTGGTGGGAGGGGGGGAGGAGGAGTACGGGGTAGATCAGAGGGTAGGTAGTTAATTGGTATAGAACATGGGGTGTGGTGGAAAGTGAAAGATGAAGGAGGGTGGATAAAAAAAAAAAGTAAAGTGTGGGGGGGGGGGGGGGGGAGATTTAGGATAAAACAAAATTGAGATTAAATAGATGGAGGGTGGCTGGAACTACTGTATGAAGTGAGTGAAGGGGATGTGGAGGTGGTGTATGTATGTGTGTGTATATGTGTGTGGTGGTAGGGGATATTGCCAACTGATGTGGAAGTGGTGGGTATGTGTGTTTGGTTATTGTTGGATATTGATGCCTTGGGGGTGTAGTGTGCCCAGTTTGGCTATGAAATTAACTCATTCAAATCCGCCAAGCGCGTGCACGCACGTACGCATGCACGCAACAGCAGCATATTCTGCATTAGAAACGGGAACTTTGCTACGAAAACTGTAATACTTTCTAACTTTGGAATACATGAGCCATGATCCTAAGGCCTAACCTTAACTGTAAACCAGAAACAAAACAACAACGAAATCAAGGCAGTCGACGGCCACAGGCTAGTGAGTGATGTTGAGAGAAAGCGGCGATCCACATCTGCCTAAAATCAATACCTACCATAGTGAAAATTGCCCACATCTTCGTCATAGAAGTACACAACTTTTGACGACATTATTTATAAATGTTTTAATTCCTTTGCGATGAGTTTATTCTTAGTCCAGTCGAGGAGCTGGCGCCGGAAGTGGACAGATGGTTTCTCCATTTATTCAAGAGCTGTTCCGTCTACGGGGGAAATAACTCTAAAACGTTTGCCGCTGCGTATGGTAGCGGTGTGCCGACTGATTGTCAGTACTCAGTATATTTGTAAGAAATGAGTAATATTTATATCCAAGAACCTCCGTCAAACGGAAAGGTAAGTTTAGTTTTATAATCAGCTTGTGTTGTGGAATATTAACATGCGCGCTGGTGACCTACTCGTTTTTGAGTGAACCAGTATTTTAGGAAGAAGATATCGAGCAGGCTGTTGTCAGAACATAAACAGTGACACGGTGAATGATCATGATGGTAGACGAACATTGAGCTATTCCAAGTTTCTTTAGTTCATCCTGTCAGGCAGCTTTGATGTCACTGTTTATGGCTGCATTCATACATTGATACTGCCAGAGTGAATCCCATCATTACGATATTGTTTATAGATCGATACGCAAGTTTAGTGGCCTTATTCGAAATCCAGGAGAAAATGAAAGTCAGAAAGAGTCTTCAAATTGAAGCCAGAAATCTCAAACAGAATGTGGCCATTTCATCATCATCATCATCATCATCATCATCATCATCCGTTGAGCGGCCACAATCATCAGGTTGATTACTCTGCCGCTTTGGGGTTGACGCAAAACAAAAAAACAAAAACAAAAACAACAAAAAAAACATTCACACTCTCACTACACAACAGACAGTAAATTGAATAACGCTAACTAGCTATGCGTGGATCTGCTGGCAGGCTACCACGGTCACCCAGTCCCCCCTCGGGGGTAAGTCAGCCCTGACTACACATAAGTCTCCAGAGCTTAATGTTGGAGTACAGGACCAAGCAAAGATATCAACCAGGATTACACACCCAAACAGAGACAGCAATACAAGGAACTGAGAGCAGAACTGAAGGCTAGAAAGGAACAAGGAGAAGAGAACATAGCTAGTAGAAACGGACAGATTGTGAAGGTGAACCCCAAGCCTAGAGCAGAGGGAGGAGGAAGGTCAGGGGGTACCGGAAAGACCAAATGAACCGGCAAAAGCAACGGTGTACATAATGTAAATGTAAGTGCTCATACAGCTCAGGAAGAGTGCATTTTTCTTTACTCTAATGTAGATAGTTTGTTGAATAAAAAAGATGAGTTTTTGAGTATTATAGAAGATTTTAAACCTAGCGTGATTGCTTTGACCGAAATCAAGCCAAAGAATATTAAGAATTTCAATATAAAAGAATGTTATTTTCCCAATTTTGATATGTTTGTATGTAAAAATCTTGAAAAAGGTGCTGCAATATATACTGAGAAGAGTTTAAATGCGTGTGGGGTGTGAGGATTTAAATAAGGAGGATTTTAGTGAAAGTGTGTGGTGTACCTTTAACGGATCAAAAGGAGAGAAAGTATTGATCGGTTGCATATATAGGAGCCCGAATGTAAGTACAACAGAAAACGACAAGAAGTTATTTAAGATCCTTATATCTGAAAAAGTTCAAAAATATGATAAAATTTGCATTGTTGGCGATTTCAACTATCCTAATATTGGTTGGAATGGAGAGTGGAGAGGAGTTAAAAGCAATGAGATAATAGAGAATGTACGTGATGCGTTCCTATTACAAAAGGTTCTGGAACCAACTAGAAGGACTGAATCCTACAATGGATGACTGGGTTCTAGTCAACGAAGATAGCTTAATTTCAAATATAGAACACTTGCCACCAGTAGGCAAAAGTGACCACGACGTATTAAAATTCAATCTGTATGTTTCATTAATTATTAAAAAGGGAGCCTAAAGTTATCAAATTTAAGTTAGATTTCAACAAAGGGGATTACAATAAAATGAAAAATATTGTTGAAAATACAGACTGGAGCAAGCTAGACAATATGGATGTGGAGAGTGCATGGAGCATGATAAAAGATGTGCTAAATGCTGGGGTTGAGGAGTGTGTTCCAAAAGTGAAAGTTAATAATAATAAACGTTTCAAACCTATATGGCTAGATAAGAAAGCCATGAGAAAAATAAAAAAGAAATATAATGCGTATAAAAGATATTAAAAGACAAAACATGGTAGAGACTATGTCAGATATATTATAGTAAGGAATGAATGTGCTAAACTACTGAAAAAAAAAAGAAAAAATTATGAGAAAGATATTGCTAAGCAAAGTAAAACTAATCCAAAAAATTTTTGGAAATATGTGCAAGAAAGGACAAAAACTAATACAGGTATTAGTCCCTTAAAAAGTGAGGATGGAAAGACGGTTGTTACAGATAAAGACAAAGCAGAGGTATTGAATAATTTCTTTGCAAGTGTTTTTACAACTGAGAATGTAAATACATTACCTTATTTAGAAGCAAGCTCAAGATCTAATGGTACGAGGGTTGTTCAATTTAAGATGTCACCACCCCCTTAAAAAACGTACCTCTCATCTCAGCAACTTGAAACTTTTACATCCCCTCGAAGTATTCTCCGTTGGCTCGAATGCAAATTTCAAGCCTCCTACGCCAATTCTCAAGCGCCCTCTGGTAGTCGGTTTTAGGCAGACCGGACAACTCTGATCTTACGGCAAATGAAACAAACTGCGGCGTTACTGAAACACGACAAAAACGCAGAAGAGCACACAAAACAAAGTGTGAAGTAACGACGATTTAATGCACGACACAAAACAGGACAAGAAATTTTCGGCAAAATGCCTTCCTCAGCGACAAAAAAATACAGACATAAACATGCACAATACTCCCCTTGTGAAGCCAAAGTGGTGAATGAAGTAGACAGAGGGACAGTGGAAGAGAGGGTGAGTAGAGTTCGAAGAATAGGGCACGAGGAAAGAGGGTAGAGTAAAGTGAGGAGGAGGAAAAGGAGAGAGGGAGAGAGAGAGAGAGAGAGAGAGGGGGGGGGGAGGGGAGAAAGAGAGGGGAGAGACAGAGAGAGAATGGAAGTAGAGGAAGAGTGGAGAATAAGAGAGAGAAGAGGAGGGGAAGGAGAGTGAGTGGAGGGGAGGGGGTGTGATGGTATGTAGTGGGTGTGTTGCATATGAATGAAATGAACAAGAGAAAGCACAATAAATAAGATACAATATACTCGAAAAATCATTTTAAATGACAAGGGGAGGGGGGGGGGGGAGAGAAGGGGGTCAGCCGCCTAAAGCATCCGACCCAAGTCTGACCCAAGGGTAGGTTGCCCTACCCAAGCACCAAGGGGTGAGAGGGAAAACGGGAGAACCCCGAGAAAAAACCCACTAGCCAGACGCAGCTAAGAGCTGCAAGGCTCACCCCCCCACACACACGAAGAAAAAAAAAAAAAAAAAAAAAAAAAGCACTTGCCCGCGGGCAAAGCCTCACACACACACACACACACACACACACACACACACACACACACACACACACACACAAGTGCGCGCATGCGCACGAACAAACACGCACGCACACATACACACGCCAATAAGCGCACACGCTGGGGGGGGGGGGGGTAACAATGGGGAATAAATGGGTAAATGTACAAACAAGGCATACATTAAGACATCTGGGTGTAGCATAGGGAAGTAGGTGGTGCTATGGTGGCGCAACAGAAAAAAAGGGCAAAAATAAGAGCATTAACGCAAAAGATAGATATGCGGTCATGATGAGAGGCGCTAACAACACTCCCAATGACAAAAAAAAAAAAAAAAAAAAAAAAAAAAAAAAAAAAAAATCTACACATATATATATACACACACATACATACATAAACACATATATATATATATATATATATATATATATATATATATATATAACACACACACATATATATATATATATATATACATACAGATAGACTAAAAAAAAAAAAAAATTTTTTTTATAAAAAGGGGAAGAAAAAGGAGGGGAGGGAGGGGAAAGGGAGGGGAAAGGGGAGGGCCGGGGGGAAAAGAAGGAGAGACATAAAGAGAGGACAAAAAGAGGGGCCTAAAGGAAGGGTGGAAGTATGAGGGAGGGCAGGGGGAGGTGGGTGGGGGGGGGGTGAGAGAGGAGAATAGTAGAGGTCGAAAGTAGAGAGAAAGGAAGTAAGATGGAAAGTAAAGAGAAGGAACGAAAGGGGGAAGGAGCCCTTCAGAGGACGATAGAAAAGGAACAAGGACGGAGGAGGTGAGGGAGAAGAAGGGAAAGGGGGAGAGGGGGGTAGGAAAAAAAAAAAAAAAAAAAAAAAAAAAAAAAAAAAAAAAAAGGAGGGGGAGGGAAGAGGAGGGGGCAAAGGAGGGTAGGAAGGAGAGGGATAGATACAAAAGTAAGTGAGAAGAAAAATAAATGAATAAATAAAAGAAAATAGAAAAAAACAAAAAGACAGGAGACTGGGGAGCTAACCCTACTCAGAAACTCCTGTCAAAAGATATAGGCTCTCAAACGATCATTCCAGTAGGCGCCAGGCTCTACGGTCACGAAGAGGCCACTGATGCAGACCAACCATGCACAGGTAAGTACTAAAGGGTAAAGGGAATCATAAGTCATTGTCCACCTGAATTGTCTCGGGAAAAAAAAAAAAAAAAAGTACACAGAATTGCTAAGCTTTTTCATTGATACCAGCTGGATTTCTGGTGCCCAGTTTTTGAATCAGGTGAGACTCCATATCCTTCCTGTCTCTAGAGTCACTAGTTTTCATGAGCCATAAGCCCTTCACTCTTGCATTGTGCGCGGAATGGCTGGGGAGGTTGAAGTGCTTGGCTACTGGTTTGTCCCTGTTGTATTTAGTGATCTTACGGCTTTGGCGAGGTCTTGTACCCGGTCAAACTTACGCCCAGCGAGCTTTTCCTTCAGAGCAGGGAACAGCCAGAAGTCGCATGGGGCCAAGTCGGGGCTGTAGGGTGGGTGGTCCAAAACTTGGATTCCTTGCTCGCTCAGGAAGGTCGTGGTGACCTTCGCCTTATGGACACTGGCATTGTCATGCAGAAGAAGGGTCCTCTGGGTGCTGACGGTTGGGCGCTGCTCATGGATTTTTCCTACAACTTTTGGGAGCACAACTTGGGTATAGTAGGAGGCAGTGATTGTTGATTTCTCAGGCAAAATGTCAATTGCCACAAGGCCTTGCGTGTTGAAAAAATAGAAAACATTCGCTTGCGACTCTGGAATCCTGGGCGAAGAACAACTGGTCGGTCTCCGTCAGGGCCAACCCACATGCGGTTGCAGCGTTTGTTGGGGATGCCGTAGAATGTCAGCCAACTCTCGTCTCCCGTCACTAAGTCACACAGTCGTTTTGGCCCATTGGGCTCAAACTCGTCGAGCAGTTTGCGTGAACATGCCACCCGCTGCTGCTTCTGATCATCGCTTAAGAGATGTGGCACCCATCTTGCAGCCAGTTTTCTCATGTGAAGGTCTTTGTGCAGAATGTTGTTAATGATGCCAATTGAAAGCTCACATGCCTCGCTTAATTCCCGCACAGTCGAATGTGGATCCTCCTCTATCAGTCTTTTCACAAATGCAATGTTTTGTTCGTTCCGAGCTGGTAAAGCTCGCTCTGCACGATTACCCCAATCAGATGGCGCCCTACCTGCTCTTAATTGTTTGACCCATCTGCAAACTGTGCGGTAAGACACACAATCCGTTCCGTAAACAGCTTGCAAATCTGCGTGTATCCTCCTACAATCGTCACCAAGTTGTAGCCTTGTGAAAGTGTAGAAAACGAAATTGCTCATTGGTGACGTCCATTTTTTTCAGGCTCAGCTGTTTGAAACACAGTTGTAATTACGTCATACTCCGAGTTGCGTCATGACGTCAACTTTATTTTCTGCAATTCTAATCAGGTAAACTTTAAAGTTGTGTTTGGTATAAACATTTTTCTGTGCGGTGCTTCGTTTCCAAACGGCAAGCCTAGTGTCATCTTAAATTGAACAACCCTCGTATATCACTATGTGACATGAGAGTTACTCCTACTGCTGTAGAGAAAAAATTAAGTGAACTTAATCCTAATAAAGCCAAAGGGCCTGATTCCATATCCCCTAGAATACTAAAAGAACTGAGCAAACAAATTGCAAAAACCACTTTGCATATTGTTTAATAAGTCTTTAGAAACAGGAGGGTTCCCAAATGTTTGGAAAACAGCTGATGTTTTTGCTTTGTTTAAGAAAGGGAATAGGAGGAAGCTAAAAATTTAGACCGAAGTCTAATTGTTTGTATGAAAAAGTATTGGAATCACTAATAAGAGACTGTTTTTTCCCATTTTAAAAAGTAGTAAATTTTTAAGCAAAGTGTCACAGGGATTCCGGGGAAAAAAGATCAGTGTAACCCAACTATTAGAGGTAAGGGAGGATTTACCAAATGAGGATGAGGGGGTTTTTTTTGAGTTGTTACTTAATTTAAAAAGCATTTTTTTTTGTACCTCAAAAAGGGTTTTACTGAAAAAATTTTCACATTGTATTTGGAAATACGTTAAAGGATACAAAACTTTTTGTACAATGGGAAACAGGGGAAAGGGTTTGGAAATGCTGAGTCAGAAAAAATAAATGAAAAAGGGGAAATCCCCAGGTATGTTTGGGGCCCAATTTTATTTCCCGTATTTATAAATGACTTTCCCAAGTTACCGGATTCATGCACTGTATTTGAAAATCTTCGCTGAGAACTAAAATATATACAAATTTAAAATGGTGATTGATTCGGAGGATTTGATAAAACTACGGGACTGGTCAAATATTTGGGAAATCTATTTTTAATTTTCAAAATGTCTTTATGCATGTTTAAAAAAAAAGGAAATGATCAAAGGGAGTTTTTATGAAAAAGGTAATGGGGTACAGAAAATAAGTACTTGTGAGACAAAAAAGGGCGGGGAGTCATTTTTGATAAGGACTTTCATTGACCACATATAAAGGAAATTGTAAAAAGGGAAATCAGATGTTAGGTATCATTAAAAAAAACTTTTCGTACCTAGACAAATAATTTTTAAAAACATTTAAGGCTTTTGAAAGGCCTCATTAGAATATCCAATGTATTTTGGAATCCATATTTGAAGAGGCAATAAAAATGATAAAAAATGTAAAAAAAGGGAAACTGATTACTTGTAGAATGCAAAAAATGTCTATGAGGAACGGCCCCCATTTTTACAGTTACACTCTCTTAAGGGTAAAAGGGTTTAAAGGGGGGATTAATAAAAGTGTATAAAAAAATGAAAGGGGTTTGGACAAGTATCAATTAAAACATTTTTTTTCCTTCTCACCAGTTAATGACAAGAAATCACAAGGTAAGTAAAAAAAAACTTGGAGAGCGGGCAGCAAAAGGTCCTCAAGAGAAGCCCCCTTCAACAAGTTTTTCGGCCCTTATCCCCCACCTCTGGGGGGGTTTGGGGCCACCCCCGGGTTCTGAACCGGATGTCCCTCGCTCCCCCTTTTTTTTTTTTCCCCCATCTTGGACGCCCCCATGGCTATTCAAACCAGGCCCCGGGACAGCTCATTTTTACTTATGATCACGCTTTCCCTGACCACGGGGGGGGGGGGAACACCTGATATTTGTAGGGTTTTTTCCTTTGAAGTTCACTTTTGTTCCCCCCCTTGCCAATTTTCCAGCTTGAAACCTCTCCCCCGCTTTTCCCAGTTTCGGGGCCTTTTTTTCCTTTGAACTGAAACTGTTTAATGAGGCGTATGCAGTTTTTTTTTTACAATCCCTACTAAATTTCTGGTAACTTTGCCTGTAGCCTTTCTCTCCTCAGGTGTTTGCCAGTGCAATTTTTCAGTCGTGATTTGAGCCCCCCTCCTTTCGTTCTCAATGGCCCGGGAGTGATTTTTGGCTGGGTGAGGATGGACTTATGTTGGTCTCATTGCCTTTTGGGAGACCGGGGACCCCACTGGGGTTCGCGTGACTCCCGCCTGAAATCCGAGACTTGCCGAGGTTGAGGGGGACTGTTGTTTTTGGGGTTTTTTGGGGCTGCCCCCGCGTGGAAAAATGTTGGGGGGTGCTCTTGGGTTGCCCCCTTTTGGGGTTGTCTACCCGTATTTACAATCTCTTTGACCTTTTTCCTATTGTATTCCTAAAGGGGGCTTTTTACAAGTTAGAAAGCCCCTTTTTTGTTTTTCGGGGAAAGGGGGGGATGCGGGAATGGGCTTTTTCCCCCTCACCATTTTTCTTTTGGGGGGCAAAGGGTCAAGCAATTGGAATGAAGCTGATCCTGAGAGGGGCCAGGGCCAAATGTCATTCCAATTTAGATTCGGGGAGTGATTTCCCCGTTGTCCATTGCCCTTGCGGGCTCGCGGGACTGTTTTTTGGAGTCTTTTAGGTCTTCTTCTTTTCTATCCCAAACATCAGTCTTTTGGTTTTTCCCTTTGGCCGCCCACCATTTCAGTTTTGGTCCCCCCCAGTCCTTTCTTTTGGGTCTTGTTGTCCTTTTATTTCTCTATCTTGAGACTTTCTTTGCAGAATCCATCGCCTTTTTGAACTTCCTTTTCGCCTGTCTTCAGCGGGGCTTGATTGCTTCTACCCCCTTTGTCTCCTGATCCTCCAGCATGTTTTGAATCGATCTTCCCTGTTTTGTATCCCCGGGAGGTTTCCAGTGGTATTTTTTGAGCTTTGCTTGGCGACAGTACACGCATTCAGCAAAGGGGGTGGACCCAACCCATTTCTGTAAACTTTTGATTTTGGTTTCCCATTCCTCCACTGTGTGGTGCGAGCCCGTTATCAAAAGGGGCCATAGGAGTTTGGGTTCAGCAAACGCAGACCCCAGACCTTGTATTGCCAGGGAGCCCACACTGGTCAAGGGGCCCCAAAGCCTTTTTCCGCCACCGGGTTTCTTTGCCTTTTTGGGCTTTCAGGGATCTCTACCATCTCCAAGGTCTTGATGGTTCTTCGTGCTGTTGGGAAGGGCCCGGTTTGGGAAACGAAGACCACGATTCGGCACTTTTCCTTTCCCAGGGGAAAACTCCGGATTTCTTTGGCTTTAATTCATTCTGGGTGAGGGAACTATGTGTCCAGCCCTCCAGCACATACTGTCTGTCTTCCTGGATGAAATCACTGTAGTGCATCCATGAAGGCCTTTGGAAAGGGGGCATCTTGTATCCACGCCAAGGGCTGTTTTCTTTCGTTGTTTGTTGCGCTTTCAAGATGAGTTCCATTCCCGCACGAACATTTTTTCGGGGGGAAAATTTCACAGCCCCTTGCAATGCCCACTTCCAAGGGATCCAATCTTGTGACTCCTTGGTAAAAACCCATTGAGAACCATTGAAGTATTCTTGAGCAAAGTCGGGATGTTCTTTGGCAATGGGACATCTCAAGACCAAAGTTCATCCATGGGCACGATCCATATGCGTTTTCCAATCAAGCCAACTACGTCCGGGCTCTCTTTCTGTTTTTTCTTTTTTATTGCTCCCCGATCTTGTGGTGTTTACCAGCCGCCAGCCTGGGATGCCACCTTTCTGGCGGCACTCCAAGTACTTGTTTTTCCCTCGGTATTGGGCAGCCCTTTCTGCCCGACGAGAAGAGATTTTCCCTTCGCGTTTATATGAAAAGGGCCCGAATGGTGATGTCCTTTGGTTTTTTTTCTTTGGGGGTACACAATCTCCGCATCCCCGGGCCCCTGATCTTTGTTTCTCCAACCATCGCAGCAGCCCGTGGACCCCTCCCGCACCTTGGGCATTTCTTTTAAAAATGGAAGGTATTTCCCTTTGGCCCTGTGTGATTTTCTTGGGTTTTTCCCACCTTTTGATTTCCGCCAACTTGGAGGTTTCCCTTGAACTGTTCCCAGGGTTTGGGTTTGGGACCCAGACCTTGAATGTCGAGTGGGGCTTTGCCGGGGGCAGTTGTTTTTTTAAGGGGCTCAAGAACCCTTTTCCACACTAGGGGCCCAGATTTTTCTGCTCAAACATTTTTCTGGGAACTGGAAGGGGGCTCTGAAGAACCTCTTGTTCTTCTTCTTTTTTGCCTTCCTCTTCCTCGCAATTTCCCCTTTGCTGAGGGGGCTGTGTTTTTCTTTCAGGGCTTCCCCCAGTTTTTCCAGCCCTTTTTTTTTCCGGGGAGTGCGGCTTCATTTTCTTTTGGTTTTCTTTTTGGGCCTGATCTTTTCCTCTTTTCTTTGGGGTTGTTTCTTTTGGGGGTGTTTTCCGGGAGTTTTACTCCATAGGCTCTTACAGTGGGGATCACAATGTCCCCCTTGTGGGTATTTTTTTCCAGGTGCTTTTTTCCCATCGGCATCGATCTTTGGACGATTTTTTCATCCCTTTTCCCAAACTTTAGTTTCGTTTTCCGTGGGAGGTTTAGTTTCAGGGGCCGGCATCGAGGGCCTTTCAAATTCCTCATCCGAACCCGCTGGGTGTCCTTGGACTGTGGTTTAAATCCCGGGCCTTGGGCTTCCGAGTCTTATCTGCTGATGCAGTGCGGCGCTCATTCAGTGATCTTTACCATCCCCTCTTTGTTTCTTTTGGATCTTTTGCCCCCGGGGGGTACGAACGCTTTTCCCCAGCACATGGAATTTCCATTTTGGGCATGTTCATAGTCCGGGAATTTTCGTCTGATTGGTTGACACCGGGTGGATTCATCATTTTCTCCCCCTTTGGGGATCCTGGGGGCATCTTTTCCCTTTATTTTTGGTAGCCACATTTTAAGGCAAAGTGGGGGCCAGCCCCCAGAGCCCCTTTTTCTGGCTTTCCCATGCCCCGGGCTTTCCCGGAGTCCTCCCGGGCCTATTCCCGGAAGTCAATGGTTTTCCCATGCATCAGTAGAAAGAAACCGGGAGAGCGTGGGAGAGAGATCCTCAAAAGAACCCCTTCAAACAGTGTTTCGGGCCCCTTTCTCCGCATCTAGGGGGGTTTGGGCCCCCACCCGGGTTTATGACTCCGGTGTCCCCTGCTGCCCCTTTTTTTTTTTCCCCCCCCTTGGGACGAGCCGGCTGGATTCAACCCCTGACCCCCTGGACAGCCATTTTTTTACTTACGACCACGCTTTTTAACCCCTGACCACAGGGGGCACCGATATTTGTAGGGGAAAATTTGCCTTAGAAATTACTTTTTTTTTTCCCCCGACCAGATCCAGCTTGAAACCTCTCTGCCCCTTTTTCCATTGCTTTCAGGGGTCGGTTTTTTCCTTCCCCCAAATGAGAGTGTTTTTATGAGGCTGTATGCAACGTTCCTACAAAACCCCTAGCTCCAATTTCGCATGAGGACTTTGACCTATAGCCTTTTCTCCTCAGTGTTTTCCAATCAGCTACTTTTCAGTCTTTGATTTAGCTGCCTCCATTCTGTTCTTATGGGACCTGAGCTCGTCAGAACTCTTTTTGTTAAACTGAATACTAACAAAAGACATTTTATTTCTCTAACGAGTTGTTTAATTGTGGAACTCAAAACCCGTTTAATTAAATTTACTAAAATTTTTAAAATAAAATTTAAGAATTTTCTGGATAACAAAAACCAATTTCAAAATTTATTTTTTGGGAAAAAGATTGAAGCAATTTTTTTTAATAGGGGTTGAATAAGCATGCTGTAGCCCTAAAAAACAAAAAAAAAAAATATGATAACAAAAGAAGGGGCGTAAAAAGGCCGAAAGGGCCCAGGCACAAGCCCCCCTACTACTACTACTACTACTAACTACTAACATAAGGTGCAGCCAAAGCCCCCTTAAAAAAAAAACAAAACCTATCCCCATACCACTTGGTTTTTACCAAAATTTATCGGGCCCCTTTACCCGAAGGGTTGAGGCTTTTGGCTGATACTACTGCCTCAGCCAGGGCTTCCTCCCCGATGGGATTGGGAAAAATGCCTGTTGTCGGGATTGGGGGCGGCAAAAGTTGGCAGTTGCTGGGAGTGTCCCCTTCTTTTTTCTTGGGGTGCAGGTTTCAGTTTTGGGAGCACCACACAGACCTCCTCATGCAAAATTTTTTTCAACATGGGGAGGCGGGGGGGTCTTCGCGTTCTGGAGTGGATCCCAGCCCAGTTTGTCTATCATAGATTTTACACTTGAAGTGTTGTGGTATCTTCTGAGAACAAACCGGGCTGCTCTACTCTGTACTTTCATTATGTATAGGAATTTTGAAACAACTTGAAGACCGCATTAGCCACATGAAAGAAGTTCCCAACAAAATGCTCATCTACCCCATTACTAAAAATATGCATGCCTGCTCAGTATGGGATCTTCAGTCACACAGAATGAGACGTTGGATCACAGCACTTTCATTTTCTTATAATTTTTTTTTTTTTTTTTTTTTTTTTTTTTTTCTGAAACCAAAGCTTCTAACATAGTATATTGATTCTTTTAATAGATCAATATTCCTAATGTTGCTCTACAGACTGGTAGTGAATTCTGAAAGCCTGGGTCAGATGGGATAACCCAGCAGAATATTAAAGTACTGCGCGAAAACCCTGGTGGCGTCTTGACATGCTTCTTTAACATTCTCTACAGACTGGATCACCCCCAACTGACAGCCCTGATATGGCCCTTTGCGGTCGGCTGGGCTATAAGCAAAAATTATCTTATCTTTTACTCCCAACTGACTGGCTACAGCAAATATTACCAGTGTCTTTAAAAAGGGAGATAGAAATAGAGCGGAAATTACAGGCCAGTGCCCACTGAAAATCCGTAGCCTGCAAACTAAGGGAAAACACATCGTCTGCGGGTCACATGCAAGAGCACTTGGAGAAAACGCATCCTGACCGACAGAAACCACAGTTTCAGATCTAGATTCTGCTGCAAGACCAGTTACTTAACTGACACCATGGATGACCTCTCAAGACACAGAACTCCAGAATTCGGTCAATGTCATCATTCTTGACTTCAGCAAGCATTCGATACTGTGCCCGTGCCAAGCTCTTACACAAGCTAAACACTATGGGATTAAACTTAAAGGCCCTGTTCTCCCAGTGGATTAGAAAACTTCAAGACTAAGAGAACTATGAAAGTTGTCCGGGAAAGGGGGAAATTTTCAGAGAAGACAAGGGTTTGAAGTCAGGCATTCCACAAGGCACGGTATTAGGCCCATTGCACTTCTTATGCCATATTAATGACCCTCCCTGATACATGAACTCAACAGTGCGCCTATTTGCAGACAACTGTCTCTTATACCAGGAAAATTCACTTACTGCAAGATCACATCTCCCTGCAAGACGACCTCAACAAACTTGAAAGGTGGGCCAAAGACTGGGGAATGAGAGTTAATGCATCAACATGCTACATCCTTCCACAGAGTCCAAGAACCAGTCCTCTTTTTTCTACAGATTGAATGATGAGATCCTCAAACATGTGGAACAAAACCCATATCTCGGAGTTGATCTATCCACAGATTTGAAATGGGTCAAAGCATGTGGCAAAGATTTGCAAAAAAAGGGAAGCTCCCCACTTGGTTTCCTACATCGTAATCTGGGCAGATTTGATTTTGATTGATTTAATTTAGAGTCTGTTCACAACGATGGTGATATTAGACTTTAATCTAATCTGGGCAGCTGCACCCCAGAATTTCGTTGCTTGGCATACCTCTCCCTGATCCTGCAGCCTGGATTAGGAGCTACTGTGTGGGACCGTACTTGGCAAAGGACCAGGAAAATCTTGAGCACATCAAAGAAAGCAGCAAAAATTCATCAAGTGTGACTACAGGTCCGAGACCCGGGTTGCCCTCACGCAATTGCTGACTGAACTCCAGTTACCACCCCTCCAAGTGCGCGGGAAAAAACAAAGAAATAGTGAAACCCTTTTATAAGATCATGAAGACTTCTTCCAGCACTGCACCCCGAGAAAATTTTTTACACCAATTTGAAAAAAGAAAGAAAAAACCATCCAAAAATGTTTCATCCGCTTGTGACAACCAACATCGTCTCAAAATTCACGTCAGTCTACAGCTGTGGATATGATTGTAGTCACAGAGTCAAGCACCGAGCAGTACCAGCGCTCCTTCTTCGTGCAGACCATCATGGACTGGAATGAACTGAACAAGCAAGTCGTCCAGGCAGGCTCTGTGGCAGCGTTCTCTGCAGCAGTCAGCAGAGTCACTATGTTGCCATCCTTGCACTAAATTGCAACAAAAATGTTTTTAACTGTACAGGTCAATCTTAGAATAAGATAGCCTAGGTGGATGCAGTGCTCCAACAGGGTCTCATTGAGCTGAACTTGGGGATGGCCGTTGGGGCATCAGTTTCATTGGGTCGGAACGTTTTTAAAAGCTTAAGGAAATACACCAAAATTTTGAAATAAGTTTTTATTTACCTGAAAAAGGGCTTTAGCAACCCCCCCCCCCCCCCCCCCCCCCCCAAAAAAAAAAAAAAAAAAAAAAATATATATATATATATGGGCTACTCTCTCTTTTTCCGTTGCTATTATAACCTAGGAACGTTCCAGCAATGTACAAGTCCTGATCCTGATCCTGATCCTGAAGATTAGTCTTCCCCTCCTTTCACAATTTAAGCATTTTGCCCAGTCTTGATTTACTGTTTGGTACACTGACTGAACTCCCAAAACAACTATTCATGGCTTTGTCAAGGTGTTGGGCTGATTGAGTGGAGTGAAATACTTTACACTTGCAGCTTGAATTTCGGTTTTAGTTCCTTTAAATTTACTTTTCAGCTGTATTTTTGGCATTTGTTTTTTGTTTGTTTATTAGGATTTGTTGTTGGTGTTGTTGAGAAGTTGAAATATTGATGTTCTGCAGGCTCTGTCCCATCACATCATATTCCATCCCTTTTTCACTTTCCCGTCCTCTTGTCCTAACTGTCTGTACCCCCACCCTGGACACACACATGCACGCATGCATACAGACACACAGACACCCACACTGGATCTACACACACACACACACATACACGTGTGACATAGGCACACAGAGACACAATCAGACATACATGCACGTGCACACACAGAGACACAACATACACACTTGCACACGCGTACACACTCATGAAAGCACATGCACGCACGCACGCACGCTTCCACCCACCCACACATACACAAACACACTCATATATATACACACTCATGTACATTCAGTCCCTCTCTCTGTCTCTGCTTCTGTCTGTCTGTCTGTCTGACAGTCTTTAGTGCAGTAGTGGGTCATCTTACAGGAAAGGGTAAAGACAAAAGTCTACCAAACAACA
>CM031600.1:92778210-92783210 GCA_018398815.1 Conus ventricosus
AGGTGAAGGTTAAGTGTAAAGAGAAATATTTGAGGTGTAAGGCAGGTTTGAAGCAAAATAGTCCAGGCTTGTGGTGGTTTTGAAGGGAAATAATCCAGATGTTTGGTGGTTGTGACAGGGAATAATCCGTGTACAATGTGTGTTAAGGAAACAATCCAGGTGTTTGAGGTTGTGAGTGGGGAATAATCCAAACGGTGGTTGTGAGTCAAGGGAAGTAACAGAGGTTCCTGTGTTTATTACAATGACTACCAAAAGAAGCCCAAGAACTGAAATTCTTTGACACAAACGCTCAGATAATTACTTTTTTTTTTTTTTTTTTTTTTTTTACAGCTTTGTGCTATTTCTGACTAATAAGAAAATTGTGACTGATGGAACGCTCAGATAATTACTTTTTTTTTTGTTTTTTTAACAGCTTTGTGCTATTTCTGACTAATATGAAAATTGTGACCGGTGGACAACAGTTCGAAATATTTGGCTTTTTTTTCCTTACCTTGGAATGAATTTTGCTGGGTACTTTTTGAGAAATATCTCTTGCTACATTCCACACAAGAGTTCGGTATCATTTTTTTCTCCATGTTCTACATTATTTACTTGTTCCAAAAATGTATAGGTTTACCAATCTGTTGTTACCAGTAAGCATAAAAGAGCCCTAAACAAGAGTGTATGTAGTTAGACCAATCTTTCCTTTGATTGCAGGCACACTTCCTGGAAACATCTGTTATTGTAAGCAGCACTCTAAGGGTTAACTTCCAGCTGAAATCATTTGATTAGTTTAAAACTTACTTGACCTTTTTTTTTTTCTTTTGATTTCATGCAAGAATATTTACGTGTATGAAAATGTGATTTGAGGATTGAAAGTTCTGATATTTACTGTCTGGAGTACTGACAAGCAAATTTTAGGGTAAATAACATTGCACTTCATAGAGGCAAGCTGAAAGAATTCTCGCTTGCTTGGCAAGTGTCAGCATTTCATAGCACACTCTAGCAGCAAGCAGGCTAGGGAAAGGCAAGAATTTGTGAGACAGTCTTAGGGCTGTTTCACATGCAGGGGAAAATGACCAACAGGTCTAATGTCCTGTGGTCGGATCAGTTCAGTTCAGTGGTTTATTTAATGTCTTTTCATCGCCAGATGATATCAGACACTTATTAAAAAGAAAAAAAAAGAAAGAAAGAAAACACCTCCACACTTAACTTATCATCCACATTAGTGCTTTTATACCCACATCTAATATATGCATATTTACATAAGTGAAATACCGTAGTGGTATACAAAATTGTTGATCTTTATAAAAGTTTGCAACCTTTGACTGCGAAATAACCATAACCATGGCAGTTTCTGCAAAATATGAACCATATAAGTCAGTATTGACATATGATTATCAATACCTTTCTCCTGATTGAGCGAGGTCAACACTGAGCATTCAAACAAAAATAATGCGCAGAAATGTTTTCTCTGCAGGCACAAATAATGCCATGAGAATATTTAGTGTTCCAAGTATTCAGCCTTAATTCATGAATTAATCTAACGATGTGCCTTGGGCACGATGGTAAAGTAGCCATTTTTTGACTAAAATTCTGCTTATGTATATATTTTTTCATAATTTGGATTAATTTACAAGAGGATAAATCTAAGGGATTGTTTAATGAAGTTTCCGCGTTTCTATTTAATAATAATAAAAAAATAATAATAATAATGGGGATTTATATAGCGCCTTCCACGGCACAAGGCGCTTTACAAAGGCAGAAAAAATACAATTGCTAAATGTAAAGAAAATGCATTGAAAAACGGCTCAGAAATGAAAAACAAAGGCTCTCTCCCATTCTCTCCCACGCGCACACACACTCTCACGCACAGACACACAATACACAACAGCCGCAACAAACACAAACTACTAAGCGATCCACAAAAACAACAAGAGTCAATCAACTATCTGGTAATGACTGTCTTCTTAGTATTGTTTGAAAAGGTGGGTTTTCAGGGAGGTTTTGAAGGAAGAAAAGGTTTGAGAATGTCTTAAGTCATAGGGGAGTTTATTCCAGAGTTTGGGAGCTGCGTATGAGAAAGCTCGTTCGCCATGCTGTTTACGATGGGGACGGTAACTGGGAAAGCGGAAGGCCCTGGTGTCGGTGGAGGAGCGGAGCGTTCGTGATGGGACATATACTTGAAGGAGATCGGAAAGATAGGCAGGGGCATCGCCAGTGAAAATCTTGAAGCAGAGACAACAACATTTGTATTTAATTCTTTCTTCAACGGGGAGCCAGTGCAACTTTTTCAGGAGAGGGCTGCAGGGTTGGGTCCTAGGAGATTTGCTCCTTTTTTTTTGCAAGACTGTCTGCTATTTCACTCCACTTTATATGGTATACCACAGTGAGATGGCACCCAACAAAAATCAGTTCTTATGCCTAGAGTTATGAAACAATGCAGTAAATTTTTATTTCAAAAAGCAAATCTTTTGTAGTTTTTGCAGTCTCAATGCTCTTGTGATTGTAAAACAGATTTTGAATCAACACAAAGTATAATTTTATAGAAAGCGATTGGTGTATCATATATAAGTCAAATCCTTCAGTATTGCATATGATTCTGAGGTATAGATTGAAAACCCCCTTCCTAAATAATATATCCTGACATTTAAAGTTGATATCATAAAACCAGAACCACTGTCAGAGGATTCCATTACCGACCCATCTGTAAACACTTTTAAATGATTTGGATAACTGTTTTCTAAATCTGTGGTCGGAGCACGAAAAGAAGTGATGCTGTCTGATTGGAACATAAAATGATGAAAATGCTGACTCTGGAACAGCAGTGAGAGCCCAGAGGAAGAAGTCACATTGTCAGTTTGAATTTGTAACTTTTAACCTTTCTTTACTCCCATCTTCTTTCACAACCCTAGCCGCAAAGATAAGTTAACCACCCTGCGAATTCTCATGTTTATGAAGCTTGCCTCAGGTCTGATGTCTAGAAAAATGATTCAAGTGTATGATGTGTAGGAAGGGAAATAATCCTGGCGCACAATGGGTGTTAAGGGAAATAATCCAGGTGTGCAGTGGGTGTGAAGAGAAATAATCCAGTTGTTGGATAGTTGTGAAGGGAAATAATCCAGCCTGTATGTGGTGGACATAATCCAGGTATGTGGTGGGTGTAAAGGGAAATAATCCAGGTATGTGTTGGGTGTGAAGGGAAATAATTCAGGTATGTGGTGGGAGTGAAAGGAAAGAATTCAGGTATGTATTGGGTGTGAAGGGAAATAATTCAAGTATGTGGTGGGAGTGAAGGGAGATAATCCAGGTATGTGTTGGGTGTGAAGGGAAATAATTCAGGTATGTGGTAGGAGTGAAAGGAAATAATTCAGGTATGTGGTGGGTGTGAAGGGAAATAATTCAGGTATGTGGTAGGAGTGAAAGGAAATAATTCAGGTATGTGGTGGGAGTGAAAGAAAATAATCCAGGTATGTGTTGGGTGTGAAGGGAAATAATCCAGGTATGTGGTGGGAGTGAAGGGAATAATCCAGGTATGTGGTGGGTGTGAAGGGAAATCATTAGGTATGTGGTGGGAGTGAAAGGAAATAATCCAGGTATGTGTTGGGTGTGAAGGGAAATAATCCAGGTATGTGGTGGGAGTGAAGGGAAATAATCCAGGTATGTGGTGGGTGTGAAGGGACAAATCTAGGTATGTGGTGGGAGTGAAGATAAAAATCCAGGTATGTAATGGTGTGAAGAGAAGTAATCCAGGTCTAAAGATGGGTATGGAGAAAAATTATCCAGATGTGTTTAGATGTAAAGATCTTCCAAAAGTATAATGGGTGTGAGGGGGAATAATCCATGTTTGTTGTGGATTCAATAGGGATAATCCAGGTTATGGTGGATGTGAAGGCGATAATCCAAATGTCGTGCAGGTGAATAATTCAGGTGTGTTGTGGATATAAAGGGGATAATTCAGGTGTATTGTGGAACTAAAGGAGTAATCCAGATGTGTGATGGAGTGAGGGAGATAATCAAAACGACATGATGGGATAAGGGGGATAATCCAGATGTATGATGGGATAAGGGGGATAATCCAGATGCATGATGGGATAAGGGGGATAATCCAGATGTATGATGGGATGAGGGGGGGGGGGGGTGATCCAGATGTATGATGGGATGAGGGGGGGGGGGGGGGGGGTAATCCAGAGGTATGATGGGGTGAAGGGGGTAATCCAGATATGTGTGGCTGGGTTTTTTAAGGGACTGGGCCGTGGAATGTGTTTGGATGTTGATGTGTATGGTGGGTGTGAAGGGAACTAAGCAGGGTCTGTCTGGATGGTGGTAGGTGGTGGGGGACACCCTGTTCAACATGCTGAAGCTGCAGGACGTGGAGGTCAACGAGGTGACGGAGAAACCCCTGGAACCTCACCGCCTCCTCTCCACAGAGGTCAGGGATATGGAATCAGGGTCATTGTGAAACACCACAGTTCATTACACTCTCCTTTCACTGAATGAGAGTGATTGTGAAACACCGCTTAACATCACATGTTATGTGCTACTGAATAAGGGTCATTGTGAAACACCATGTATCATGACACGTTATGTATTACTGAATCGGGGTCATTGTGAAACACCACAATTCATTACACTCTCCTTTCACTGAATGAGGATGATTGTGAAACGCCACACTTCTTCCTTTAACTCAATGAAGTCACAGCTAAAATGGACCACTTTGTCCCTCAGATCACACGATTTTTGGCAGTTTTAAAAAAAATCTTGAAATATCAACCACTTCACCTAGAAGCATGAAACATACACCATGGGATAAAAAAAAGAAGATACTTATCAAAAATGCTTAACTTCAGTGAGGAATCCTCACAGTTCACATGATGTAAGTAATCCAAAATGATACACATTTGCAGAAAAACAAAAAAAATTTGTGCACACTATAAAACATTTTACAGGAGTTTTATTGAGTCTGTCTTGACTTTTTTTTCACGCATTTGCTGGTATGGAAATCTTAGTCTGAAAAACAG